>OZ014519.1:242616006-242996006 GCA_963966055.1 Lathyrus aphaca | reverse complement strand
GTTTTTCTACTTCTTTCTATAGTGGCTAGTAGAATAATAAAATTATTTTTAATTATTTTAATTTTATTAATTAATTAAAATAATTTATAACTAAATAAATAATAGGAGATGAGAGGACGATAATGTCCTTATGGCTATATTATGATTGTTACATTTTTCTTTTGAAGGCATATCTTGTCTGGCTTTTATATTGGGCCTAGCCCATATATGACCACTGTTGGACATAAATTGCTATGACACAACACAAATCCAGCGATACAGACTCTTATTATTTTGAGATGGGTAAAATACTTATGAGATGATTTTCAGAGAGTATTAAAAAATAGTCTTACTTCATTGAAATGAACCAGAAAAGAAACTTCAAATCTCTACCCTCACGACATTATTTCGAATTATCCAATTTTGGAAAATCACAGAAAACCGACCAAAGACTAAAACATATATGAACCATCACAATTATCTGAAATCATTAACTCTATATCATAAATCGATATCTCATTAGTAGTGTATGAATTATCTAGGATGAATGGTTCATTCCAAAATTCTCCGTCGAATGTTTCGAACGCCAACCAAGGAGCACCATTGTCTTCTTCTATCATGGAGCTATTCATGGAGGTAGGTGAATAGTTCTCTTCAGATGATGTTTCTTCTAGCATTGGCAATGTCGAGCTTTCTAAAATATAGTTTTGAAAGTCCTTATCAACACTAGAACTAGGGTTTTGAGATGTTACAGAATGCTGAATTTCACTTTCAAATGGTTTAGAATTCAACTCAGAAATTGTGGTTTTATATTCATTTATATTTGAGCATTTTTTTAGGTAGCTATGCCAATAGTTCTTTATCTCGTGGTCCGTTCTTCCCGGCAGTTTTTCAGCAATCAAAGACCATCTGAGAAGGAATGCAAATTAGATGATAATTAATTAAATTTAAATACAAACAATGAAATCAAGTTTTTCAGCAATCAAGTTGTGTATGACACTTCTATTAATCAATAATACTCAAGATTGCATTATATTAATTGCCCTTATCCTATACACAATGTTGTATTGATTAGAAAAAACAAATTAAATATATTTATAAGAAAATTATTAATGTTATTTTAAGTATATCATATATATTCACTAAAGACTATCTAGACGAATTTGAGATTCATTAAAAGAGTTGACCTCTTATATCTATTATTTATGTCATAATTTGACATTTAGAAGCATTTGATGCGCCAAAGAAGATAAAACTAAAATTTAATATAGTAATGATAATATATATATATATATATATATATATATATATATATATATATATATATATATATATATATATATATATATATATATATATATATATATATATATATATATATATATATATATATATATATTGTTGAGAATCAAGTGTGGGGAAAAAGTCCCACATTGATTAGAAAAATGAAGATTGAACACTTTATAAGTGAGAGGATTCACACACCTATCACCTTAAGGTTTTAGGTGGATATGTGTTGTGTCTCTTACAAAGGTGTGTCCCAAAGTAAGAAATGCTCCCTCGTTGACCCCCTCGAGTCAACCCTAAAAGAGATTCAAGGGAAAGAGATTCAAGGGCAAGAATGTGATGTCAATGAATCATCCGAATGGACATTTTCTCTTATCAAGATTTATGAGATATTGTGAAGGAAGTACAAAGAATTGAAGAAGAAAGATTATAAAGATCTCTTTATAATCCATCAATGTGTTGATCCGCCGAATGAACATTTTCTCTTATCAAGATTTATGGGATCTTGTGAAGGAGGTACAAAGAATTTAAGAAGAAAGATTATAAAGCTCTCTTTATAATCCTACAAAGAATTGAAGAAGAAAGATTATAAAGCTCTCTTTATAATCCATCAATTTGTGGATCCGGATAACTTTGAAAAAGTTAGTGATGTAGAGTCTGCAAAAGAAGCATGGGATATTTTTGAGAAATCGTTTGGAGGTGCAGAGAAGGTGAAAGAGGTGAGGTTACAAACTCACAAAAGGACTTATGAATTGCTTCAGATGGAAGACAATGAAAGCATATCAGATTTCTTCACAAGAGTTACAAAACGTGTGAATAAAATCAAAGCATGTGGAGAAGTGCTGACGACGAAAGCAATTGTCTCAAAGATTTGTAGATCGTTGGCTCCAAAGTTCGAACATATTGTAGTAGCCATATAAGAATCAAAAGATTTGTCGAAGGTGACTAAAGAAGAGCTTCAAGGGACGCTTGAATCTCATGAACAAAGAATGGCTAAAAGAGTAGTAGGGAAGTCGAAGAGTGATGTGGCTCTGCAGGCTCAATCAGTAAGAGGTAGGAAAGGCAAAGGAAAGGTGTTCAATAACAAAGGTAGAGCTGGCTATGACAATTCGACTAGTCAATATCAGCAAGAAGCAAACTGGTCGAATTGGAGAAAACCCTGGAACCAAGGCAAGCAAAGAGGTGGTGCTACAGGTAGAGGAATAAGTGGTGGTCGAAAGCCAAATAAGAGTCACATTTAGTGTTTCAGTTGTCAGAAGTATGGTCACTATTTTAGTGGTTGTACATAAAAGCAAAAGAATCAAGATTTTGATGCTAAGCTGGAAAAACATGAAGAAGAAGAGATGTTGTTGATGGTCACAACAAGAGATGAAGAAAGATTCCAAGATCAATGGTATTTGGACTCAGGATGCTCATCATACATGATTGGTAGGAAAGATTGGTTTGTCAACATGAAGCCCTCAATGAAGGTATTTGTGATGTTCTGATTAAAAGGAAGAATGGCAAGAGGTCAGTAATTTCCAATATTTTGTACATACCAGGCATTAAGAGCAATTTGCTCAATATAGGGTAGTTGGTCGAAAAGAACTACAAGGTGTCGGTCGAAGACAAGGTGATGAGAGTCGTCGACGCAGGTGGTAGGTTGATCTTGAAGGCTCCAATGTCTCATAATAGAACCTTTAAGATTAAACTAAATGTGATGGAGCATGAGTGTCTTGCAAGTGCAACTAGCAAAGATGAATGGTTATGGCACTATAGACTTGGTCATCTCAATTTCAAAGACATCAGAGATTTGAACAGAAGAAATATGGTTTCAGGATGGCCAGAAATTGACACCCCAAACAAAGTGTGTGAAGAATGTGTTCAGTTGAAACAACACAAGAATAACTTCAGCAAGGATGCATGAAGCAGGTCGAAGGAAATTCTTGAAGTCATATATTCTGATGTATGTGGTCCTATCCAGGTGGATTCGATTGGAGGTAACAGGTACTTTGTTACTTTCATAGATGATTTTAGTCGAAAATTATGGACTTACCTGATCAAGAAGAAAAGTGAAGTGATCGATGTATTTTCCAAGTTTAAATCTATGGTCGAAAGACAAAGTGGTCGAAAGCTCAAAATTTTGAAGACTGGGGATGGTGGAGAGTATGTGTCGAAAGATTTCGATGCATTATGTGTAAAAGAAGGGATTATGCATGAGATGGTGCCACCCTACACTCTACAACAGAATGTAATTGCAAAAAGGAAGAATCAAACCATCGTGAACATGGTGAGAAGTATGTTGAATGGCAAACATCTACCCAAAGAACTATGGGGAGAAGCTGTGTCGACTACAACGTATATTTTAAGCAGATGTCCAATGAAGAAGCTAAAAGGAGTTACGCCAGAAGAGTGTTGGTCTGGTGTCAAGCCTAGCTTGAGTCATCTGAAGGTATTTGGATTTATAACACATAGGCATGTGCCAGATCAGTTGAGAAGGAAGCTTGATGACAAGTCTAGTCAAATGATTCTGATAGGATATCATTCAACTAGAGGTTACAAGTTGTTCGACCTAGTAAACAAGCAGGTTGTGATCAACAGGGACGTGATCATAGATGAGCTTAAAGAATGGGATTGGACTGAAAATGTCAAGAAAGATTCAGTTGAAATCTTATGTGAAGAACCAGCTAGTGAAGTCGAAAGAGATGTTCGACAAGAAGATGTTAGAGGTGAAGCAGATCCAAGCAAACCTCAAAGAACAATACACATGTTGCAAGGTTGCAAGAATGTGTGATTACATCAGATGATGTGGTCGATGAAGAAGGTGAGTTGGTACTTTATGCTTTCTATGCAGATGTCGAATATGTCAATGCAGCTGAGGCATTGAAAGATTCGAAGTGGGTGAAAGCAATGAATGAGGAGATAAAGTCCATCAAAGTCAATAACACTTGGTCACTTGTCGAATTGCCTCAAGGCAAGAAGGAAATTGATGTGAAGTGGGTATACAAGGTGAAGCTGAATCCCTGAGGGGAAGTGACTCAACACAAGGCGGGACTTGTGCCGAAAGGCTTTCTTCAGAAGGAAGGAATCGACTTCGACGAAGTATTTACTTTTATTTCTAGGATCGAAACAATCAGGTTGGTTTTGGTCTAACAAACATGAACAACTAGCAGATGTGTCAGATGGATGTGAAGTATGCATTCCTAAATGGTCCCTTAGACGAAGAAGTTTATGTTGCACAACCAGCTGGGTTTGTGAAATAAGGCGAAGAGAGAAAGGTGTACAGGCTACATAAAGCTCTGTATGGACTGAAGCAAGCTCCAAGTGCTTGGAATAAAAAGATAGACAGCTTTTTAAGGGAGAAGGAATTTGTGAAGTGCACAACCGAGCATGGAGTATATGTAAGAAGAAGAAATGGCGAATTGCTTATACTATGTCTCTATGTCGATGACCTATTGATAACAGGAATTTGCAAAAAGGAGATCGAAGATTTCAAACATGACCTAAGTGAGGAGTTTGAAATGTCAGACTTGGGATATCTCTCATATTTCATTGGCATTGAATTCTACAAGAGTAGTAGAGGTTTGATGATGCATCAAAGAAGCTTGCAGGCAAAATACTCAAGAGATTTGAGATGCAAGATTGTAACCTAACTTCGACTCCAACTGAACCCAGATCGCAAATGTCGAAGGATTCAGAAGAAGATGATGTCGACCCAACCCAATATAGAAGACTTATTGGGTCACTTCGATACCTTTGTCACACAAAGTCTGACTTAGCATACAGTGTTGGTATGGTGAGTAGATTCATGCATAAGCCAAAGGTATCACACCTAGCAGCGGCGAAGAGGATACTAAGGTATTTGAAAGGAACTCTCGACTATGACATTTTGTTTTCATTAGCTGATGAAGAAAAAGAATGCAAGTTAGTGGGATACACAAATTCTAGTTGGTGTAGTGATGCTAAGGATCAAAAATCCACAGCTGGATATGTGTTTATGTTAGGTGGTGAACGCACGCACGCGTGAACACACACACACACATATTCTATAAGAATATATTAATAATTTATTTTCTTAATATATTCTTTTTAATTTTTAATTAAGCTAATATCAAGATAACAATTTATAAATCATTTGATATAATATATTCTTAAATTAACTTACCATATTTGGCTATATACAAAACCTTAGATTTACGCCAAATATAATAGAGATATCTTATCATTTTATTTCTTGACCATTAAATATAATGGAAAGACTTGAGTGACGTTATTATACATGTGACTTTGATAACTTTGGCTATCTAATTACTTTCAAATATTAATATAACAGTATAAATGATTTATTAAACCATAAAAGTGACTAAAGTCACCAAAGATTAAGAAGAGATGGAATACTAAACAGGCAATATGCAGTGTTATACTGTTATTTAGTTGACTCTAGAATAAAATTGTCAATTTGTAGAAAAAATAAAAATAAAATAGTAAAATCTGGAAATAAAATATTTACTTATTTCCAAGTTGGTGGTGTAATTTGATGATAATTTCTTGTTCCTCTCGTGTGTAGTTTCCATGTTTAAGATTTGGCTTCAAGTAATTCAACCATCGAAGTCTGCAACTTTTTCCACACCTGGCTAAACCTGCAGAGCATTTATATGAATGAATCAATAATGCAATTAAATTAACAAGTAAAAACAAATAATTGATCACTAACATTAATCACAATCACAATAGCATACCTGAAAGCTTTGGGAGTTGACGCCAATTAGAATGACCATGTTTCTGAATAAAAGAACTTAAACAATCATCTTCTTCTCTACTCCAAGCACCTTTCTTAACTCCATTTTTGTCATAGAAAGGAGCTCTTACCATATCCTAATGATTACAACTAAAATTACCTTATTTAGAAGTTCTATGCTTTTTATATATGTTGGGGAGATAATTTAAATTTAAACAAACCTTGTCTACTAGTATTTGTTTATATTTTAATACAAAGTCTTTTGCTTCTGCATTGAGATCGATTTGAGAGTTACTAATATAATAATGTTTTAGAATTAATATGAATGAAGATAATATATAGAAAGACTTTAATATTGCTCATTGACATATATTAATATATAGAATGACAGATAGAAATAAAATAAAATTGGCGTTATCTTCTTGAATTAGACAATGCAAAGTCGTGTATGTGATTAAGTCACTCCTATCCACATTAAACTCTTGCAAAAGAAAAACTTGAAATAATTGTTAAAAGGATTCAATCAATTAAGTTATTCACATATTTTACAATCTTTATTTTGTTTTATTTTATTTGTATGCATGTATTATAACAGTAATTCAACCTAGGAAAGCTAACTTAGGAAAAGATGTTGTAGATGAAGGGAAGGAAGAGAGCTTTTGGTCTCCTTCTTTATCACTGAGTTTTCAGATAACTACAATGCGAATGACCTTTTCAAAGTTTTCAAAGATTATGGGTTGGTATTGGAAAAGTTTATCCCATGGAAGTTGGACAAACGCGGAAAAAGGTATGGTTTTGTACGTTTTTGCAAAGTGAAGAATGAGAGGATTTTGGCAGCAAAATTGGTCAGTATCATTATCCGAGGTAAGAAAATATATGCGAACATTTTGAGGTTCTAAAGGACCGACAATCAGGCAAATGGGTTCAGGAGTATTAGGAAGATTCAGTCGGGTAGAGAAGATCCTAGGGAACTTGTTCAAGGTTGGAGACCTAGGATACATGGTTTGTCTTATGCTCAGGCAACTGGAAACAATACTAGGAATCCTGTTGTGGAAAACAAGGGTGCAAATTTTAGCATGTTGGTTGGAATAGTAAATTGACAGACAAGTTTGAGAAACAACCTAAGTTTGCACATCTTCAGTACGACATTAAGGAAGAGAAATTCACGCAATTTACGAGAGCCTTTACAGGAGTTGTGGCAAAATCTGGCTCGTCATATTACTTCAAAAAAGCTTTCCACGAGTATGGTTATTTTAACATTAAAGCATGTCCTTTGGGAGCCAATTCGTGCCTTTTAGAAGAAGAGGAGGAAGGTGTTCTTCAAACATTAATCAACGAGGATATGAATTGGATTCCTAAATGGTTCGATGATATTCGACCTTGTTCACCTAACAATATAGATAATGAAAGTTTAACTTGGATTAATATCTATGGACTACCATGTCATGTGTGGGGTGAAAAGTTTTTTAAGTTTCTGGCTTGTTCTAAGGTACACTAGATCCGGGTTAGGATCTTTCACACATAAAGCCCAACAAGTAATATAAAGCAAGCAAAACAAACAATTTAAGTGATCTAATTCCTAAGGGTACCCCTCTTTTACTTAGTAAGTCCCCAGCAAAGTCGCCAGTTCTGTAACACGGTGGGAGAACTGACTTTCTATAATGTTGCGGATAGCAAGAGTCGCCACCGACTTTTATTTTATCCAAAAGGAAATGACATAAAAGAATAGGAAAGACCTATTTTAAAAGACTTGAGTTCGGGGGTAGGTTATACAAAGGGAAGGTGTTAGCACCCTTTATATCCATAGTTATCCATGGACTCTTAGTTACTTAGCTCACTTTGTTTGTTTGCAAGAGTGTGGTGTGTGATTAGCAAAACTTTCTTTAAGTACTTGGTGTAAACACCCCAAATTTTCCCTCACCCATTCACACCATGGCTTGTGATCATTTCATAAGCACAAACACAGTCATACCATCTCATATTACATTTTTGATTCACTGCATAGATTCAAAGTCATCTGCAGCTAGGGTTTGTGATCTGAGCAAGCCAAGGGCTTCTTGGGCCACTCCAAAGGTCATCAATCACTTCAAAGGGGTCCACATGTGTTCAAGTATCATATTATATCTCCTCAAAGTCAAGAAAATCAAAGAATCACAAGAACTAGGATTGGTATGGAAGCAGAGCCAGGTTTGACTGCACAGATGACCTAAAATTAGGGTTTTGGTTTCAGAGGCCATAACTCCAAAATTTTTGGTCATTCTTGTTTCTATTGGTCTCTATATGGTATAGGGAGGATGCATATCAATTTTCATGAAGAAATTCCATGGGGAAGTCATCTGATCAAGAGTTGACTTTTCAAGCAAGTCAGTGCAAAATCAGGGCATCTGAGGCCCCCAATGACCCAACCAAGGGGGTGTTCTTCATCATTTTGATTGTATATGATCTTTATTTGATCATAGAAGAAGTTGGAAGTTCACAAAACTCAAGAATTTCAATTTTTTGCAAAGTTGACTTTTTGGGGCAAGTTTGACTTTTAAGGAATTTGTCATTTTATGCAACTTTTTCAACCCTTACTTTTTGATCCAAAAATGCTTCAAATGGAAAAACTTTGGTCATGAAAGTTGTAGAATAGATCTTTCCCTTTTCAAAAAGTACAAGAACATGACCTAATTCATTTTGGATCAAAAGTTATGGTGCATCAAAGTTGGCAAAAATCACTAAATTTCAAGTTATGCACCAAATGAGAAACTTGCAAAATCTTGTACCAAGGCAATTTGTGACTTCAAGATAGAGTCTAATCTTTGTACAAACATCACACAAGTCTTAAAAATCAGAATGGGCCAAGAGATCACATGTTTATGGCCTATGGAGCAAGACTTTCTCATAGAAAACCAAAGACAAACCAAGTTGCAAAAACTCATGATGGCATTGCATCCACTTGCTAGCTACATTGCTGATCAATCCTAGCCTTTTCCCTCACCATGCTGCGCAGCCCACACCCTTTGTACTTGGCTAGAACATGACCCATGCTTTCTCTTACACAAAGTTGACAAAATTGCAAAAGCTACCATACCTATCACAAAAGGGCATGTCACATCTTCTGACCAATGAGCATTGTTTATACAAATCAATTGCAAGCCAAACCACATAACAAGCAAGCCTGAAACCAGCAAGAAAAACACATTCTCATTTTCACTGTCAAAAGCAAAAGCATTCGAAACTCTTCAGACAAGTGACAAACACTCAAAAAAACTTCACAGACCTTCTCAACACATCACACTGATCACAAAGCACCCCTAAAATCAACCTGAAACTCAAAGAATCAAGAACACGATTCTCACCTGAGCTTGAACAGAACCTGTTCAAACTCTCAAACCAGCCACCACAAACTCCTTCTAAGCATCCAGACATCATCAAGGGACCAAAAGGAGTGGATTGCACAAAGGAAAGAAGTCAGAAAGCTGCAAACTGAAAGCTTCAAAACTCAGGTAGCTCAAGAACTTTTTTTTCCAGAAATGGATTTTTAAGTTCTTAATAGCTTCTACATGCTTCCCTGGTCATGAATATGTTGTTGGTTTTGAAAATGGTGAAGAGATGAGAGTTTAATCGTGTTCTGAAAGTCTTGCCCTAAAAATTGTTTTGTTTCGATTCATGTGATTGATGAAATATAAATGATGTTTGTGTTAGGGTTTTGATTCAGTGAGGTGTGGGAAGGATTTCTGTTCTTTTAGATTTCATTTTAGTTACGTTTTGAAGATTCTAGGAATTTTCAGGTGGGGTTCCCACCGGAGAAGACGACCGGAGGTCTTCTCCGGCCACCTGAAAATAATTAGGGTTTAATCCCTGTAATTAATGAAGTTTGAATTGTGAGCGTTGGATGAGTTGACCAAGTCCATTCCCGCGCGCATCCAATGGTTCAGATCATTCACTTAGCCCTAATCTTAATTAATTAAGTTAATTAATTCGTTTTAGCAAGTTTGAATTCCAGCCATAGGATCTGGCGCGCAGTCAAGCCTTCCCTGCCCAGATTGCATCTCATCCCTTCATTCTGCATACTTTCCAATAATTCAATTTTTAATTCATATTTTCTTATTTGTTTTGCACATTTTATTTAAAATAGTAAAAACCATTTAAAAATTATGAAATTTTTTGCCAAAGATTTCACTAATTTTTAAAACACAAAAACATTTTTATTTTTATTTTTAGCATTAAAAAAGTATTTTTAAATATTTAAAAGTTTCTTTTTAATTAATTAATGAGAATTAATTAATTAAAAATACTTTTAGGTATTTAAAAATCACCAAAAAATTCATGAAACATTTAAAAACATTTAGAAACATTGTCCAACCCTCAAACCAAATTTCTTTTTTGATCTTGATGCATTTTGAGAATTTTTCATGGAATTAAAATCATTTTGATGCATTATTTTGATCCAAACTTCCAAAAATCATTTCTGCCTAACCATAAAGAGTTGGACTTTGATTCTTTTTGCATTGTGTTTAGCATATCATGTAGTTTGTGAGATTAAATGGTCATGATTTGATCTTTCATTTTCCATTTGTTTGGCATTTTTCTTATTAAGGAACCCTAAAACCCTAGAAAACTTAGGAAAATCATAACTTGAATTAGGTTAAGAGTTGGAACTTCTCCTTTGGGCAGTGAGTTAGTATAGGATTAGGGATCCTTTGAGTGCATTTTCAATTTTTTATATTGATGTTTGCTTCTGATTTTGGTTTGTGTTTGATGCTTTGATCATAAACCCTAATTTGGGCTTCCATATGCATCCATCTTGCATTTGCATTCATACCTTGACTTGCCATGACATTTTATGCATCCATGTGATTCATTTAACATCATAAGACATATTGAAAGCATGCTTGATCATTACATCTTGCATTTGCCATATTGTATGTCATGTGCATTTCAAAACCTTTCATGTATGTTCATGGTTCTTAACTTGCACCATTTGCATCCATAAGCTTGTATGATCATCCCCATGTTTTGTTTCATGTTTGTAGCATCTCATAGCATCATTAACATCATGTATGTGCTTCTGGTTGTGATTTACATCATGTCATTTCATCTCATTTTGCATTGCATTGCATTCCTTTCACTAACTTTTCAGGTGGTAAGTAACTTTGAGAAGTGAATTTGCCTTCACTTCTCACATTTTATTTTCATCTCTCTCTTGCATCCATACTGCATTTTGATATGTGTTTGAGATTGAGCTTGCTCATTCTTCTTCTTCTCACTTTCTTTCCTCAAGTGACTTGTCTTCTTAATTGAAGCAAGTTGCTTTGCTTCTCCTGATCCTTTCATCTGCTTCCTGGTGGTTCCATTGAAGATCTTTCTTGTAAACCTCACAAACCTTAGGAACAACCAAGCATGACAATGATTAGGGTTTTAATTAGTCTCCCCACTTAGTTTTACCTTTGTGTCTCATTGAGTCTTCTCTTCTCATCTCATAATCAGGGACTAAACCCTAAAGGCTTTAAGGCTTTGTGATTAAGCTTATGCCTGCATCCTTCTATTAGGATGGAGTGTATAACTTTAATCCTAAGTGTTAAACCCTTAATGTGTTTAAATACTTTAATCAAATCACTTAATAATCATCAAGACATCAAGCTTGTAACTTGGGCCTTACATTAGGGTTCTAATTCTTCCTTATTTGGTTAAGAAGGACTAACCCTAGTGTTAATGGACAAGTCCCCCTCAAGTTGTCTTACAAACCCTAAAAATCACTTCATCATCTTACCATTAATTAAAATCCACTTAATAAAGGCTTTGTTTTGTCATGAGTTTAATCCCTAATCATGGATTAAGTTGAGGAGCCTTCCTCAGCTTAAACATTCTCATCTATTATCCTTCTATTAGGATGGTGTAATGAGTCTATTTAATCCTTGATTATTGCTTAATCTCATTACTTAACACTAAACAAAAACACCAAAAACATCTAAATAATCACAAGTAGGTTAATGATCTTAATCCTACACCAAAGGTGATTAAGTGTGAGAATCTGACTTCACACTTAAGGTACTCTCATTACCCCTAATCAGAGGGAAGATGTGATGAGTTTACTAAATCCATTGGTTTAGGCTTAAGCTCATTAACTTATGACAAACTTTCAAAAGCAATAAAAGACTGAAAACTCAAAAACAAACAATAATCGTCTCCTTCGGGATTCTTTTCTCATCTCATTCACTCATAAACGAGAACTTGCTTCTTCCGTCTAATGCAAGACAGTTAGCACCTGAGCCAGACAGGTCATACACTTGAGCATAGACAAGCAAGCAGTTCACAAGTCAATTCATCTTTCAGTCTCTTTGGGTCGAACTACGGTGTTCTGACTTCCTCATTGCACGAGAGGATACGTAGGCATAACTTAACAGTTATCGAACAAAAGTCTCTGTATATTCCCCCTCCTTCCAGCTTTATTCTTTTAGCCTCATACTCCTGAGCATTTCACTCTTATTCTTACACTGACACTTTCATACTTCATATCACTTATACACTATACACTGACACCTGTACATCTTTTCCAGCCCTTTTACACACAAATTGCACTGACACTACCCCTTTAAAGCACAAATCTTTTAAGCGTGGATCCCGTCGAGTACGGCGGACAATCTGGGTGCTAATACCTTCCCAGGTTGTAACCAACCCCCTTTCTCAGTCTCTCTGGTTCGCAAACCGTCTTATCCATATCTTTCTAGGTCTATGCAGCATTGCCTTTCCTCCGGGATAAAAATGCCTAGCTGGAGACTCTATTCATCTCCAGTGAGTCCACTGCTGTGTGTTCTCATTGTCCCTTTCGCCGACCGTTCGCGTCTGTACCTTTATTTGGGCCAGTCCCATTTATCGGGAGCGACAGCTTGGCGACTCTGCTGGGGACCCTTATACTGTAACCAGGGCTTCTGGTTCTTTTTGTGGGTTCCTCCTAGCACTTGATTGATTTGTGTTTACTGGGGTGTTATGTGCTACTTTATTCTGTTTATTGCTTTATGTACAGTTGTTTTTATTGCTTTTTTTATAGCTTTACATATATCATATTGTCATGCTGTCTGGCTGGATCTGGTTTTGCTTTGGTGGGTGGGGTTCTATTGAGAGTTAAGGTCCTATACCTGGGACCTGAGTGACACCTAGGCTAGAGTGGTTCATATTCTTTCCCATTCCATCTCGGTCTGGTGCGGGAATATGAAACACGATTCAGATATGGGTTTCTTCTTGAGAACTCTGTGTTGCAGATTTCCTGCAGTGCTAGGGCTATCTGGGAAGCCTGCTAAGTCTGGATGACCTTTAGAATTGACCTTCAGAAACTGAGGTGAATTAGAGGAGGAACTTTTATGGTTATTGTAAACACTGTACCTCCGAGTTAGAAGTGTTTACACTTCTCATAACTGATCCAAGTCTGAGGATCCTTGTTTTAGAACACCACCTGTGAGGGGGTTGGGCTGTTTACAGGTTTGCAGGTACCCTTGGCCTCAGCATACCCTGTTACTTTATTTTGGTTAAGAGTACTCCATCTTGGAACAGTTCTTGTGATTCTAAACCCTGGACATTTGGCTCTTTATTTAAGTCCCCCGCCTTGGTTACTGGACTTATAGACCTCCATCTGGATTTCTTGAACACACATGGACATATATCAGAGCACTTGATCAGATCCAGCTCAGTCACAAACCCTTGCATATCATTTGCATACATCATCATTGCATCATTTTAACATTTGCTTATTTGTTTTTCAGGGTATCCATACTTTATTATTGGCTTGGTTTTGACCCCATCATCAGCATAGACCTATCTTCACCAGTATCTACTTCAGCTATCTACTATCTGCATCATCAGTCTCAGCCTGTCAGTGGCCCATTTTCAGTGTCATCATCAGCATCTGTCTCAGCTTTCCTCCAGCAACATGGCACCTAAGAAAAGTAACATCTCCTATCATTTCTTCCAGCCTGAGCTAGCTGACATCAGGAGGATTCAGACCTTGATTACTCCAGATCATGTACCACATTTCAGAGAACACTATAGAGGCATACTTGATGTGGTTATGGATTTGGACCCTTCACAGAGGAGCTTGATTCATACTTGCCTGCAGTTCTATGATCCCCCTCTGAGGTGTTTCACTTTTCAGGACTTTCAGTTGGGTCCCTTGTTAGAGGAGTACTCATCATTGGTTGGTATACCTGTCAGGGGTGGTGTCTCCTACAACCCTGAGATGGTCTTTCCTAGTAATGAAGAGGTGGCAAAGGCTTTGTATCTGGAACCAGTCCTGATTGGGCAGAATATGACCACCAAGGCTGGAATCTCTGGCCTGCATCTGGACTTCTTAATCTCTCAGGCTACCCTGAAGGCCTCCTCAGGAGAATGGAAGGCAGTCTGTGCTTTATTGGCCCTTAGCATATATGGGGTCATTTTATTTGCAGATGAGCCTAAGTTTGTTAGCAAGAGTGCAATCCATCTTTTCATCCTGAGGAACCCAGTGCCTACCTTACTGGGAGATTTCTACTACTCAGTCCACCAGAGAAATGAAAAGCAGAGGGGAAGATTAGTGAGGTGTTGTGCTTCTTTGTTCCATACTTGGCTGCTCAGACATTTGCCTAAGACTGATGCATTTCTGAATCCTCATCAGCAACAGAATTGGGCTAGAAGACTCACTGCTTTGACCTCAGCTGATATCAGGTGGTGCACTCAGAGCACAAAGGGCAGGGATATTATTACCAGCTGTGGGCAATTTCCCAATGTACCCCTGATATGAGTAAAGGGTTGCATCAACTACAACCCTCTGCTATTCAAAAGACAACTGGGCTATGCATTGGTCCACACTCCTAAGGTACAAGATTTGGCTGAGACTCTCTACTGTGAGAATAAGCCTAACCTGGCTCTTGTCAGGCAAGCAGCCTGGGCCTGGGACAATATTCAAACTAAAGGAGTAACCATTCTGGGGAAGTGCAACAATGTGGCATCAGCACAGTACTATGAGTGGTCCCATGCCAGGGCTCAATTTTCTGGGATGCCCTTTACCATGGAAGATATGCCTGGACCATCCTCAGCACCCCCTCCTGCCACTGTCAGTTTAGAGGAGTTTGAGAAACTAAAGGAGAGAAATGAGAAGCTGACTCAGGCTCTACAGAAGACCCTCTGGGAGAGGAGTGATGGTAGATTGGATATTGAAAGGTTGGAAAAGTTGAAGGTGGAACATCTGGCTAGAATTGAGAAGTCTGAGGATTACATCAAGAAGTCTAGGGCTGGAAAACAGATTTTGAAGAATGCCTGCAAGGAGGCCCAGTTCCAAAAGGCCAGGACTGATTTGTATCTGAAGGAGAGCCAAGCTAGGTGGGTCAGGATCACCGAAGCTCGTACTCTGGAAGATGAGAGGACTCAGGACAAGATTGAGCAGTTGGAGGCTAGTGCAAAAGAGCAACAGGAAGCCCTGGCAGCAGCCCAGAGGGAGATCTCAGAGTTGAAGATCAGAGCTGGTGTGAAGAGGTCAAAGGACCAGAGTCAACACAAGAAGCTAACTGCAGCTGTTACTACCAGGAATCTCCTTATCAGGAATCTTACAGAGCGTCCGGCTGATCCTGTGACTGAAGCACTTCTCAAGGAAGTTCAGGAGGATAAGTTTGGTCTTGGTGTCTGACTTTTGCTTGTTGTTGCTTTCATTTCATTGTACTTTTGTTTTCTTATGTTGTATTTTGACCCCCCAGAGGGCTTGTATTGTGAAAAGAAACAAACTATGTATCATTTACTTTTTGTAATATATGTACCAGTTTGTTCTATCTGAGTTTCTTTCAAGCAACATCAGCAACATCTTCAAGGGTCTGGAAAGGTCAAAACCAAGTGCCAAGCCGGATACCTTGGAAACAAATAAGCATAACTGCATTGCATGCTAACCCTTTTGTTTGTTTTGTAGGTTTACTTTGTTGTTGTTGCTAACTCTGTTGTGGTTTCAGGAACTATTGCTCGACGACGTGTGTTCCCACTCAACCGTCCACATAGATATCCAACCCGCAACAACCTTCCGGGGATACAAATGGACCAGGTACAACAGGACCTTACTGAGGTCAGGAACCAAATGGCCAATGAGAGGCTAGAAATGAGGAATCAGATGACACAGTTTATGGAAGTGATGAACAATATGGCTCAGAGCTAAGAAAGATTGAGAGTAATGGTAGAAAGGCAGAATCAGGAAGATCCCCATATAGGGACTGCTGGAACTAGCAACAATGAGAGGGTCCAACCTCATGTCAATCCCCCTGTGTTTGGACCCCACCTCCATCCAGAGGTTAACATTCCTGCTAATGTGCAAGGGACTGCCACTGCAGGAAGAGTGCTGCAAGAGGACCCCCAGGAGGATCAGTTCACAGTAATGGGAGCTGGGGAGGAAGCCTATGACAGAAGGCTTGAAGAGATTGCTGAGAAATTAAGATCCTTAGAGTCTCAAAACTCTCTGGGTTTTGATGTTATGGATATGGGCTTGGTAGACGGGGTCAGGATTCCCCATAAGTTCAAGCCTCCTTGTTTTGAAAAGTACAACGGGACTTCCTGCCCACGGACCCACTTACAATCCTTTCTGGGAAGGTTGAAAGCATACACCATGGACGAAAAGCTATGGATGTTTTATTTTGAGGATAGCTTGACCGGAGCTTCAAGGGAATGGTATTCTCATCTGACTAGAGCAACCATCAGGTGTTGGAAGGATTTGGCAGAGGCCTTCATCAGACAATACCAGTATAATTTGGATATGGCACCCAATAGGACCCTCCTGATGGGAATGTCACAATCATCCAGAGAAAGTTTCCGAGAGTACGCCCAGAGATGGAGACAGCTGGCTGCTGCTGTCCATCCACCTATGTCAGAGAGGGAGATGGCAGATATGTTTATGAACACCCTTCAAGGGACATACATTGACAGGCTGGCTGCTTTCTCTTCTACCAGCTTTGCAGATGTGGTTATAGCTGGAGAAAGAATTGAGAGCCTATTGAAGATGGGCAAAATTTCTGACAACGGTGCTAGCTCATCCAGCAACACAAGGAAGCCTTTTGTGGGCCCAAGAAGAACTGGCGAGACCAATGCTATCCACACCAGCAGGGGCAGGCCCCAATATGTTCATAGGTCTGTGGCAGCAGTCACCATTCCCGCTCCAGTTCATCCACAACCAGCTTATCAACCTCCGCAACAAAATTATCAGCAACAAACTCAGTACCCTCCTCAGAGAAACTACAACAACACCAACAATAACAATCAGCAAAGACCATATCAACAGAGACCATCTCAGGCCAATAGGGTGATTGATCCAATCCCTATGCCATATGCAACATTACTGCCACAACTCTTGAAACTCAACCTAGTTGAGCTAAGGACGTTGGCACCTCCAGATCCTAATAGTCTACCCAGAAACTACGATTCCAACTCCAGATGTGCTTTTCATTCAAATGCACCTGGTCATAGTACAGAGAAGTGCAGAGCCTTGCACATGAAGGTATAGGACTTGGTAGACTCTAAGGCTCTGAATTTTGCACCACCACCAAATGTTAACAAAAACCCTATGCCACACCACGGAGGTCCCAGAATCAATGCTATTGAAGAAGACAACCCGTCTTATTTGATAACCAGTGTGGGTCAGATTCGGACACCGTTGGTAGAGATTAAAGCTCAGCTCCTCGAATGTCAAATGTTCCCGGGATGTGAGCTAGGGTGTGCTTACTGCAACATTTCAGTGAATGGCTGTGATAACTTGAGAGATGGCATAGATGGTCTCATCCAAAGTGGCCTGCTTCAGATTACGACATCAATTCCAACGAACCCAGCAATCTCATTAACAGCAATTCCAGAATCGTCTACAACTGCAACAGCTATTGTTCCGAACAACTCTTCAATCTCATCAACAAATGCTTCATCTGTCATTTCAGCTGACCAGATATCAACAAACATCCCTTCTACAACTTCAGCACCACTTCATTCAGAATTTCCTACAACAACAACACCCATCCATCCAACAATGTCTCCTACAAATTCAGCAGCAAATGTCTCAACAGTTACGATTTATTATGATCCTGAAAATGATTCTGCCTACAACTCACAAAGTGCCACTCCTACCAGAGCACCGTTCACAATATACTACGATCCACAGACTATCATGGTCCCTTCTGCAGCTGCCATCAGTCCAGTCACTATCACAGTGCCTGGGCCAGTACCTTATGAAAGCAGTAATGCCATCCCTTGGCATTACGGCTCTGACCTATACTGCGAAGGACAGAAAATCACTCTTGAATCATCAACCCCTGCACCACAAATAGACAATGTGGGAGGAGGCGGAGGCTTCACTCGAAGCGGACGTCTCTTTGCTCCACAAATTCAAAGACCCACTGCCGAAGCAGAAGCTGCTGCCAAGGCAAAAGGGAAGAGCTTGGTGCAGGAAGAACAAATTGTTAAGGAAGCTTTGAAAACACCTTTTGACCAAGAAGTTGATGAGTTCATGAGAATCATCAAGAAAAGTGATTACAAGATAGTGGACCAGCTTCACCAGACGCCTTCCAAGATCTCTATTCTATCATTGCTTATGTGCTCCGAAGCTCATCGGAACGCACTACTAAAAGTCTTGCACGCAGCTTATGTGCCAGAAGAGATCACCGTCAATCAGTTGGAAGCTGTGGTTGGAAATGTTAATGCTAGTCATGGACTAGGTTTCACCAACACTGATTTGACTACGGAAGGCCGCAACCATAACAAGGCTTTGCACATTACCATGGAATGTAAAGGTGCAGTTCTTTCCCATGTGCTGGTAGACACAAGATCATCCCTCAATGTCTTACCTAAAAAAGCCCTTGTGAAGCTGGAGTATGAAGGATTGGCATTGCGTCCCAGTAACTTAGTAGTGAGAGCCTTCGACGGTTCTAAGAGATCGGTTCTGGGAGAAATTGAGTTGCCTATAACGATTGGCCCACAAACTTTCAAAACGACTTTATACGTGATGGATATACAGCCTGCCTACAGCTGTTTATTGGGTAGGCCATGGATTCACGCCGCTGGCACCGTGACCTCAACCCTTCACCAGAAGTTAAAATTCGAGTGGGAGGGCCAAGTCGTTACTATCTGTGGAGAGGAGGATATTTTTGTCAGCCACCTGGCTATCTACAAATATATTGAGATGGATGGGGAGATCCATGAAACGATGAGTCAAGGGTTTGAGGCCTTGAACATAAATGAAACATCTGCTGTACCTGGAACCTCAATGATGTCATACCAACAAGCCCGGAAGGTTGTTGAAGAAGGAACTGCCCAAGGCTGGGGCAAATTGCTACCGGTGGAGAAGAAAGAGGATAGATTTGGGTTGGGTTACAAACCAACTCAACAAGATCAAGCAGAGGCTGCTAAGGAGCCCAACTTTGTTAGTGGGGGGATGCTCACCCCTGATGCTGTCAACAATTTGGAAGACGAGGATGAAAGCGACCGCAACCTGGAGAGTTGGATCCGTCCAAAGGTCCCGGGGAGCAGTATCTCGAACTGGTCTTCCCAGGAAATTATAAGAGTTACTCATGCAGAGTAATTATTATTTCCTGTATTTTATAGCATGCATCAAAGTCTTGCATCTTGCCCAAGATGACAAGACTCATTTTGTAATCGGGCCATCTGTAATTTTTGTGCAACAAGATTAATCAATGAAATATCAGACATCTTTTTGCAAATGAGTCTTTTTCCTTACCGTTCACTATTTTTCCATTTTTCTTTTTGTACAAAAAAATAAATGGCAATGTTTTCAAAATGACAACTTTATTTCACTTTTCTAAATAAGATTAAAATCAAATCACTAAAATGAACAAACTGAACCCTTGCAGAGTGTGCCTTCCAGACAGCACTGACAACAGCACGGCTATGACTTCGTATGACTTTGACAATCCGATCAATCAAGCTGATGAAGGGGTTAAAGAAGAGTATGAGCTTCCTGAAGAGCTAGCCAGGTTGTTAAGACAAGAGGAAAAGGTTATCACTCCTCATCAGGAGGAGGTCGAAACGATTAATCTTGGTACAGATGAAGATGTGAAAGAAGTTAAAATCGGGGCCTGCTTACAAAACTCAGTGAAGAGACAACTGATTGACCTGCTTCAGGAATATGTGGATGTGTTTGCTTGGTCTTATCAGGATATGCCAGGGCTGGACACCGACATTGTTATGCACAAGCTGCCTTTAAGAGAAGATTGCCCGCTGGTTAAACAGAAACTGCGCCGTACTCGCCCAGACATGGCAATGAAAATCAAAGAAGAGGTACAAAAGCAGTGGGACGCCGGGTTCCTTGCTGTAACTAGCTATCCACCGTGGGTTGCTAATATAGTACCTGTGCCTAAGAAGGACGTCAAAGTAAGAATGTGTGTTGACTACCGGGATCTGAACAGAGCCAGCCCGAAAGATGACTTCCCATTACCTCACATCGATGTATTGGTGGATAACACGGCTCAGTTCTCGGTGTTCTCCTTCATGGACGGATTTTCAGGATACAATCAGATCAAGATGTCACCTGAAGACATGGAGAAGACAACTTTCATCACACCCTGGGGCACGTTCTGTTACAAGGTAATGCCATTTGGACTGAAGAATGCCGGTGCAACATATCAACGGGCTATGGTGACATTATTCCACGATATGATCCATAAAGAAATCGAATGTTATGTGGATGATATGATTGCCAAGTCCCTTACTGAAGAAGATCACCTGGTGAATCTGCTGAAGCTGTTCAAGCGTTTGAGGAAGTACCAACTGAAATTGAACCCCAACAAGTGCACATTCGGGGTGCGATCCGGTAAGCTACTGGGATTTATTGTGAGCGAGAAAGGGATTGAAGTTGACCCTAATAAAGTCAAAGCCATTCAAGAAATGCCTGCATCGAAGACAGAAAAAGAAGTTCGAGGGTTCTTAGGACGATTGAACTACATTTCACGGTTCATATCTCACCTTACAGCAACCTGTGAACCTTTGTTCAAGCTGTTAAGAAAAGAACAAACGGTCAGGTGGAACGAAGACTGCCAGAAGGCTTTTGACAAGATCAAGGAATACTTACAAGAACCTCCAATCCTTATGCCTCCAGTTGAAGGAAGACCTCTAATCATGTATTTGACAGTTTTAGAAGAGTCAATGGGGTGTGTGCTGGTCCAGCATGACGAGTCTGGTCGAAAAGAGTATGCGATTTACTACCTAAGAAAAAAGTTTACCGACTATGAACAACGTTATTCACTGCTCGAGAAAACTTGCTGTGCTTTAGCGTGGGCTGCTTGCCGACTGAGACAGTATATGTTGACCCACACTACCTTATTGATCTCAAAAATGGATCCAGTCAAGTACATTTTTGAGAAGCCAGCACTTACCGGACGGGTTGCAAGATGGAAAATGATTCTTACAGAATATGACATCCAATACACCTCTCAGAAAGCCATCAAGGGCAGTGTATTGTCTGAATATCTTGCTGAGCAACCTATTGATGATTACCATCCTATGAGATTTGACTTCCCTGATGAAGACATCATGTTCATAAAAGCAAAAGATCATGAAGAGCATGTTCACACTGAAGGGCCTGACCCGAAAGAAGAATGGACCATGATGTTCGATGGGGCTGTCAATATGAATGGCCGTGGTGTTGGTGCAGTACTCATTACACCTAAGGGGGTTCACATGCCTTTCTCGGCAAAACTCACTTTCAACTGCACTAACAACGAAGCTGAATACGAAGCCTGCATCATGGGTCTTGAGGAAGCCATTGACCTCAGGATCAAGACATTGACTGTATTCGGAGATTCAGCTCTGGTAGTTAATCAAACCAACGGGAAATGGTACACACACCAAGATCATCTGATACCTTATAGGGATTATACAAGGAGGTTATTGAATTTCTTTACAACAGTCAAGCTTGAGTATATCCCTCGGGATGAGAATCAGTTTGCAGATGCTCTGGCTACCATTTCGTCCATGATCAAAGTTCAAGCTGCCAACTTTGTACCTCAGATTTCCGTGTCCAGACTCGACAGACCAGCATATGTGTTCGCAGCAGATGTTGTCAAGGATGATAAGCCTTGGTTCCACGACATTAAGTGCTTCTTGGAGGATCAAACATACCCACCTGGGGCATCTTCCAATGATAAGAAGACTTTGAGAAGGCTTGCTGGTAGTTTCTTTCTGAACACTGATGGCTCTTTGTACAAAAGGAACTTTGATATGGTACTCCTCAGATGCGTCGATAAGACAGAAGCAGACCTGTTAATGCATGAAGTGCACGAAGGATCCTTTGGTACCCATGCTGGAGGACATGCAATGGCTAAGAAGTTGCTGAGATCAGGCTATTACTGGATCACAATGGATGCCGATTGTTGTGCCTACGCCAGAAAATGCCATAAATGCCAGATTTATGCGGATAAGGTGCATGTGCCTCCCAATCCTTTGAATATAATGTCTTCACCCTGGCCCTTTGCCATGTGGGGCATTGATATGATTGGCAAGATTGAGCCAACTGCTTCAAACGGCCACAGATTCATCTTGGTCGCCATTGACTATTTCACCAAATGGGTCGAAGCAGCTTCTTATGCAAACGTCACAAGACAAGTGGTAGCCAGATTTCTGAAAAGAGATATCATCTGTCGATACGGAGTGCCCAAGCGAATCATTACTGATAATGGTTCCAACTTGAACAATAAAATGATGGCAGAACTGTGTCGGGACTTCAAGATTCAACACCATAATTCTTCTCCTTACAGGCCAAAGATGAATGGCGCTGTTGAGGCAGCTAACAAGAATATCAAGAAGATTGTGCAGAAGATGGTAGTCACTTACAAAGACTGGCATGAAATGCTACCGTTTGCCTTGCATGGGTACCGCACGTCAATCAGAACATCCACTGGGGCAACACCGTATCAGCTTGTGTATGGTATGGAAGCAGTCTTACCGGTTGAAGTTGAATTACCTTCCCTGCGGGTACTGATGGATGTTAAGCTGAACGAAGCAGAATGGGTTCGGGCCCGATACGAACAACTGAGTCTGATTGAAGAGAAAAGATTGGCTGCAATCTGTCATGGGCAGTTATATCAGAGAAGAATGAAGAAAGCCTTCGATCAGAAAGTCAGGCACCGAGAGTACCAAGTAGGAGATCTTGTGCTGAAAAGAATCCTCCCTCCGCATACAGACCACAGGGGCAAGTGGACTCCGAACTATGAAGGACCATTCGTAGTAAAGAAAGTTTTCTCTGGTGGAGCACTGATGCTCAGCACCATGGATGGTGAAGATTTTCCGTCCCCTGTGAATTCAGATGCAGTTAAAAAATACTTCGCATAAAAAAAAATGACCCGCTGGACATAAAAACAGAATGTAAGTCCAGGCAAGATAAGGCATCCCGGCGAGTCAGAAACAGAATAAAAGACTCGGGCAAAAATAAGGGAAATAAACAAAAAAATGTACACCCGCTGAGCTGAAAAGCCGCATTGGACAGCTCAGGCAAGAATGGGTATCCCGATGGATTGAAAACCCGAAAGGGCGATCCATGCAAAATAAGGGAATAAGAGAACAACTGCATTCTGAATTCGTCTGTATCACTCACAACTTGGCAAGCCTCGGGAGGATCAAGCTTCAATCAGAATTGGCCTTCTTCAGAAAGCAAGACGAGAAGAACGTCAAAAGTCATACGAGTCATAGCAAAAGAGGAAGCTCCTTGAAGCGTCGTCAACATTGCCAACATTTTGTTTCTCAATTTGTAACAATCTCTTCATTTCAGTAGATTTGTTTCTTTGACTGTACTTTGCCAATTCAGGGCACATGAATTAATAAAATCAGATTTTCAGTCATGTTTCGTCTTGTACATTTTTATTTGCAAAAAATGTCTGATGTCTAAAAAACTGGTTGCATAAATACAGATGCTTATCCTCAAAAATAAAACACGTGCTTGCAGGAAATATGCTTACTCTCGAAAGTGTCTAAACTCCAATGACGGAATCCGGTAAGGGATACCTCGGGATTATTTGTGCGTTTCTATCTTTGCAGGATTGCAGGTATCCAAAGCGCAACTTGGGGCATGTAAGCTCCATCCCAACAAACTGGCAAATCAACACTCAG
Source organism: Lathyrus aphaca (assembly GCA_963966055.1). NCBI lineage: Eukaryota > Viridiplantae > Streptophyta > Magnoliopsida > Fabales > Fabaceae > Lathyrus > Lathyrus aphaca. The sequence continues at coordinate 242,971,939 of OZ014519.1, read as the reverse complement.
TCTTGGCACCCGAAGTGCTTTCTCCCCAGCTGAGTTGCCTCTTATTACTCTCCCCGGCTGAGTTACCACTTGTTCCTTCTCCCAGAAGAGCAACGCGTGAAGGAATCACAACAGAGTGGCGAAAGCTCCTACAAACCCCAGCTGGGACCCCTCATTTACAAGGATATGTCTATTAGTGACCCGTATCCCCAAGCAAATACATCCCATCAGATCTATCAATAATCTCATCCCCAGCTGGGATGTTCATTTCAAGCAGATCGACCAAAGATCTTCACAGCAACGGGATCCGAATCCCGGTTTGGTACTCGCATAATCATAGCATCCGCATCATATTCACCCACAAAGCGTAGCATTCCGTCTAATACGGACCATTACGGCAAAAATCAAACATATAGCATAATCATAAGCCATGTTTTTGAATCAAACACTTGTGAATATTTGAAATCCATCAGCAATACACAAAAATTCCCCAGCGGAGATTCCCCAGCAAACATAGTTGCCTCACATTCACAAACACCAGTCCATACTCATTTTGACACCCATCTGTGTCATCATTCCCCGGTAAAGTCACCTAGACACTCTTTACAAACAAGACCACCCATATTACAGATACTTTTTGGCACCCGTCCGTGTCGTATCCCCAGCAGAAAGCCAAAGATATCCTCTTTGCACTCACATATACTTATATACATTTCCTTGACATCCGTCCATGTCATTTTCCCAGCACAGTAACATAAACACTTTGTATATCAGATACTCATTTATACCATACTTTTCTCCTTTCCTGGCACTCGTCCGTGTCACTCTCTTTAGCAGGTTAAACACTCATCTATACACCACTCACACTTATACAGATACTCGTCCATGTCTTGTATACACCATGTATATCCCCTCAGATTCGACACTCGTCCGTGTTCTTTGTTAACCAGTTGGTATTCGTCCGTACCATCATCTCAGAACATGTGTCAGGCGTTTGTTTCTACATGATACTCGTCCGTATCGTAGTATTAAGGATGCTCGTCCGCATCTTTAATCCATACATTGTGTCAAACACTTTCGTCTCCTTGAATGTAGACACTTGTCTGTGTCTACTATTCCCCAGAAGAGTCCCTTCAGATTCAACACTCGTCTGTGTTCTTTGTTAACCAGTTGATACTCGTCCGTATCATCATCTCTGAACACGTATCAGTATTTGTTTCTACCCGATACTCGTCCGTATCGTAGTCTTAGGGATGCTCGTCCGCATTTTTAATCTATACACAAACGTCTAAACACTTATACCTTTATTTCTTGGATGTAAACACTCGTCCGTGTTTACTATTCCCCAGTAGACCGCCAACAAAGCAATTTTCTTCTTTATCTGACATTCGTCCTGTGTCATGATAAACCCTGAGAGCAGCCGTACCCTGCTAGGTGGTCGTCCTCCGCCTCTTGATGGTCGTCCTCCATCATGCTCATCCGATGGTCGTCCCCATCGTTGATTTTCTATCCGACATTTGTCCTATGTCGTGATATTTAGCAGCCGTCCCCTGCTAGGTGGTCGTCCTCCACCTCTTGATGATCGTCCTTCATCATTTTATCCAATGGCCGTCCCCATTGTTGATCTTTGGTTATCTGACATTCGTCCTACGTCATGATAAACCTCGAGAGCAACCGTCCCCTGCTAGGTGGTCGTCCTCCACCTCTTGATGGTCGTCCTCCATCATGCTCGTCCGATGGCCGTCCCCATCGTTGACCTTTTTATCCGGCATTCGTCCTGTGTCGCGATATTTTCTTCGGCAGCCGTACCCTGCCAGGTGGTCGTCCTCCACCTAAAGATGACCGTCCCTCATCTTACCCCAACAGAGCAGCCGTCCCCTGCTAGGTGATCGTCCTTCACCTTTGATGACCGTACCTCATCATCTGTTTATTTCATTTATTCTTTGACCCGATGGCCGTCCCCGTCGTGGCCCCTTTTCTTTTTTTTTTCTCTCACCCGATGGCCGTCCCCATCGTTGTTTACTTTCCTTTATGAACTTGATGGCCGTCCCCGTCATGTTTCATTAAATCCCCAGAGAATCTTATAGTTTTACTTGATGGCCGTCCCCATCATAACTCCTTTTTATCCCCAGCATGTCGGTCGTCCCCGTCATTGCTTTATTTTCCGCACTTTTCCAGCATGTCGGCCGTCCCCGTCATTGCTCTTTACCCAGCAGTCGTCCTCTGCTCGACGGTCGTCCTCCGTCGCCCACACTTTACAATATACTTTATTTTCTTTTACAATCTATATCCCTTTCCTTCTTCATTCTGTGAGTGCAAATTTTGGACTGTCTTTGGTATTCAACCACAAGTTATCTTGTTTGCCTGTTAAGCCGTCGCTTACATCCTGCACAGCTAACTCATGTTTGAATAGGGGAAGCTGTAAACACCCCAAATTTTCCCTCACCCATTCACACCATGGCTTGTGATCATTTCATAAGCACAAACACAGTCATACCATCTCATATTACATTTTTGATTCACTGCATAGATTCAAAGTCATCTGCAGCTATGGTTTGTGATCTGAGCAAGCCAAGGGCTTCTTGGGCCACTCCAAAGGTCATCAATCACTTCAAAGGGGTCCACATGTGTTCAAGTATCATATTATATCTCCTCAAAGTCAAGAAAATCAAAGAATCACAAGAACTGGGATTGGTATGGAAGCAGAGCCAGGTTTGACTGCACAGATGACCTAAAATTAGGGTTTTGGTTTCAGAGGCCATAACTCCAAAATTTTTGGTCATTCTTGTTTCTATTGGTCTCTATATGGTATAGGGAGGATGCATATCAATTTTCATGAAGAAATTCCATGGGGAAGTCATCTGATCAAGAGTTGACTTTTCAAGCAAGTCAGTGCAAAATCAGGGCATCTGAGGCCCCCAATGACCCAACCAAGGGGGTGTTCTTTATCATTTTGATTGTATATGATCTTTATTTGATCATATAAGAAGTTTGAAGTTCACAAAACTCAAGAATTTCAAGTTTTTGCAAAGTTGACTTTTTGGGGCAAGTTTGACTTTTAAGGAATTTGTCATTTTATGCAACTTTTTCAACCCTTACTTTTTGATCCAAAAATGCTTCAAATGGAAAAACTTTGGTCATGAAAGTTGTAGAATAGATCTTTCCCTTTTCAAAAAGTACAAGAACATGACCTAATTCATTTTGGATCAAAAGTTATGGTGCATCAAAGTTGGCAAAAATCACTAAATTTCAAGTTATGCACCAAATGAGAAACTTGCAAAATCTTGTACTAAGGCAATTTGTGACTTCAAGATAGAGTCTAATCTTTGTACAAACATCACACAAGTCTTAAAAATCAGAATGGGCCAAGAGATCACATGTTTATGGCCTATGGAGCAAGACTTTCTCATAGAAAACCAAAGACAAACCAAGTTGCAAAAACTCATGATGGCATTGCATCCACTTGCTAGCTACATTGCTGATCAATCCTAGCCTTTTCCCTCACCATGCTGCGCAGCCCACACCCTTTGTACTTGGCTAGAACATGACCCATGCTTTCACTTACACAAAGTTGACAAAATTGCAAAAGCTACCATACCTATCACAAAAGGGCATGTCACATCTTCTGACCAATGAGCATTGTTTATACAAATCAATTGCAAGCCAAACCACATAACAAGCAAGCCTGAAACCAGCAAGAAAAACACATTCTCATTTTCACTCTCAAAAGCAAAAGCATTCGAAACTCTTCAGACAAGTGAAAAACACTCAAAAAAAACTTCACAGACCTTCTCAACACATCACCCTGATCACAAAGCACCCCTAAAATCAACCTGAAACTCAAAGAATCAAGAACACGATTCTCACCTGAGCTTGAACAGAACCTGTTCAAACTCTCAAACCAGCCACCACAAACTCCTTCTAAGCATCCAGACATCATCAAGGGACCAAAAGGAGTGGATTGCACAAAGGAAAGAAGTCAGAAAGCTGCAAACTGAAAGCTTCAAAACTCAGGTAGCTCAAGAACTTTTTTTTCCAGAAATGGATTTTTAAGTTCTTAATAGCTTCTACATGCTTCCCTGGTCAAGAATATGTTGTTGGTTTTGAAAATGGTGAAGAGATGAGAGTTTAATCGTGTTCTGAAAGTCTTGCCCTAAAAATTGTTTTGTTTCGATTCATGTGATTGATGAAATATAAATGATGTTTGTGTTAGGGTTTTGATTCAGTGAGGTGTGGGAAGGATTTTTGTTCTTTTAGATTTCATTTTAGTTACGTTTTGAAGATTCTAGGAATTTTCAGGTGGGGTTCCCACCGGAGAAGACGACCGGAGGTCTTCTCCGGCCACCTGAAAATAATTAGGGTTTAATCCCTGTAATTAATGAAGTTTGAATTGTGAGCGTTGGATGAGTTGACCAAGTCCATTCCCGCGCGCATCCAATGGTTCAGATCATTCACTTAGCCCTAATCTTAATTAATTAAGTTAATTAATTCGTTTTAGCAAGTTTGAATTCCAGCCATAGGATCTGGCGCGCAGTCAAGCCTTCCATGCCCAGATTGCATCTCATCCCTTCATTCTGCATACTTTCCAATAATTCAATTTTTAATTCATATTTTCTTATTTGTTTTGCACATTTTATTTAAAATAGTAAAAACCATTTAAAAATTATGAAATTTTTTGACAAAGATTTCATTAATTTTTAAAACACAAAAATATTTTTATTTTTATTTTTAGCATTAAAAAAGTATTTTTAAATATTTAAAAGTTTCTTTTTAATTAATTAATGAGAATTAATTAATTAAAAATACTTTTAGGTATTTAAAAATCACCAAAAAATTCATGAAACATTTAAAAACATTTAGAAACATTGTCCAACCCTCAAACCAAATTTCTTTTTTGATCTTGATGCATTTTGAGAATTTTTCATGGAATTAAAATCATTTTGATGCATTATTTTGATCCAAACTTCCAAAAATCATTTCTGCCTAACCATAAAGAGTTGGACTTTCATTCTTTTTGAATTGTGTTTAGCATATCATGTAGTTTGTGAGATTAAATGGTCATGATTTGATCTTTCATTTTCCATTTGTTTGGCATTTTTCTTGTTAAGGAACCCTAAAACCCTAGAAAACTTAGGAAAATCATAACTTGAATTAGGTTAAGAGTTGGAACTTCTCCTTTGGGCAGTGAGTTAGTATAGGATTAGGGATCCTTTGAGTGCATTTTCAATTTTTTATATTGATGTTTGCTTCTGATTTTGGTTTGTGTTTGATGCTTTGATCATAAACCCTAATTTGGGCTTCCATATGCATCCATCTTGCATTTGCATTCATACCTTGACTTGCCATGACATTTTATGCATCCATGTGATTCATTTAACATCATAAGACATATTGAAAGCATGCTTGATCATTACATCTTGCATTTTCCATATTGTATGTCATGTGCATTTCAAAACCTTTCATGTATGTTCATGGTTCTTAACTTGCACCATTTGCATCCATAAGCTTGTATGATCATCCCCATGTGTTGTTTCATGTTTGTAGCATCTCATAGCATCATTAAAATCATGTATGTGCTTCTGGTTGTGATTTACATCATGTCATTTCATCTCATTTTGCATTGCATTGCATTCCTTTCACTAACTTTTCAGGTGGTAAGTAACTTTGAGAAGTGAATTTGCCTTCACTTCTCACATTTTCTTTTCATCTCTCTCTTGCATCCATACTGCATTTTGATATGTGTTTGAGATTGAGCTTGCTCATTCTTATTCTTCTCACTTTCTTTCCTCAAGTGACTTGTCTTCTTAATTGAAGCAAGTTGCTTTGCTTCTCCTGATCCTTTCATCTGCTTCCTGGTGGTTCCATTGAAGATCTTTCTTGTAAACCTCACAAACCTTAGGAACAACCAAGCATGACAATGATTAGGGTTTTGATTAGTCTCCCCACTTAGTTTTACCTTTGTGTCTCATTGAGTCTTCTCTTCTCATCTCATAATCAGGGACTAAACCCTAAAGGCTTTAAGGCTTTGTGATTAAGCTTATGCCTGCATCCTTCTATTAGGATGGAGTGTATAACTTTAATCCTAAGTGTTAAATCCTTAATGTGTTTAAATCCTTTAATCAAATCACTTAATAATCATCAAGACATCAAGCTTGTAACTTGGGCCTTACATTAGGGTTCTAATTCTTCCTTATTTGGTTAAGAAGGACTAACCCTAGTGTTAATGGACAAGTCCCCCTCAAGTTGTCTTACAAACCCTAAAAATCACTTCATCATCTTACCATTAATTAAAATCCACTTAATAAAGGCTTTGTTTTGTCATGAGTTTAATCCCTAATCATGGATTAAGTTGAGGAGCCTTCCTCAGCTTAAACATTCTCATCTATTATCCTTCTATTAGGATGGTGTAATGAGTCTGTTTAATCCTTGATTATGGCTTAATCTCATTACTTAACACTAAACAAAAACACCAAAAACATCTAAATAATCACAAGTAGGTTAATGATCTTAATCCTACACCAAAGGTGATTAAGTGTGAGAATCTGACTTCACACTTAAGGTACTTTCATTACCCCTAATCAGAGGGAAGATGTGATGAGTTTACTAAATCCATTGGTTTAGGCTTAAGCTCATTAACTTATGACAAACTTTCAAAAGCAATAAAAGACTGAAAACTCAAAAACAAACAATAATCGTCTCCTTCGGGATTCTTTTCTCATCTCATTCACTCATAAACGAGAACTTGCTTCTTCCGTCTAATGCAACACAGTTAGCACCTGAGCCAGACAGGTCATACACTTGAGCATAGACAAGCAAGCAGTTCACAAGTCAATTCATCTTTCAGTCTCTTTGGGTCGAACTACGGTGTTCTGAATTCCTCATTGCACGAGAGGATACGTAGGCATAACTTAACAGTTATCGAACAAAAGTCTCTGTATATTCCCCCTCCTTCCAGCTTTATTCTTTTAGCCTCATACTCCTGAGCATTTCACTCTTATTCTTACACTGACACTTTCATACTTCATATCACTTATACACTATACATTGACACCTGTACATCTTTTCCAGCCCTTTTACACACAAATTGCACTGACACTACCCCTTTAAAGCACAAATCTTTTAAGCGTGGATCCCGTCGAGTACGGCGGACAATCTGGGTGCTAATACCTTCCCAGGTTGTAACCAATCCCCTTTCTCAGTCTCTCTGGTTCGCAAACCGTCTTATCCATATCTTTCTAGGTCTATGCAGCATTGCCTTTCCTCCGGGATAAAAATGCCTAGCTGGCGACTCTATTCATCTCCAGTGAGTCCACTGTTGTGTGTTCTCATTGTCCCTTTCGCCGACCGTTCGCGTCTGTACCTTTATTTGGGCCAGTCCCATTTATCGGGAGCGACACTTGGTAATAACCCTCGTATGGGTGTACACAAAGCCTAGTTTAGAAATTGTGAGGTGTAAAAGTAAGTTTGAAAAGTGTGAGCAAGTAACTATGAGGTACCTACCCTAGATTTAAGTCTTTCATGTTCTCGTATGTTCTTTCAATGGTAAGACTATCCCTATTATTAAGGAATAGGTAGTCATTACCTTGGATGTTAAGGGACAAGCGTATGGTCATCGTATGGTCATAGAAAGCAACAAGTAAGGGTGTCTTTAGCAATTTGTAGAGACTTATCATCATTTATTCGAAGGGACAAGATCATTATTCCGTAGGCAACCTTGAAGGGACTTGATCTTTTAAACTGTAGGGACTTGATGATATTTATGAAGGGACTTTGCTTAAGACACCCCTATATTCGAGGGACTTGACCATATTTAAGGCAACCAAAGGGGTAACTTAGGAAGTGCAAGATGGCGATAAAAGATCGACTTACGTGTGTGAGTGTTCATGTTCAAGTATTTATCTTATTTAAGTTAATTTTCTAAATTATTTAATTACACATAGGTTATGCACACCCTAATATTACAAATCATACAGAAAATTAATTACAAAAATAAAGAAAAAATAAACCTATTACATGACTTTAGCAATTACATAATAATAAAAATAATAATGATAAATATAATAATAATAAATAAGCAATAATCAAATATTAATAATAATAAAATAAAAATAAGGGTTAGAATAAAAATAAAGGAAGTAAAATATTAGAAAAGTTTTAGAAATTAATTAAGAAAATAAGTTTAATAATAATAAACAAATAATAAATTATTTACATATTAAAAATAAAGATTAATAATATAATTAGGGTTTAGAAAAAAATTAGGTTAATTTTTAGGGTTAGGATAAAAATTAGGGTTGACAAAAATTAGGGTTAATATTTAAATTAAGAAAATTAGGGTTTTTTAATTATAATTATACATTGTTAATTTATTTACAAAAAAATACATGATAATTATATATATAAGCATATTATAAAATAAATACAAGTAATTTATATTTAAGAAAATAAAATATGAGTTTTTTAGAAAATATAAAGTTTTATGAAAATATTATTAATTATTATTTAGAAATTATTTCAATTATATTAAATTAAATTAAAAAAATAAGAAAATAGTTAAAATAATGAAAATATGACAAAACCCTAAAAAGATAGGACCTGAGATTTGAACCCAGGTCCCTTACCTCAACAACAACACTCAAAACCAGCTAAGCCAGCATGCGCTGGTGATAGCCATATGCAACAAAATCATTATATTATAAACCTGCAAAACAAAAAGAATTATGAAAAAAAAATTTGGAACCTAGGATTCGAAACCCTGACCATCATAACAACAACCAAGCACTCCAGCCACTAAGCCACATGGGGCGCGTCTGCAAACTAATCAGCAATCAAACATAATATATTAAGTCAATTGAATAATGGAAAAATAAACAAAAAGATGTTGTCACCAAGGATCGAACACAGGTCACAACCAACAACACGTGCAAACCCTTACCACTGGGCCAAGCAACGTTAGTTGATATAATATGAAAACAAACCAATAAAATATTAAGTCTAAATTTGAATTTCCTCCTGCGCGCCAACTGACTTCATCTTCTTCATATTACCTGCGAAATTTCATGCAAATACACTTACGAATTTTCCTACGAATTCTCACTTTCAAGAACCTGCGAAAATTGGATCTCTCACAATATGTAAAATTTCAACAAATTGATCATATAGACATGATCCACACATCATACACAGTTCATTGATGTCTTTAGAATTTATTTATATTGGTTTAATTGAGAAACCCTAAACGGCCACCCTAAACCCTAACAATGGCAACTCCTTGGTCCTGCATCGAAACTCAAATTAAACTATCCAGAAACATTCCTTGGCTCATTATAAACACAAAACAACAATCAAACATAATTTATCATGCACGAATATTAGAAAACGAAAAATCATAAAAAGTTTAAGAACATTGATTCGGTTTATGCAAATGGTAATGATTTTGATGTTGTTGATGATCGAAACATGATCAGTGAGCATCAAGGAAGCTAAAGCAACCTTTGTTTTGTCTTGAAAGTGTCTCTAGGTCAAAAACCGAACGTGACTTTTGGTGTGAAAATTTGAAGTTCAATGGTGTTCTTGGAGGCTCTGAAAATCGTCCCCTTGCTTTGCTTCATGCTTATGGATATATAATGAACAAAATTAGGTCATAACTTTGTGGATTTGTGGGCTTTCTTTCATTACTTGAGTGTGAAGAAATCTCATGATCAAAATATGTGAAAAATCAAATCTTTGTATGCCAATCTAGCCTAGCACGAATTTGGATCAGATCAATCATCTCTAAATAATGTTTATGACCTTCTAGAACAAGAATCACATTTAAATATTGAGTTTTCATATTTTATTTTAATTTAAATTGATTTTTAATGAATAAAATCAAAATAAATAAAAAATAAACTATAAAAATCTGAATAAATAATATTTGATTCGTGCATGATGTCATGGTAGAGATTGGGTCATAAAAATGCAAGCCCATGTGGAAAGAATTGGTTCTAAGACCCCATTTGCTCAATAAATCTCTAAAAAATTTCCCAACTTTGCAAAGGCACAAATCCCTCAATTTTAAAGTTATGAAGGTGTTCTTGGACATTTTGGAAATCTTAGAGATTCCTCTAACCAACCTATTTGGTCTCATGTCCATATCCTTTACCATTTTCAAATTATGCCTTTTGGAAGATGTTGACTTTTTGTTGACTTTTAAAATGACCTCTAATGTTTTAGCTTATACCTTCCAAATGAAGCATTTTTGGGCTTGACTTGTGAGACATAAAGTTGTAGAGAATTCAATTTCCTTCAAAATGAGCTTTGGATGGAAAATTTTTGATGAAGCATGTGAAGGTTATGGCTGGTCAAAGTTCAGTTGACTTTTCCTATGAAAACCCTAATTTAGAAACTCCTGATTCTTGATGATCTGAAATCTCCTTGATGAATCATGATCAAACTTTGATCAAATGATGAATTTTACTTCATAAAATTGACGTTGGCAAAACATCATGAAGTTTTACTTTGGTTTGACCACAGTTGACCTCAGTTTGACTTTTTTACCACTTTGACTGATTTTTGCATATTTGATCATCTGATTGAGCAAACCTTTTGGGAAAGCCTTGAAACTTGACATAGGGATTCTTGAAGACATATAGGATGCTATGAAGCTCACTTGAAGCCTTGGAAGTCCATTTAGCATGATAAAACTCAAAACCCTAGTTTAGGGTGCATTGCTTAGGAGGATGCTTTGTTTGAGGGAGTTGTCAAACTTTTTGACTAATTGTGAACCTTGTGAACCTCTTAGGAAACATTAGTACACAATGTCTTGTCTAGGTGAGGGAAAATTTTGGGGTGCAACAGCTGCCCCTGTTCAATTTTCTGAAACCTGAGGAGTTAGATTGGCCTGTGTGCCATTCGTGACTTGGAAGGTTGAAGGGGATTGAACATAAAAGCCCAAAAATTTGCACTCGCCGGTGCGTAAAGTAACACTTCTGATTGGTTGTATATGCTTGAATGGGCTTAAAGATGCCACTCAGAGGAACTAGAGATGGGCTTATAGATGCCATCCATAATATCATAAGGTGATAGTATCTTTATGTTGTCACTAGATATCAGTACTAGGTCTTCGTATAGGCCGTCTCTGAATCATTCCTGTAACATGGTTTGAGTTGAATGTCAGCATTAGATCTTCGTATAGATCGTCTCTGCATTATCGCTGGGGGAAAAGAATATCCTTCATTAGGTGTCAGTACTTAGATCTTCGTATAGATCGGCTCTGAACCATATTTAGGAACATACTTTAATTTAAGCATCAGAATCAAATCTTCGTGGCGATCTTTTCTGAATTGCTTTTGGTAATATCTTGGGCTAAGTACAAGATCTTCGTATCGATCATTTACGTACCATCCCACAGATAAACTGTTGCATAGACCATTAGAAATAAATCTTCGTAGCGATTATCTCTTCTGGAAATATCCCTGATTAAGTAATAGATCTTCGTATAGATCATTTACATACCTTCTCAAAGAAGAATATCAGGATCAAATCTTCGTGGCGATTATCTCTGAACTTCTTTTGAAAGAATCTCTTGGATTAAGTGCTAGATCTTCGTATAGATCATTTACACACTATACCAAAGATAGTTGACCATCAGAAATAAATCTTCGTAACGATTATCTCCTCTGGAAATATCCTGGATTAAGCACTAGATCTTCGTATAGATCATTTTATGTACCCTCCCAAGGAAAACTTGGGTACTGATCATCAGAAATGAATCTTCGTAGCGATTATCTCTGAATCAAGTATCAGCACTAGATCTTCGTATAGATCGTCTCTGAACTGTTTCGAGTTGTTGATAGTGTTTATCTGTCTGCAACTATCCTGAAAAGAAAAGGTTAGTTTATACAAGATGTATGCATGTATGGTATGATGTACTTAAATAAATGTCATGTGTATTATGGATGCGTATGCTATGATATGATGTAAATGATGTATGTATGAATCATATAGCCTGAAGTGTCTGGGTATATTTGTATAAGAACTGCTGGCTCGGGAACATAAATCCTGGTTCGTTGCTGAGGAATATGAGGACTTCGTTCCCGTCTTGTTTAATAATATGGTATTCAGAACCTCCCGTTTTTGTTCGTCGTGCTTTTTATTGAAGGAATAAGCTCCCGAATATCTTGACTGAGGATAAAAGAGATGGACATAAATCCGAGAGGAGATGTTACTTGAAGTATCTTGTATGGATATCTGTAAAGATTACTCTGTGGGGATGAACCGGCGAAGCTTCGTTGAATTCCTATCTTCGTTCGTCCTTAGTAAATACTATTACTGCATTTTATGCATTTCTGGTAAACATCAATCATATTCAAAAGCATACATACATTCAAACACAACCAATGGATGTTTTCGTTTAAGTAAACAAGGTAAAAGTAAATTTGAATTCAAAGACGAGACTTTATTTATTTTTAGCAAGTGGCCTATACATAGGCAAGTTTGTACAAGGAGACAGAAATCCTAGCAAGAGGAATTCGTCGTAAAAGTTTTACAAAAACAAAGAAAAGCAGCTATGTGAGAAATAATCCTATTGAGTTTCAATTCTACTATTGTCATTATCTTCAAGTATCTCATCTTTTGCTGTCGAGATAGAAATGATTGGATTGATCTTTATCTGTTTGAACTTGATCCATGTAGCACAACTAGTTGGAGTTACATGAGTGATCCAAACGAGACATAGTCATACGCTTTAATCCCTAACTTTTGTCTGGATTTCCTTTTCAGGTTTTCAACCCACCGGGATACCCTTTTTTGCCCAAGCTGCCCCTTCGGGTTTTCGACTTGCCGGGTGTACAATCTTTTATATATATCCCTAATTTTTGCCCGAACCTTTTTGGTTCGCCGGGATGCCCTTATTTTTGCCTAGGCCAGTCAACCTAGCGGGTCTCTTTTTATGCGTAGTATTTTTAAACTATGTCTGTGTTCACGGGCTGTGGGAAATCTTCACCTTCCATATTAGTAAGCATCATGGCACCTCTTGAGAATACCTTCTTGACTACAAATGGGCCTTCATATGTAGGAGTCCATTTGCCCCTAGGATCACCCTGTGGTAATATGATGCGCTTGATTACCAAGTCACCAGCCTAATATACCTTTTGCTTAACCTTCTTATTAAAATCTTTGATCATCCATTTCTGGTACATCTGACCATGACAAACAACTGCCAATCTTTTCTCATCAATCAAATTTATCTGGTCAAGTCAAGTCTGAATCCACTCATCTTCATCCAAGCCTGCATCCTTCATGATTCTCAAAGAAGGGATCTAAAACTCAATGGGTAGAACCGCTTACATACCATAGACCAAGGAGAATGGGGTTGCCCCTGTTGAAGTACGTATCGTAGTACGATAACCATGAATAGCAAATGGTAACATCTCGTGCCAATCCTTATACGTAACAATCATCTTCTGTAGAATCTTCTTGATGTTCTTATTGGAAGCTTCTACTGCCCCATTCATCTTTGGACGATACGGAGAAGAGTTGTGATGCTTAATCTTGAACTGCGTGCAGAGATCAATAATCATAGTGTTGTTCAGATTAGAGCCATTGTCTGTGATAATCCTCTCAGGGATGCCATACCTACATATGAGATTATTCCTAATGAATCGAGCCACAACATTCTTAGTAACAGATGCAAATGAGGCTGCCTCCACCCACTTTGTAAAGTAATCAATGGCAACCAGGATGAAACGATGCCCATTGGAAGCAGTTGGCTTGATCTCACCAATCATATCAATGCCCCACATGGAAAAAGGCCAAGGAGCAGTCAACACATTCAACGGAGCTGGAGGTACATGCACTTTATCAGCATAAATCTGACACTTGTGACATGTTTTGGAATGTTGATAACAATCAGCTTCCATGGTAGACCAATAGTAACCTGCTCTCAATATCTTCTTTGCCATGGTATATCCACTAGAATGAGTGCCAAAGATCCCATCATGCATGTCTTACATAATCTCTGTTGCTTCCTTCTTATTCACACAACGAAGCAAAGTCGAATCATGATTGCGCTTATACAAAATTCCATTACTTAAGAAGAACTTAGCAGCAAACCTCCTCAGAAACTTCTTATCATTGACAGATGCCCCTTCAGGGAACTCCTGAACTTCAAGATACCTTTTCACTTCATAGAACTAAGGCTTTCCCTCAACTCCTTCAATGTCAATCTCATTGCAATATGCAGGCTTCTCAAATCTATCAATAGTGATCTTGGGAGCTTCATCATCCCAGCTAATCTCAAATATAGATGCCATGGTGGCTAATGCGTCTGCCAACTGATTCTCTCCTCGTGGAATATGTCCAAAGGTAATTTCTTCAAAATATGGGATCAGAGACAACACATGCTCTCTGTAAGGAATGAGATTTGCATGCTTGGTGTCCCAGTCTCCTTTAATCTGACTAACTACCAAGGTTGAATCTCCATATACGTCCAGAAACTGAATCTTCATCTCAATGGCAGCTTTGATACCCATGATACATGCTTCATATTCAGCCATGTTATTGGTACAATAGAAACAAAGTCTAGCAGTAATTGGAGTATGACAACCTTTAGGGGAAATGATTACAACACCAACACCATTACCAAGCGCATTAGAAGCTCCATCAAAAACCATAGTCCATCGGGATTCCTGTCCAGGTCCGTCATATTGTCTAGGTTCTTTAGTCACAATCATAATGTCTTCATCCGGGAACTCAAAATTCATAGACTGATAATCATCCACTACCTGATGAGCTAAATGATCAGCTAACACACTGCCCTTAATGGCCTTCTGAGTGGTGTACTGTATATCATATTCTGTTAAAATCATTTGCCATCTCGCTATTCGTCCGGAGAGAGCAGGTTTCTCGAATATGTACTTAATTGGATCCATCTTTGAAAAACAAGGTAGTATGAGTCAACATATACTGTCTTAGTCGACGAGAAGCCCATGCCAAAGCGCAACAAGTTTTCTCGAGCAGTGAGTATCTTGTTTCACAGTCGGTAAAATTTTTGCTAAGGTAGTATATTGCCTGCTCTTTTCGACCAGACTCGTCATGTTGCCCCAACACACACCCCATTGAGTTGTTTAATACTGTTAAGTACATAATCAAGGGTCTTCCATCAACTGGTGGCATCAAAATTGGAGGTTCTAGGAGATATCTCTTGATTTCATCAAAGGCTACCTGGCACTCGTCATTCCATTCCATTACCTGATCCTTCTTCAACAGCTTGAAGATTGGCTCACAGGTAGCAATTAGCTGGGAAATAAATCTTACAATGTAATTCAGTCGTCCCAGGAAACCTCTAACTTCCTTTTCAGTACGGGGAGCCGGCATTTCTTGTATGGCTTTTACTTTTGCAGGATCCACTTCAATACCTTTTCCACTGACAATGAAACCCAGGAGTTTACCAGATCTAACTCCAAAAGTACATTTGTTTGGATTTAACCTCAACTTGTATTTCTTCAACCTCTCAAACAGCTTGTGCAGGTGATCAAGGTGTTGTTCCTCATTCTGGGACCTTGCTATCATATCATCCACATATACCTCTATCTCATGGTGAATCATGTCATGAAACAAAGCCACCATAGCACGCTGATATGTTGCCCCGACATTCTTCAAACCAAATGGCATCACCTTATAACAAAAAGTGTCCCACTGTGTAACAAATGTAGTCTTATCCATATCTTCAGGTGCCATCTTGATCTGATTGTAACCAGAGAAACCATCCATGAAAGAGAATACCTTATGCTGAGCAGTGTTGTCTACCAAAACATCAATATGCGGAAGTGGAAAGTCATCTTTAGGACTGGCCTTATTCAAATCCCTATAACCCACACACATGCGTACCTTACCATCTTTCTTAGGTACTGGTACCACATTTGTAACCCATTGAGGATAAGAAGTCACAGCTAAGAACCCTGCATCAAATTGTTTCATCACCTCTGCTTTAATCTTTTCTGACATTTTAGGACGCATGCGACGAACCTTTTGCTTCTTTGGACAACAATCTTCTTTTACCGGTAAACGGTGAACCACAATGTCAGTATCCAACTGTTGCACCCCAAAATTTGCCCTCACCTAGACCATACATTGTGTACCAAGGTATCCTGAGAGGTTCACAAGGTTCACAAGGTATCTTAAGAGGTTCAGAAGGTTCACAATTAGTCAGAAAGTTTGACAATTCCCTCAGACAAAGCATCCTCCTAAGCAATGCATCCTAAACTAGGGTTTTGAGTTTCATCAGGCTAAATGGATTTCCAAGGCCTCAAGTGAACTTCATAACATCCTACATGTCTTCAAGAATCCCTATGTCAAGTTTCTAGGCTTTCCCAAAAAGTTTGCTCAGTCAGATGATCAGATAGTTTAAAATCAGTCAAAGTAGTCAAAAAATCAAATTGAGGTCAACTGTGGTCAAACCAAAGTCAAACTTCATGCTTTTTTGCCAACATCAATTATATGAAGTAAAATTCATCATTTTATCAAGGGTTGATCATGATTCATCAAGGAGATTTCAGATCATCAAGAATCAGGAGTTTCTAAATTAGGGTTTTCATAGGAAAAGTCAACTGAACTTTGACCACCCATAACTTTCACATACTTCATCAAAAATTTTCCATCCAAAGCTCATTTTGAAGGAAATAGAATTCTCTACAACTTTGTGTCTCATAAGCCAAGCCCAAAAATGCTTCATTTGGAAGGTATGAGCTAAGACATTATAGGTCATTTTAAAAGTCAACAAAAAGTCAACATCTTCCAAAGGGCATAATTTGAAAATGGTAAAGGATATGGACATGAAACTAAAGAGGTTGGTTAGATGACTCTCTAAGCTTTCCAAAATGTCCAAGAACACCTTCATATCCTTAAAAATGAGGGAGATATGTCTTTGCAAAGTTGAGAAATTTTTGAGAGGTTTATTGAGCAAATGGGGTCTTAGAACCAATTCTTTCCACATGGGCTTGCATTTTTATGACCCAATCTCTACCATGACATCATGCACGAATCAAATATCATTTATTCAGATTTTTATTAATTTTATTTTTATTAATTTTGATTTTATACATTAAAAATCATTTTAAATCAAAATAAAATATGAAAAGCTCAATATTTGATATGATTCTCATTCTAGAAACTCATAAACATGATTTAAAGCTGATTGGAATATTCAAATTCGTGCTCAACCAAATTGGAAAGGATTTGTTTGATTTTTTGACCAAAATAGCAAGTTAATTTCTTCATGATCAAGTCACTCAAAAAATCCCATATTACCATAAATTTATGACCTAATTTACTTCTACTATATGTACACAAGTGAACACAAAGACAAGGGGACGAAATCCTGCCTCCAAGAACATTCATAAAACTTCAAATTTTCATCCAAAAAGTTAGATTCGGTTTTTGACCTAGAGACCATACCAAGAGGTTTTGAAGGTTGCAACACATTCCTTGATGATCATTGAACCTATTTGAATCATTTGCAGCATTCAAATCATGACATATAGCATAAACCGAATCAATATTGTTCTTGTTCTTATTTTTTTCGGTTTTGATTATTTGTGTAATGATAATGAATTCTAACCATATATTTGTGTTAGTTGTGATGTTTAGATGATTTCTGGGCAAAACGATTGGAGAACCATGACCTAAACCGAAAGTTGCCATTGTTAGGGTTCTTGGACAAAATTTAGGGTTCTTCGATTTAGCCATTATAAATTAATTCTAAAGCTGTAAATGAACTGTATGATGTTTGTGGATCATGACCATGTGATCAATTTGATGAATCAATACGTATTGATGATGATATGAGATTTGCAGGTTTCGAATGTAGGTAAATTCGCAGGAAGCTTCAAAGGAAATTTCGCAGGAAATTTGAATGAAGAAGATGAAGTTTTGGCACAGAAATTCAACCCTGATATTTGTTTTACCTTATAATGATTTATTGATGGTTAATTATTGAACGCGCCCCATGTGGCTCAGCTGGTTGGAGTGTTTGTGTATCAATGCAATGGTCCTGGGTTCGAATCCCCCCAGGCCATTTTGTTTTGTATTTTATTTGATTTTTGCAATTTTATAATAAGAGGATTGATACTCAATTCATAAACACCAAGACGCGCATGGCCTGGTGGTGGTGATGCTGGACCAAAGAGGGAGAGCCTAGGGCGTGGGTTCGAATCCCAGCCCCAAGTATGTTGTTTTTTTCAATTTATTTGTACTTTTATTTGTTTATATTATTTAATTTATTTAAATTCTTATAGAATTAATTTCTCAACAATAACTTATAATATTTTCTTATATAAAAACTTCATATTTTCAAAAACTATAATTTATTTTCTTAAATTTAAAATTGTTTCTATTTATTTTATAAAATATTTATGTATATGATTATTATATTTTTTGTAAATAGATTAATAATATATTTTAATTATAATCAAAACCCTAATTTAGCTAACCCTAATTTTTATAACCCTAACCCTAATCCAAATTTTCTTAACCCTACTATTTAACCTAATTAATTTTTTCTTCTAAATCATAATTAAATCATTAATCATTATTTTAATATGTAAATAATTTATTATTTGTTTATTATTATTAAAATTATTTTCTTAATTAATTCCTATAAACTTTTCTAACATTAATTTTTCTTGCTAAAATTCTTATTTATTTTATTATTCTAACCTTTATTCTTATTTTTTTATTACTACTAATATTTAATTATTGCTTATTTATTATTATTATTATTATATTTATCATTATTATTATTATTTCTCGATTTTATTGTAATTTTCCCAAAGCCTTGTAATATTTATAGGTTTATATTTTTTGCTTTATTTATTGTAAATATATTTATTGTATGGTTAGTAATTTAAGGTGTGTATAACATGTTTGTAATTAAAAATTAACTTAGAAAATTAACTTAAGATAAATATTTGAAAACAAACACGCACACACGTAAGTCGATCTTTGATCGCCATCTTGCACTTCCTAGGGTATCTCTCTCAGTTGCCGAATTACAAAGGTCAAGTGGGGTGTCTTAAGCAAGTCCCTTCATAAATATCATCAAGTCCCTATAGATTTAAAAGATCAAGTCCCTTCGAGGTTGCCTACGGAATAATGATCTTGCCCCTTCGAATAAATGATGATAGTCCCTACGAATTGCTAAAGACACCTTACAGTTGCCTATATCCAGATGTCCCTACACATGTTCCTTATACATCCAAGGTAATGACTACCTATTCCTTAATAATAGGGATAGTCTTACCATTGAAAGAACATAAGAACAATAAAGACTTAATCTAGGGTAGGTTTCTCTTAAGTTGTTTGCTCACAGTTCAAAATACTCTTTACACCACACTTTTCAAATAAATTTTCAAAAACAAGGCTTTGTATACATCCATACGAGGATCATTACAAAGTACTTAGAATTTTTCTAATCACACACTACACTCTTGCAAACAAACAAAGTGAGCTAAGTAACTAAGAGCCCATGGATAACCATGGATATAAAGGGTGCTAACACCTTCCCTTTATATAACCTACCCCACGAACTCAAGTCTTTTAAAATAGGTTTTTCCTGTTCTTTTATGTCCTTTCCTTTTGGATAAAATAAAATTCGGTGGCGACTCTTGCTATCTGCAACATTTATAGAAAGTCAGTTCTCCCACCGTGTTATAGAACTGGCGACTCTACTGGGGACTTAATAAAAGAGGGTTACCCTTAGGAATTAGATCACTTTAAATTGTTTGCTTTGTTTGCTTTATATTACTTGTTGGGCTCTTATGTGTGAAAGATCCTAACCCGGATCCAGTGTACCTTAGGTAAATGGCAATAGACCAAGGAAACTGTACGGCGTATACCGATATGGTTGATCTGGTGGCCATAGTTAGTGTGACTTCTTGGTTGGTGCTTATGTTCCTTAAGCAAGTTGAGGATAATATGAGGCTTCCATATGTTGTCAATACAATAACTAACTTTTAGAACCCTAGTTATCCCATCTTGGCCTTTAGAAAGTAGTGAGATAACTGGCTTTGGTGAAGACTGAAGTTGGTTGATACTCGATGCTACACTCATTGAGATCCTAAACTTGGAGGGTTTTGGTTGGCAAGTAAGTTGCCTACTAAACAACCACCCTTGTGAAGGATCAATGATTTTGAGATCCCTTAGAACCTGGTTACTTTTATAAGACAGGATGAACCAACTAACTTCAGGGGAGGGTAATTACCTTTAAACCTCATGCAAGCCTTTAAACCTAGGGCTATTGTGTGACTTGTTTGTGTGTGCCACATATTTGTGATTGAGCATAACATCATAATATCATCATGCATCATAAGCATAGCATTTTCACTAACCATTTCAAGGACCAAAGGATTTATCTTTGTTCTTTGTTGCAGGTCATGGCTTCTGCTCGTAGGAATACTATCCGGATCAACTTTGTAGGAATACCTTCTAAGCTTAAGAAATTGGTCTCTCAAGTTTCTGAAAATTCCCAATTCATCAAGAGGCATGGTCACCTACTAGATCTAGTCACTTCAGGGTTCAATGAAGACATGATGAGTGTCCTATTTCAGTTTTTTGATCCTAAACATCATTGTTTCACATTGCCCGACTATCAGCTGGTTCCTACAATGGAAGAGTTCTCCAAGATACTGGGTATACCTATCCTGATCAGAGACCTTTCACAGGCTTGGAAAAAGAGCCTAAACCTGAAGTCATTGCTGCAACCCTACATTTGAAGAAATCAAACATTGTCCTAGAAACGAGAAGTGGAGTTAAGGGTATTCTTGCTAAGGTATTGATGGAGAAAGCTCAAATGTTCCTGAAGGCTATTAGTTATGATGCTTTTGAGGAGATCTTAGCCCTGTTGATCTATGGCTTAGTGTTGTTCCCTAATCCAGACCAGTTTATAGACGTACACGCCATCAACATATTTCTGACTCATAATCCAGTGCCTACATTACTTGGGAACATCTTGCATTCTCTCCATACTCGTACTACGAAGGCACGAGGAACTCTGATGTGTTGTATACCTCTACTGTCTAGGTGGTTTATTTCTCACCTTCCTCGATCAGTGATGAAGAATGAACAACGGTTCAGGTGGTCTAAGAGGATCATGTCACTTTCTCATTCATACATTCATTGGTGCTCTAGATCTATGGAGAATGTTACTATCATTGACCGTTGTGGGGAGTTCCCTAATGTGCCACTCCTTGGCATAAGAGGGGGCATTACCTACAATCCTTCTTTAGCTCTACGTCAGTTTGATTATGCTCGGAGTGATGGTCCTCATGACATGCTTATTCAGGGTATTGTGTTCGACTACGGCAACAATCTGCAAGGTTACCGTCAAAGGTTCATACGAGCTTGGGGTAAAGTGAACAAGGTTGACAGCAAGACTTTGGAACCAAAGTACTCCATTCCTATGGAACCTTACCTCAGATGGGTGCGATCTCGTGCTCAGACTCTTATGATGCCATATCCTGCTATTCTACCAGTTACTATGGAGCCTGTTGTTGAAGGAGATACTCCTTATATCATTCTTCATCTAGACATGCCCACTGACATGGAAGAGTTACAGAGGTCCTGGATCCAGTTGAAGGAGCAAAGAGATGCTTTTGAGACTCATTTCAAAGCTAGTCAAGAAAGAATCCTGGAGCTAACAAGACAACTTCACGAGGAGCGGAATCTCAACTCATACCTCAACACAAAGAGGAAACGTCCATGGGAGACTTAAAACCCCATCTTTGTATTCATTTCATTTTTTGTTGTAAGCCCAAGAGGCAAACAAGTTTATTGATTACTAATAAAAGTTTACTTTCTGATTGTTTAAACAAATTTAAATCCCGCGGTCCTTGAAAACATTGCACATGCATTTACATACCATATCATTGCATCACAGGTTTCTTATGAATAAGTATCTTATCTTCTCGCTGTTTATTTCAGCATAAATGGCTCTTGAATAGACTGTCAAGGATCTCCAGGCTCAGAATGCACAATTCCAAGAGTTGATCCTGAACTTGTCCAAGGGACAAGATGAGTTAAAGACACTGCTGGCTAAGAAGAAGAAGAAGAAGACTAGAAAATCAGGGGGACTCATCAACCTGGGTAGAAGATTCAGAGGTCCCATCAAGACAAAGGAAGAGGTTGAGGATTCTGAGTCTGAGAATTCTGAGAAAGAGGGAGGTAGTCTCCATGATACTGTGGGAGATTCTGATTCTGAGGCAAATTATTATCATGATCCTGCTAGTGAGGAGAAGTACAAGATGTTGGTAGACAGAATGAATGCTATGGAACTACAAAAATCTTCTGGGCTTGATTTTGAAGATATGAGTTTAGTTTCTGGAGTGGTTATACCTATTGGCTTCAAAGTTCCTGTTTTTGTGGTGTATGATGGTGTCTCATGTCCTAAGATGCACCTAAGGTCCTATGTGCGGAGGATTCAACCACATACTGCTGACAAGAAACTCTGGATTCATTTCTTCCAAGAGAGCTTATCTGGAGCTCAATTGGAATGGTACTATCAATTGGAAAGTGTTAATATTCGTGATTGGAATGATCTTGATGAGGCCTTCTATATCCAATATCAATATAATGCTGATTTAGCACCAACTCGCATGCAGCTTCAAAGCATGTCTATGGGTGCTAAGGAGAGTTTCAAAGAGTATGCCTAGAAATGGAGAGATCTGGCTGGAAGAGTTCAACCTCCTCTGACTGACAAGGAGCTGGTGGATATGTTTATGAGTACACTGAATGGTCCTTTCTATAGTCACCTCATCGGAAGATCATCATCTGGTTTCACCGAGCTGATAATGACTGGAGAACGTGTGGAAAGTGGTATAAGAAGTGGTAAGATACAGGTGAGTGCCTCTCCATCAAGCACTGCTAAGAAGCCCCCTAGTGCAAAGAAGGAGTCTAATGCTGTGTATGGTCAACATAGTCGTAACAGGAGTCACCAATCTGTGGGAGCAGTTCACATCTCCAATCCTGCTCCTGCAGCACCAGAGCAACACAAAACAATCAACAAAATCCTAGAAGACAGTTCACCAAGATCAACATGTCACTGGCCCAAGCCTTGCAACACATGTTGAAGGGGGAACTCATTACTTTGAGGGATCCTCCTCAGAATCCTAATACATCCTCTCCTCGGTACAACCCTAATGCAAGATGTGCATATCATTCCAATAGTCCGGGACATGACACCAACAACTGCTGGGTGTTGAAAAACAAGATTCAAGAGATGATTGAAGCTGGGGAAATTGAGTTTGACCCTCCTGGGACCCCTAATGTGATCACTGCTCCTATGCCCAATCATGAGAAGACTATTAATGTTGTTGATGAGGTTTCCTATTTTTCCTCAGTAGCAGATGTGACTACTCCTCTATCCATTATAAAGAAGAAGCTGGTGCAGGCTGGTTTCTTTCCAGGTTGCAATGAAGACTGTTTCTATTGTGCCTACAAACCTGATAGTTGCTGGAAGTTGAAGGATGGTATTCAACGCCTCATGGACAATTACACTATATTGTTTGAGAGGACACCTTTTGTTGAAAGTATGTGTGAACATCTGACTCGAAGTACGAAGCTTGAAGATATAGCTATCTTTGATAAAGTGCCAATGAAGATTACCTCCAAAGGCCATGTCAGGATCACTTCTAAAGGTCCTGTCAGGATTACTGCTGAAGGCCCTGTGAAGACTGTTGCTGAAGTTAGAATGGTCCCCATGATCATTACCACTCCCGGTCCTGTTCCTTATACTTCTGATAAAGCTATATCCTGGAATTATGGTTCTGATGTTTATATCCATGGTGTTAAACAAGAACCTTTGGTTGATGCACCTATTACTGATGTTAGCCTTGATGTTGATAATATTGCTGGATCTAGTAAGATCAACATAAGTGGAATAATCTTCTCTCCTCAAGCTACCTCCAAAAGTGCAGTCATTCCAACTACTACCTCCAATTCTGGGCCAAGTACTGATGCCCGTGGCAAGGGTCCTGTAATTGAACCTGTGCAAGCTGAGGCACCAATTGCTGAAAATCTTTCTAAACAGATGGAAGAAGTACTGAAGATCATTCGCAAGAGTGATTATGATATTGTTGACCAGTTGGGGCATACTCCCTCCAAAATCTCCATGTTATCTTTGCTATTGTGTTCTGAGGCTCATGCTAAATCCTTAATCAAGTTCTTGAAGACTGCTCATGTGTCAAATGAGATTTCTGTGGACCAATTTGAGAATTGTGTGGCACATCTGACTAGTGATAATGGGTTGGGCTTTTCTGATGCTGATCTGACTCCTGCCAAGGGAAACCATAATAGAGCTCTGCATATCTCCATTGAATGTATAGGCACTACCTTGTCTCATGTGTTGGTGGACAATGGTTCTTCATTAAATGTGCTCCCTAAAGAGGTTCTGGACAAGCTCAGTCCTGAAGATGTTGTGTTAAGACCAAGTGATGTAGTGGTAAGGGCCTTTGATGGTTCAAGAAGAGTGGTACATGGAGAAGTAGACCTCCCGATCAAAGTAGGATCTCAAGTCTTCAATTCTACTTTCTATGTGATGGATATTCGTCCTGCGTATTCTTGTTTGCTTGGACGCCCCTGGATCCATGGGGCAGGTGCTGTGACTTCCACCTTGCATCAGAAGTTGAAATATCCGATGAAGAACAAAATTGTCACTGTCTATGGTGAAGAAGAGTACATGGTGAGCCATGTGAATACTTTCAAATATGTGGAAATGGAGGGTGAGATGGTTGAAACTCCGTGTCAAACATTTGAAGTTGTTCCTTGCTCTGATCCTGTTCCTCAGTCTGTCCCTGCTTCAGAAAGAGTTCTTGTGGTTACTAGCATACCTCCTACAATGGCCTCTCTCAAAGATGCTAAGGCTGTGGTTGCAAAAGGTGGCTCTGCTATTTGGGGTCAGCTTCCCAACATCCCTTACAAGTCTGACAACTTTGGTTTGGGTTTCACTGCAGAATCTCAGAGGGCTGTTCGTCGTGCTCATGCTGTTCGTATCACCAATCAAGGGGTCATAAGAGATCAAATCAATGCTGTGGGTGACTGTAATGAAGACTACAACCTGGATGATTGGATCTTTCCTACCATGGGTGATGGGCTCAACAGTTAGAAGACTGAAGACGTTATTCCTATCTCCTTTAGTCAGGAGTAAATACTATTACTGTGTTTTTATTTTAAGTTTGTAATTTTGAACAATTAAACTTTTAAGCCTTGTGTCTTGCCCGGGGCACAATGGTATGCTTGTTTCGGGATGTCATTTCATTTGCATACTTCATTCAATAAAAATCAATGGATGTTTCGTTTTCGTAAATATTATGTTCCTTGTCTTTTCTTTTTATTTCTGTTTTATCAGCTATGTGTTCTTACACACACCCACATCACTAAAATGCAGATCCTCATCCACTCTGGATTCTATTGATAACAATTCTACTATTGCCAATTATGATTTCGAGAATCCGATCTATCAAGCTGAAGATGGAAAGGAGGAAGATTGTGAAGTACCTGTAGAACTTGCTAGGTTGTTACAACAAGAAGAGAAAGCTATACAGCCACATGAAGAGCCAATCGAAGTTGTGAATATGGGAACTGAAGAAAACAGGAAAGAGGTCAAGATATGGGCTGAATTAGAAGATGGTGTTAAGAACAGACTGATCCAGATGTTACGTGACTACGTGGAGATCTTTGCTTGGTCTTATGAAGATAGGCCAGGGTTGGCTACATACATTGTGGTTCACCGTTTATCGGTAAAAGAAGATTGTCGTCCAAAGAAGCAAAAGGTTCATCGCATGCGTCCTGAAATGTCAGAAAAGATTAAAGCAGAGGTGATGAAACAATTTGATGCAGGGTTCTTAGCTGTGACTTCTTATCCTCAGTGGGTTGCAAATGTGGTACCAGTACCTAAGAAGGATGGTAAGGTACGCATGTGTGTAGATTACAGGGATTTGAACAAGGCCATTCCTAAAGATGACTTTCCACTTCCATATATTGATGTTTTGGTAGACAACACTGCTCAACATAAGGTATTCTCTTTCATGGATGGTTTCTCTGGTTACAATCAGATTAAGATGGCACCTGAAGATATGGAGAAGACTACATTTGTTACGCAATGGGGCACTTTTTGTTATAAGGTGATGCCATTTGGTTTGAAGAACGTCGGGGCAACATATCAGCATGATATGGTGGCTTTGTTTCACAATATGATTCATCATGAGATAGAGGTATATGTGGATGATATGATAGCCAGGTCCCAGAATGAAGAACAACACCTTGATCACCTGCATAAGCTGTTTGAGAGGTTGAAGAAATACAAGCTGAGATTGAATCCAAATAAGTGTACTTTTGGAGTTAGGTCTGGTAAACTCCTGGGTTTCATTGTCAGTAGGAAAAGTATTGAAGTGGATCCTGCAAAAGTAAAATCTATACAAGAGATGCCTGCTCCCCGTACTGAAAAGGAAGTTAGAGGTTTCTTGGGACGATTGAATTACATTGCAAGATATATTTCCCAGCTAACTGCTACCTGTGAGCCAATCTTCAAGTTGTTGAAAAAAGATCAGGTAATGGAATGGAATGACGAGTGCCAGGTAGCCTTTGATGAAATCAAGAGATATCTTCTAGAACCTCCAATCTTGATGCCACCAGTTGATGGAAGACCCTTGATTATGTACTTAACAGTATTAGACAACTCAATGGGATGTATGTTGGGGCAACATGACGAGTCTGGTCGAAAAGAGCAGGCAATATACTACCTTAGTAAAAAGTTTACCGACTATGAAACAAGATACTCACTGCTCGAGAAAACTTGCTGCGCTTTGGCATGGGCTGCTCGCCGACTAAGACAGTATATGCTGACTCATACTACCTTGTTGATTTCAAAGATGGATCCAATCAAGTACATATTCGAGAAACCTGCTCTCTCCGGATGAATAGCGAGATGGAAAATGATTTTAACAGAATATCATATACAGTACACTACTCAAAAGGCCATCAAAGGAAGTGTTGTAGCTGATCATTTGGCTCATCAAGCAGTGGATGATTATCAGTCTATGAAATTTGAGTTCCCGGATGAAGACATTATGATTATTACCAAAGAACCTGGACAATATAACGGACCTGAACAAGGATCCCGATGGACTATGGTTTTTGATGGTGCTTCTAATGCGCTTGGTAATAATGTTGGTGTTGTGATCATTTCCCCTGAAGGTTATCATACCCCAATTACTGCAAGACTTTGTTTCTATTGTACCAATAACATGGCTGAATATGAGGCATGTATCATGGGTATCAAAGTTGCCATTGAGATGAAGATTCAGTTCCTGGACGTATATGGAGATTCATCCCTGGTAGTTAGTCAGATTAAAGGAGATTGGGATACCAAGCATGAAAATCTCATCCCTTACAGAGAGCATTTGTTGTCCTTGATCCCACATTTTGAAGAGGTTACCTTTGGACATATTCCACGAGGAGAGAATCAGTTGGCAGATGCATTGGACACCATGGCATCTACGTTTGAGATTAGCTGGGATGATGAAGCTCCCAAGATTACTATTGACAGATTTGAGATGCCTGTATACTGCAATGAGATTGACACTGAAGGAGAAGAGGAAAAGCCTTGGTTCTATGAAGTGAAAAGATATCTTGAAACTCAGGAGTTCCCTGAAGGGGCATCTGTCAAAGATAAGAAGTTTCTGAGGAGGTTTTCTGCTAAGTTCTTCTTGAGTAATGGAATTTTATACAAGCGCAATCATGATTCGACTTTGCTTCGTTGTATGGATAAGAAGGAAGCAACAAAGATTATGGAAGACATGCATGATGGGATTTTTGGTACTCATTCTAGTGGTCATACCATGGCAAAGAAGATATTGAGAGCAGGTTACTATTGGTCTACCATGGAAGCTGACTGTTATCGACATTCCAAAACATATCACAAGTGTCAGATTTATGCTGATAAGGTGCACATACCTCCAGTTCCATTGAATGTGTTGACTTCTCCTTGGCCTTTTGCCATGTGGGGCATTGATATGATTGGTGTGATCAAGCCTACTGCTTCTAATGGGCATCGTTTCATCCTGGTTGCCATTGATTACTTTACAAAGTGGGTGGAGGCAACCTCATTTGCATCTGTTACTAAGAATGTTGTGGCTCGGTTCATTAAGAATAATCTCATATGTAGGTATGGCATCCCTGAAAGGATTATCACAAATAATGGCTCTAATCTG
The DNA here is from genome assembly GCA_963966055.1 of Lathyrus aphaca. NCBI lineage: Eukaryota > Viridiplantae > Streptophyta > Magnoliopsida > Fabales > Fabaceae > Lathyrus > Lathyrus aphaca. The sequence continues at coordinate 242,943,719 of OZ014519.1, read as the reverse complement.
AATAACATAATGATTACTGATCTTTGCACACAGTTCAAGATTAAGCATCATAACTCTTCTCCGTATTGTCCAAAGATGAATGGGGCAGTAGAAGCTTCCAATAAGAACATCAAGAAGATTCTACAGAAGATGATTGTTACGTATAAGGATTGGCACGAGATGTTACCATTTGCTCTTCATGGTTATCGTACTACGATACGTACTTCAACAGGGGCAACCCCATTCTCCTTGGTCTATGGTATGTAAGCGGTTCTACCCATTGAGTTTTAGATCCCTTCTTTGAGAATCATGAAGGATGCAGGCTTGGATGAAGATGAGTGGATTCAGACTTGACTTGACCAGATAAATTTGATTGATGAGAAAAGATTGGCAGTTGTTTGTCATGGTCAGATGTACCAGAAATGGATGATCAAAGATTTTAATAAGAAGGTTAAGCAAAAGGTATATTAGGCTGGTGACTTGGTAATCAAGCACATCATATTACCACAGGGTGATCCTAGGGGAAAATGGACTCCTACATATGAAGGCCCATTTGTAGTCAAGAAGGTATTCTCAGGAGGTGCCATGATTCTTACTAATATGGAAGGTGAAGATTTCCCACAACCTGTGAACACAGACATAGTTAAAAAATACTACGCATAAAAAGAGACCCGCTAGGTTGACTGGCCTAGGCAAAAATAAGGTCATCCCGGCGAACCAAAAGGGTTCGGGCAAAAATTAGGGATATATATATATATATATATATATATATATATATATATATATATATATATATAATGTACACCCGGCAAGTCGAAAACCTGAAAGGGCGGCTTGGGCAAAAAAGGGTATCCCGGTGGATTGAAAACCTGAAAATGCAATCCAGGAAAAAGTTAGGGATTAAAGCGTATGACTATGTCTCGTTGGATCACTCATGTAACCCCAACCAGTTGTGTTACCTGACTCAAGTTCAAACAGATAAAGATCAATCCAATCATTTCCATCTCGACAACAAAGGATGAGATACTTGAAGATAATGGCAATAGTGGAATTGAAACTCCATAGGATTATTTCTCACATAGCTTTTTCTTTGTTTTTGTAAAACTTTTACGACGAATTCCTCTTACTAGGATTTCCGTCTCCTTGTACAAACTTGCCTGTGTATAGGTTACTTTCAAAAATAAATAAAATCTCGTCTTTGAATCCAGATTTACTTTTACCTTGTTTACCTAAACGAAAACGTCCATTGGTTGTGTTTGAATGTATGTATGCCTTTGAATATGATTGATGTTTACCAGAAATGCATAAAATGCAGTAATAGTATTTACTAAGGATGAACGAAGGTAGGAATTTAACGAAGCTTCGCCGGTTCATCCTCACAGAGTAATCTTTTCAGATACTTCAAGTAACATCTCCCCTCGAATTTATGTCCATCTCTTTTATCCTTAGTCAGGATACTCAGGAACTTATTCCTTCAATAATAAGCACGCCGAATAGAGACGGGAGGTTATAAGTACCATACTATCAAACAAGATGGGAACGAAGTCCACATATTCCTCAGCAATGAACCGGGATTTATTTTCCCTAGTCAGCAATTATACAAGGATATCCAGACACTTCAGGCTGCATGATTCATACATACATCATTTACATCATATCATAGCATACGCATCCGTAATGCATAAAACATTTACTTAGGTACATCATGCCATACATGCATACATATTGCATAAACTAACCTTTTCTTTTCAGGATAGTTGCAGGCAGATAAACACTATCAACAACTCAAAACAGTTCAGAGACGATCTATACGAAGATCTAGTACTGATACTTGATTCAGAGATAATCGCTACGAAGGTTCATTTCTGATAATCAATGCACAAGTTGTCCTCGGAAAGGTACGTAAATGATCTATACGAAGATCTAGTGCTTGATCCAGGATATTTCCAGAGGAGATAATTGTTACGAAGACTTATTTCCAATGGGATAGTGTGTAAATGATATATACGAAGATCTAGCACTTAATCCAAGTGATTCTTTCAAGGAAAAGTTTAGGAGCAATCGCCACGAAGATTTAATCCTGATATTCTTTCTATCCTTGGGATGGTATATTCTATACGAAGATCTATTACCTAATCCGGGATATTTCCAGAAGAGATAATCGCTACGAAGATTTATTTATAATGGTCTATGCAACAGTTTATTTGTGGGATGGTACATAAATGATCGATACGAATATTTTGTACTTAGCCCAAGATATTACCAAAAGCAATTCAGAAAAGATCGCCACGAAGATTTGATTCTGATGCTTAATTTAAAGTATGTTCCTAAAGATGGTTCAGGGCCGATCTATACGAAGATCTAAATACTGACACCTAATGAAGGATATTCTTTTCCCCCAGAGATAATGCAGAGACGATCTATACGAAGATCTATTGCTGACATTCAACTCAAACCATGCTACAGGAATGATTCAGAGACGACCTATACGAAGACCTAGTACTGATATCCAGTGACAACATAAAGATACTACCACCTTCATATTATGGATGGTATCTATAAGCCCATCTCCAGTTCCTCCAAGTGGCATCTTTAAGCCCACTCAAGCAGATGCAACCAATCAGCAGTATTACTTTACGCACTGGCGAGCACAAGTTTTTGGGCTTTTGTGTTCAATCCCCTTCAACCTTCCAAGTCACGAATGGCACACAGGCCAATCTAACCCCTCAGGTTTCAGAAAATTGAACAGGGGAAGCTGTTGCACCCCAAAATTTGCCCTCACCTAGACCATACATTGTGTAACAAGGTATCCTGAGAGGTTCACAAGGTTCACAAGGTATCTTAAGAGGTTCACAAGGTTCACAATTAGTCAGAAAGTTTGACAATTCCCTCAGACAAAGCATCCTCCTAAGCAATGCATCCTAAACTAGGGTTTTGAGTTTCATCAGGCTAAATGGATTTCCAAGGCCTCAAGTGAACTTCATAACATCCTACATGTCTTCAAGAATCCCTATGCCAAGTTTCAAGGCTTTCCCAAAAAGTTTGCTCAGTTAGATGATCAGATAGGTTAAAATCAGTCAAAGCAGTCAAAAAATCAAACTGAGGTCAACTGTGGTCAAACAAAAGTCAAACTTCATTATTTTTTGCCAAAATCAAGTATATGAAGTAAAATTCATCATTTGATAAAGGGTTGATCATGATTCATCAAGGAGATTTCAGATCATCAAGAATCAGGAGTTTCTAAATTAGGGTTTTCACAGGAAAAGTCAACTGAACTTTGACCAGCCATAACTTTCACATACTTCATCAAAAAATTTCCATCCAAATTTCATTTTGAAGGAAATAGAATTCTCTACAACTTTGTGTCTCACAAGCCAAGCCCAAAAATGCTTCATTTGGAAGGTATGAGCTAAGACATTATAGGTCATTTTAAAAGTTAACAAAAAGTCAACATCTTCCAAAGGGCATAATTTGAAAATGGTAAATGAGATGGACATGAGACCAAAGAGGTTGGTTAGAGGACTCTCTAAGCTTTCCAAAATATCCAAGAACACCTTCATAGCCTTAAAATTGAGGGAGATATGTCTTTGCAAAGTTGGGAAATTTTTGAGAGGTTTATTGAGCAAATGGGGTCTTAGAACCAATTCTTTCCACATGGGCTTGCATTTTTATGATCCAATATCTACCATGACATCATGCACGAATCAAATATCATTTATTCAGATTTTTATTAATTTTATTTTTATTTATTTTGATTTTATACATTAAAAATCATTTTAAATCAAAATAAAATATGAAAAGCTCAATATTTGATATGATTCTCATTCTAGAAACTCATAAACATGATTTAAAGCTGATTGGAAGATTCAAATTCGTGCTCAACCAAATTGGAAAAGATTTGTTTGATTTCTTGACCAAAATAGCAAGTTGATTTCTTCATGATCAAGTCACACAAAAAATCCCATAAATCCATAAACGTATGACCTAATTTACTTCTACTATATGTACACAAGTGAACACAAAGACAAGGGGACGAAATCATGCCTCCAAGAACATTCATCAAACTTAAAATTTTCATGCAAAAAGTGAGATTCGGTTTTTGACCTAGAGACTATACCAAGAGGTTTTGAAGGTTGCAACACATTCCTTGATGATCACTGAACCTATTTGAATCATTTGCAGCATTCAAATCATGACATATAGCATAAACCGAATCAATATTGTTCTTGTTCTTATTTTTTTCGATTTTGATTATTTGTGTAATGATAATGAATTCTAACCATATATTTGTGTTAGTTGTGATGTTTAGATGATTTCTGGGCAAAAAGATTAGAGAACCATGACCTAAACCGAAAGTTGCCATTGTTAGGGTTCTTCGACAAAATTTAGGGTTCTTTGATTTAGCCATTATAAATTAATTCTAAAGTTGTAAATGAACTATATGATGTTTGTGGATCATGACCATGTGATCAATTTGATGAATCAATATGTATTGATGATGATATGAGATTTGCAGGTTTCGAATGTAGGTAAATTCGCAGGAAGCTTCAAGGAAATTTCGCAGGAAATTTGAATGAAGAAGATGAAGTTTTGGCGCGGAAATTCAACCCTGATATTTGTTTTACCTTATAATGATTTATTGATGGTTAATTATTGAACACGCCCCATGTGGCTCAGCTAGTTGGAGTGTTTGTGTATCAATGCAATGGTCCTGGGTTCGAATCCCCCCAGGCCATTTTGTTTTGTATTTTATTTGATTTTTGCAGTTTTATAATAAGAGGATTGATACTCACTTCATAAACACCAAGACGCGCATGACCTGGTGGTGGTGATGCTGGACCAAAGAGGGAGAGCCTAGGGCGTGGGTTCGAATCCCAGCCCCAGGTATGTTGTTTTGTTTTTCAATTTTTTTGTACTTTTATTTGTTTATATTATTTAATTTATTTAAATTCTTATAAAATTAATTTCTCAACAATAACTTATAATATTTTCTTATATAAAAACTTCATATTTTCAAAAAATATAATTTATTTTCTTAAATTTAAAATTGTTTCTATTTATTTTATAAAATATTTCTGTATATGATTATTATATTTTTTGTAAATAGATTAATAATATATTTTAATTATAATCAAAACCCTAATTTAGCTAACCCTAATTTTTATAACCCTAACCCTAATTTTTATAACCCTAACCCTAATTTTCTTAACCTTAATATTTAACCTAATTAATTTTTTCTTCTAAACCATAATTAAATCATTAATCATTATTTTAATATGTAAATAATTTATTATTTGTTTATTATTATTAAAATTATTTTCTTAATTAATTCCTAAAAACTTTTCTAACATTAATTTTTCTTGCTAAAATTCTTATTTATTTTATTATTCTAACCTTTATTCTTATTTTTTTTATTACTACTAATATTTAATTATTACTTATTTATTATTATTATATTTATCATTATTATTATTATTTCTCGATTGTATTGTAATTGTCCCAAAGCCTTGTAATATTTATAGGTTTATATTTTTTGCTTTATTTATTGTAAATATATTTATTGTATGGTTAGTAATTTAGGGTGTGTATAACATGTTTGTAATTAAAAATTAACTTAGAAAATTAACTTAAGATAAATATTTGAAAACAAACACGCACACACGTAAGTCGATCTTTGATCGCCATCTTGCACTTCCTAGGGTATCTCTCTCAGTTGCCTAATTACAAAGGTCAAGTGGGGTTTCTTAAGCAAGTCCCTTTATAAATATCATCAAGTCCCTACATATTTAAAAGATCAAGTCCCTTCGAGGTTGCCTACGGAATAATGATCTTGTCCCTTCGAATATATGATGATAGTCCCTACGAATTGCTAAAGACACCTTACAGTTGCCTATATCCAGATGTCCCTACACATGTCCCTTATACATCCAAGGTAATGACTACATATTCCTTAATAATAGGGATAGTCTTACCATTGAAAGAACATAAGAACAATAAAGACTTAATATAGGGTAGGTTTCTCTTAAGTTGCTTGCTCACACTTCAAAATACTCTTTACACCACACTTTTCAAATAAATTTTCAAAAACAAGGCTTTGTATACATCCATACGAGGATCATTACAAAGTACTTAGAATTTTTCTAATCACACACTACACTCTTGCAAACAAACAAAGTAAGCTAAGTAACTAAGAGCCCATGGATAACCATGGATATAAAGGGTGCTAACATCTTCCCTTTATATAACCTACCCCCCGAACTCAAGTCTTTTAAAATAGGCCTTTCCTGTTCTCTTATGTCCTTTCCTTTTGGATAAAATAAAAGTCGGTGGTGACTCTTGCTATCCGCAACATTTATAGAAAGTCAGTTCTCCCACCGTGTTACACCAACCCTGACATATCTTCATACGACCAAGCAAAGATCTCCACATAATCACGTAACATATGGATTAGTCTGTTCTTAACACCATCCTCTAATTCAGCCCCTATCTTGACCTCTTTCCTGTTTTCTTCTGTTCCCAGATTCACAACTTCGATTGGCTCTTCATGAGGCTGTATAGCTTTCTCTTCTTGTTGTAACAACCTAGCAAGCTCTACAGGTACTTCACAATCTTCCTCCTTTCCATCTTCAGCTTGATAGATCAGATTCTCAAAGTCATAATTGGCAATAGTAGAACTGTTATCAACAGGATCCAGAGTGGATGAGGATCTGCATTTAGTGATGTGGGTGTGTGTAAGAACACATAGCTGATAAAACAAAAATAATAAAAGAAAGACAAAGAGCACAATATTTACAAAAACGAAACGTCCATTGATTTTTATTGAATGAAGTATACAGATGAAATGACATCCCGAAACAAGCATACCATTGTGCCCCGGGTAAGACACAAGGCTTAAAAGTTTAATTGTTCGAAATTACAAACTTAAAACAAAAAACACAGTAATAGTATTTACTCCTGACTAAAGGAGATAGGAATAACGTCTTCAGCCTTCCAATTGTTGAGCCCATCACCCATGGTAGGAAAGATCCAATCATCCAGGTTGTAGTCTTCATTACAGTCACCCACATCATTTATTTGATCTCTTATGACCCCTTGATTAGTGATACGAACAGCACGAGCACGACGAACAGTCTTCTGAGATTCTTTTGCAACCACAACCTTAGCATCTTTGAGGGATGCCATTGCAGGAGGTATTCTTGTAACCATAGGAGCTCTTTCAGAAGCAGGGACAGACTGAGGAATAGGAGTAGAGCAAGGAACAACTTCAAATGTTTGACACGGGGTTTCAACCATTTAACCCTCCATTTTTACATATTTGAAAGTATTCACGTGGCTAACCATGTACTCTTCTTCACCATAGACAGTGACAATCTTGTTTTTCGCTGGATATTTCAACTTCTGATTCAAGGTGGAAGTCACAGCACCTGCCCCATGGATCCAGGGGCGCCCAAGCAAACAAGAATATGCAGGACGAATATCCATCACATAGAAAGTAGATTTGAAGACTTGAGAGCCTACTTTGATCGGGAGATATACTTATGCATGTACCATTCTTCTTGAACCATCAAAGGCCCTTACCATCATATCACTTGGCCTTAACACAACATCTTCAGGACTGAGCTTGTCCAGAACCTCTTTAGGGAGCACATTTAATGAAGAACCATTGTCCACCAGTACATGAGACAAAGTAGTGCCCCTACATTCAATGGAGATATGCATAGCTCTGTTATGGTTTCTCTTGGCAGGAGTCAGATCAGCATCAGAAAAGCCTAACCCATTATCACTATTCAGATGTGCAACACAATTTTCAAATTGATCCACAGAAATTTCATTTGGCACATGGGTAGCCTTTAAGAACTTGATTAAGGCTTTAACATGGGCCTCAGAACACAACAACAAAGATAACATGGAGATTTTGGAGGGAGTATGCCCCAACTGGTCAACAATATCATAATCACTTTTGCGAATGATCTTCAGTACTTCTTCCATCTGTTTAGAAAGATTTATAGCATTCGGTGCCTCAGCTTGCACAGGTTCAATCACAGGACCTTTGCCCCGGGCATCAGTACTTGGCCCAGAATTGGAAGTATGAGCTGGAGTAACTGCACTTTTAGAGGTATCTTGAGGAGAGAAGATTCTTCCACTTCTGGTGATCTTACTAGATCCAGCAATATTGTCAACATCAAGATTAGTATCAGTAACAGGTGCATCAGTCAAAGGTTCTTATTTGACACCATGGATATAAACATCAGATCCATAATTCCAGGGTATAACTTTATCAGAAGTATAAGGAACAGGGCCAGGAGTGGTAATGATCATGTGAGCCACTTTAGCTTCAGCAACATTCTTTACAGGGCCTTCAACAGTAATCCTGACAGGACCCTTAGAGGTGATCCTGACAGGACCTTTGGAGGTAATCTTCACTGGTATTTAATCAACCATAGCTACATCTTCAAATTTCGTGCTTCGAGTCAGATGTTCACACATACTTTCCACAGAAGAAGTCTTCTCAAACAATATGGTGTAATTGTCCATGAGGCGTTGGATACCATCCTTCAACTTCCAGCAACTATCAGGTTTATAGGCACAGTAAAAACAGTCTTCATTGCAACCTGGAAAGAACCCAACCTGCACCAGCTTCTTCTTGATAAGGGATAGAGGAGTAGTCACATCTTCTACTGAGGAAACATAGGAAACCTCATAAAAAATATTAATAGTCTTCTCATGATTGGGCATTGGAGCAGTGATCACATTTGGGGTCCCAGGAGGGTCAAATTCAATTTCCCCAGCTTCGATCATGTCTTGAATCTTGTTTTTCAACACCCAGCAGTTGTTGGTGTCATGTCCCAGACTATTAGAATGATATGCACATCTTGCATTAGGATTGTACCGAGGAGAGGATATATTAGGATTCTGAGGAGGATCCCTCAAAGTAATTAGTTCCCCTTTCAATATGTGTTGCAAGGCTTGGGCCAGTGACATGTTGATCTTGGTGAACTGTCTTCTAGGCTTCTGTTGATTGTTCTGTTGTTGCTCTGGTGCTGTAGGGGCAGGATTGGAGATGTGAAATGCTCCCACAGATTGGTGACTCCTGTTACGACTATGTTGACCATACACCACATTAGACTCCTTCTTTTCACTAGGGGGATTCTTAGCAGTGCTTGATGAAGAGGCACCCATCTGTATCTTGCCACTTCTTATACCACTTTCCACATGTTCCCCAGTCATTATCAACTTAGTGAAACCAGATGATGAGCTTCCAATGAGGTGTCTATAGAAAGGACCATTCAACGTACTCATAAACATATCCACCAGCTCCCTGTCAATCAAGGAGGTTGAACTCTGCCAGCCAAGTCTCTCCATTTCTGGGCATACTCTTTGAAACTCTCCTTAGCACCCATAAACATGCTTTGGAGCTGCATGCGAGTTAGTGCTAAATCAGCATTATATTGGTATTGCCTAAAGAAGGCCTCTGCAAGATCATTCCAATCAAGAATATTAACACTTTCCAGTTGATAATACCACTCCAATTGAGCTCCAGATAAACTCTCTTGGAAGAAATGAATCCACAGTTTCTTGTCAGCAGTATGTGGTTGAATCCTCCGGACATAGGATCTCAGGTGCAGTTTAGGACATGAAACACCATCATACACCACAAAAACAGGAACCTTTAAGCCAATAGGTATAACCACTCCAGAAACTAAACTCAAATCTTCAAAATCAAACCCAGAAGATTTTTGTAGTTCCATAACATTCATCCTATCTACCAACATCTTGTACTTCTCCTCACTAGCTGGATCATGATAATAGTTTGCTTCAAAATCAGAATCTTCCACAGTATCATGGAGACTACCTCCCTCTTTCTCAGAACTCTCAGACTCAGAATCCTCAACCTCTTCCTTTGTCTTGATAGGACCTCTGAATCTTCTACCCAGGTTGATGAGACCCCTTGATTTTCTAGTCTTCTTCTTCCTCTTAGCCAGCAGTGTCTTCAACTCATCTTGTCCCTTGGACAAGTTCAGGATCAGCTCTTAGGATTGTGCATTCTGAGCCTGGAGATCCTTGACAGTCTGTTCAAGAGCTATTTCTTTTGAAATAAACAGCGAGAAGATAAGATACATGTTCATAAGAAACCTGTGATGAAATGATATGGCATGTAAATGCATATGCAATGTTTTCAAGGACCGCAGGATTTAAATTTGTTTAAACAACCAGAAAGTAAACTTTTATTAGTAAGTAATAAACTTGTTTGCCTCTTGGGCTTACAACAAAATGAAATGAATACAAAGATGGGGTTTTAAGTCTCCCATGGATGTTTCCTCTTTGTATTGAGGTATGAGTTGAGATTCCGCTTCTCGTGAAGTTGTTTTGTCAGCTCCAGGATTCTTTCTTGACTAGCTTTGAAATGAGTCTCAAAAGTATCCCTTTGTTCCTTCAACTGGATTCAGGACCTTTGCAATTCTTCCATGTCAGTGGGCATGGCTGGATGAAGGATGATATAAGGAGTATCTCCTTCAGCAACAGGCCCCATGGTAACTGGCAGGATAGCAGGATATGGCATCATAAGAGTTTGAGCACGTGTTTGTACCCATCTGAGATAAGGTTCCATAGGAATGGAGTACTTTAGTTCCAGAGTCTTGTTGTCAACCTTGTTCACCTAACCCCAAGCTCGTATAAACCTTTGGCGGTAACCTTGCAGATCGTTGTCGTAGTCGAACATAAAACCCTGAATAAGCATGTCATGAGGACCATCACTCCGAGCATAACCAAACTGACGTAGAGCTAAGGAAAGGTTGTAAGTAATGCCCCCTATTATGCCAAGGAGTGGCACATTTGGGAACTCTCCACAACGGTCAATGATAGTGACATTCTCCATGGATCTAGAACACCAATGAATATCTGAATGAGAAAGTGACATAATCCTCTTGGACCACCTGAACCCTTGTTCATTCTTCATTACTGATCGAGGAAGGTGAGAAATAAACCACCTAGACAATAGAGGTATGCAGCACATCAGAGTTCCTCGTGCCTTCGTAGTACGGGTATGGAGAGAATGTAAGATGTCCCCAAGTAATGTAGGCACTGGATTGCGAGTCAGAAATATGTTGATGGCGTGTACGTCTATGAGCTGATCTGGATTAGGGAACAACACTAGGCCATAGATTAGTAAGGCCAAGATCTCCTCAAAAGCATCATAACTCATAGCCTTCAGGAGCACTTGAGATTTCTCCATCAATACCTTGGCAAGGATACCCTTAACTCCACTTCTTGTTTCTAGGACAATGTCTGATTTCTTCAGATGTAAGGCTGCAACAATGACTTCAGGTTTAGGCTCCTTTTCCAAGCCTGTGAAAGGTCTCTGATCCAGGATAGGTATACCTAGTAGCTTGGAGAACTCTTCCATTGTAGGAACCAGCTGATAGTCGGGGAATGTGAAACAATGATGTTTAGGATCAAAGAACTGAAACAGAACACTCATCATGTCTTCATTGAACCCTGAAGTGACTAGATCTAGTAGGTGACCATGCCTCTTTATGAATTGGGAGTTTTCAGAAACTTGAGAGACCAATTCTTTAAGCTTAGGAGGTATTCCTACAAAGTTGATCCGGATAGTATTCCTACGAGCAGAAGCCATGACCTGCAACAAAGAACAAAGATAAATCCTTTGGTCCTTGAAATGGTTAGTGAAAATGCTATGCTTATGATGCATGATGATGTTATGATGTTATGCTCAATCACAAACATGTGGCAAACACAAACAAGTCACACAATAGCCCTAGGTTTGAAGGCTTGCATGAGGTTTAAAGGTAAGTACCCTCCCCTGAAGTTAGTTGGTTCATCCTGTCCTACAAAAGTAACCGGATTCTAAGGGATCTCAAAATCATTGATCCTTCCTAAGGGTGGTTGTTCTGTAGGCAACTTACTTGCCAACCAAAACCCTCCAAGTTTAGGATCTCAATGAGCGTAGTATCGAGTATCAACCAACTTCAGTCTTCACCAAAGCCGGTTATCTCACTACTTTCTAAAGACCAAGATGGGATAACTAGGGTTCTAAAAGTTAGTTAGTGTATTGAAAACATATGGCAGCCTCATATTATCCTCAACTTTCTTAAGGAACATAAGCACCAACCAAGAAGTCACACTAACTATGGCCACCAGATCAACCATATCAGTATACGCCGTACAGTTTCCTTGGTCTATTGTCATTTACCTAAGGTACACTAGATCCGGGTTAGGATATTTCACACATAAAGACCAACAAGTAATATAAAGCAAGCAAGGCAAACAATTTAAGTGATCTAATTCCTAAGGGTACCCCTCTTTTACTTAGTAAGTCCCCAGCAGAGTCGCCAGTTCTGTAACACGGTGGGAGAACTGACTTTCTATAATGTTGCGGATAGCAAGAGTCGCCACCGACTTTTATTTTATCCAAAAGGAAAGGACATAAAAGAACAGGAAAGACCTATTTTAAAATACTTGAGTTTGGGGGGTAGGTTATACAAAGGGAAGGTGTTAGCACCCTTTATATCCATGGTTATCCATGGGCTCTTAGTTACTTAGCTCACTTTGTTTGTTTGCAAGAGTGTAGTGTGTGATTAGAAAAAATTTCTTTAAGTACTTGGTAATAACCCTCGTATGGGTGTATACAAAGCTTAGTTTAGAAATTGTGAGGTGTAAAAGTAAGTTTGAAAAGTGTGAGCAAGTAACTATGAGGTACCTACCCTAGATTTAAGTCTTTCATGTTCTCGTATGTTCTTTCAATGGTAAGACTATCCCTATTATTAAGGAATAGGTAGTCATTACCTTGGATGTTAAGGGACAAGCATAGGGTCATCGTATGGTCATAGAAAGCAACAAGTAAGGGTGTCATTAGCAATTTGTAGAGACTTATCATCATTTATTCGAAGGGACAAGATCATTATTCCGTAGGCAACCTTGAAGGGACTTGATCTTTTAAACTGTAGGGACTTGATGATATTTATGAAGGGACTTTGCTTAAGACACCCCTATATTCGAGGGACTTGACCATATTTAAGGCAACCAAGAGGGGTAACTTAGGAAGTGCAAGATAGCGATCAAAGATCGACTTACGTGTGTGAGTGTTCATGTTCAAGTATTTATCTTATTTAAGTTAATTTTCTAAATTATTTAATTACACATAGGTTATGCACACCCTAATATTACTAACCATACAGAAAAATAATTACAAAAATAAAGCAAAAATAAACCTATTACATGACTTTAGCAATTACATAATAATAAAAATAATAATGATAAATATAATAATAATAATAATAATAATAAATAAGCAATAATCAAATATTAATAATAATAAAATAAAAATAAGGGTTAGAATAAAAATAAAGGAAGTAAGAATTTAGCAAGAAACATTAATATTAGAAAAGTTTTAGAAATTAATTAAGAAAATAAGTTTAATAATAATAAACAAATAATAAATTATTTACATATTAAAAATAAAGATTAATAATATAATTAGGGTTTAGAAAAAAATTAGGTTAATTTTTAGGGTTAGGATAAAAATTAGGGTTGACAAAAATTAGGGTTAATATTTAAATTAAGAAAATTAGGGTTTTTTAATTATAATTATACATTGTTAATTTATTTACAAAAAAATACATGATAATTATATATATAAACATATTATAAAATAAATACAAGTAATTTATATTTAAGAAAATAAAATATGAGTTTTTTAGAAAATATAAAGTTTTATGAAAATATTATTAATTATTATTTAGAAATTATTTCAATTATATTAAATTAAATTAAAAAAATAAGAAAATAGTTAAAATAATGAAAATATGACAAAACCCTAAAAAGATAGGACCTGGGATTTGAACCCAGGTCCATTACCTCAACAACAACACTCAAAACCAGCTGAGCCAACAAGCGCTGGTGATAGCCATATGCAACAAAATCATTATATTATAAACCCGCAAAACAAAAAGAATTATGAAAAAAAATGTTGGAACCTAGGATTCGAACCCCTGACCATCATAACAACAACCAAGCAGTCCAGCCACTAATCCACATGGGGCGCATCTGCAAACTAATCAGCAATCAAACATAATATATTAAGTCAATTGAATAATGGAAAAATAAACAAAAAGATGTTGTCACCAAGGATCGAACACAGGTCACAACCAACCACACGCGCAAACCCTTACCACTGGGCCAAGCAACGTTAGTTGATATAATATGAAAACAAACCAATAAAATATTAAGTCTAAATTTTAATTTCCTCCTGCGCGCCAACTGACTTCATCTTCTTCATATTACCTGCGAAATTTCCTGCAAATACACTTACGAATTTTCCTGCGAATTCTCACTTTCAAGAACCTGCGAAAATTGGATCTCTCACAATATGTAAAATTTCAACAAATTGATCATATAGACATGATCCACACATCATACACAGTTCATTGATGTCTTTAGAATTTATTTATATTGGTTTAATTGAGAAACCCTAAACGGCCACCCTAAACCCTAACAATGGCAACTCCTTGGTCCTGCATCGAAACTCAAATTAAACTATCCAGAAACATTCCTTGGCTCATTATAAAAACAAAACAACAATCAAACATAATTTATCATGCATGAATATTAGAAAACGAAAAATCATAAAAAAGTTTAAGAACATTGATTCGGTTTATGCAAATGGTAATGATTTTGATGTTGTTGATGATCGAAACATGATCAGTGAGCATCAAGGAAGCTAAAGCAACCTTTGTTTTGTCTTGAAAGTGTCTCTAGGTTAAAAACCGAACGTGACTTTTGTTGTGAAAATTTGAAGTTCAATGGTGTTCTTGGAGGCTCTGAAAATCGTCCCCTTGCTTTGCTTCATGCTTATAGATATATAGTGAACAAAATTAGGTCATAACTTTGTGGATTTGTGGGCTTTCTTTCATTACTTGAGTGTGAAGAAATCTCATGATCAAAATATGTGAAAAATCAAATCTTTGTATGCCAATCTAGCCTAGCACGAATTTGGATCAGATCAATCATCTCTAAATAATGTTTATGACCTTCTAGAACAAGAATCACATTTAAATATTGAGTTTTCATATTTTATTTTAATTTAAATTGATTTTTAATGAATAAAATCAAAATAAATAAAAAATAAACTATAAAAATCTGAATAAATAATATTTGATTCGTGCATGATGTCATGGTAGAGATTGGGTCATAAAAATGCAAGCCCATGTGGAAAGAATTGGTTCTAAGACCCCATTTGCTCAATAAACCTCTCAAAAATTTTCCAACTTTGCAAAGGCACAAATCCCTCAATTTTAAAGCTATGAAGGTGTTCTTGGACATTTTGGAAAGCTAAGAGAGTCCTATAACCAACCTCTTTGGTCTCATGTCCATATCCTTTACCATTTTCAAATTATGCCTTTTGGAAGATGTTGACTTTTAAAATGACCTATAATGTTTTAGCTTATACCTTCCAAATGAAGCATTTTTGGGCTTGGCTTGTGAGACATAAAGTTGTAGAGAATTAAATTTACTTCAAAATGAGCTTTGGATGGAAAAAATTTAATGAAGCATGTGAAAGTTATGGCTGGTCAAAGTTCAGTTGACTTTTCCTGTGAAAACCCTAATTTAGAAACTCCTGATTCTTGATGATCTGAAATCTCCTTGATGAATCATGATCAACCTTTGATAAAATGATGAATTTTACTTCATAAACTTGACGTTGGCAAAAAATCATGAAGTTTGACTTTGGTTTGACCACAGTTGACCTCAGTTTGACTTTTTGACCACTTTGACTGATGTTTGCATATCTGATCATCTGACTGAGCAAACCTTTTGGGAAAGCCTTGAAACTTGACATAGAGATTCTTGAAGACATATAGGATGATATGAAGCTCACTTGAAGCCTTAGAAGTCCATTTAGCATGATAAAACTCAAAACCCTAGTTTAGGGTGCATTGCTTAGGTGGATGCTTTGTCTGAGGAAGTTGTCAAACTTTTTGACTAATTGTGAACCTTGTGAACCTCTTAGGACACATTAAAATTTTTGGGTGCAACAGTTAGGATACTGATTAAAACCAAGTATTCACTAACTTTGAATCAAGCTTTCAACGTTGGCATCAACAATAATGTATTTCGTATTAAAATGTTTGAAGATATACATGGTCCTAAGCATATTTTAATGCATAATTTGGATGGTTTATCTAATGATTCAGACGATCAAGAGTCAGAGTATGAGGAAGAAGGAGATTCAGGAAGTTCCAACAATGATGAAGGTGTTGATGTTCCGAAGGAGACAACTCGGGAGGTTGGTACATACTCAACTTCAGAGGATTTTGTGTCGTCTAGCCTTGGAAATAGTGATGTGGTGGGTAAGGTGGCTTTGGAGGCTGATGTGGCAATTGCTTTGGAAGTTGGGGAAAATTGTTTGATGGTACCAGACACACAAGCTGAAAAGGGTATTCTTGGAGTGTTGGGTGAGGTTAACTTGAATTCTGCTGATTATGCAATAGGTAATCAGACATTAGTGGACCCTCTTGCAAATACTCACGTTGTCTGTAGACCTCCAATGCTTTTGGTGGAGGGAGTTCCTGATAAGAGGGACCAACCATGTATTGGTCCTAGTATTAAATTTTGCGCTAATGATGTGGTGGGCTTAGGCTGCTCAGCATTGGATCCAATTTCAAACTTTGGTGTTTGTGGTTCAGATTTTAGGGACTATCACCAACCCTAAGAACAAGAGTATTACCAAAAAGAAGAAATTACTATTTTATATTTGTGCTAATATTAAAATTCCATTTTCCCCATCCTACTACTTTCAGTTGCTCCACTCTAACAGTAGGAACCCTTCATCCTCTCTGCAAGTGGCTACCCTAATTATGTCTGCCAATTCAAACCCATCATTGGTAGAATCTAATTCCCGGTTCTCGGGAGGATCAATTTTCTGCTGTGATTCTTTGTTGAATAATTATGTTAACATAGGAAATTCCAGGATCAGAAATTATGTTGTAAACGTACCAACTAAAATTTGGAAAACTATGAAGGAGTTGGGCATTGAAGGGGAAGAAGATGACGAATTGTTTGAAGGCTTGATTAGAGATATGGAGCTCAAGGATATAATTACATATGACACTTTGTAGGGGGCAGATACTAATATTCCATGAATATTGTATCATACACAATTAGAGGGAGTGGGAATTCTTTGAAGAGAAGTAGAATTAGGAAGGTGTTTGTTTCTGGCAAGGCTGATCTGTGTATTATTCAAAAGTCTAAAAGTCATAACTTTGAAGCTAACCTTATTCATAACCTTTGGGGTGATGCGGAGTGTGATTGGTCTTATATTAATTCTATCGACAATCTAGGGGGATTATTACGATTTGGAGGAAAGGGATTTTTCAGCCAATTTGTAGCTTTATGGGTATTAGTTTCTTAGGTCTGAATGTTATTTGGAAAGGCATAAACTGTTACCTTATCAATGTCGATGCCAAATGTAACATTACTGAGAAACGAGCTATGTAGGTTGAGCTTGTCAAACTAAAGAACAACTTTCCAATGGGTGAATGGTTAGTTGGCGGATATTTTAACACTATCAAGAATGCATACGAACAGAGAGGTCAGGATAACCATAGTGTTGTGGAAGCTGGTGAATTCCTCTCTTTCATAGAGCTGATGAAATTGGTTGATCTTCCTACTATTGGTAACACATTTACATGGTTTAAAGCTAATGGGAATTGTTCTAGTAAGCTAGACAGAGTTTTGATGTCTGAATCTCTTATTAACAAATGGAACATGGTCGCTCAAAAAATTGGTATCCGTGATGTGTCAAATCATCGTCCAGTGTGGATCATTTCCAATTCTGTCAACTGGGGACCAAAACCTTTTAAGGTTTTTAATAGTTGGTACGACCACCCTAATTTTTAAGAGTTTGTGAAGGTTGAATGGGACTCATATGAATTTCAAGGTACTGATGCTAATGTTCTTAGTTCTAAATTTAAGGCACAGAGAAATAGGTTAAGGTGGTGGAATCAGGAGATATTTGGTTAGATTGACTTGAAAATAAAAGCCAGTGTGGATTCCTTAAACGACATTGAATCTAAAATGTTCTCTGAGGCATCTGTTATAACCTCTAAGGTTTTGGCTAATCGGAGTTTGGCCATTGAGAAATTTTGGGATTCTCTATTGGTGAAAGAGAGCATGATTAGGCATAAATCCAGATCTAAGTGGGTCAAAGAAGGTGACTTGAACACTAAGTTTTTTCACTCTGTTTTGAATAGTAGGAAGAGGAATAACTATATTTCTCCCATTCAATTGGGACCATCTTTGCTGGAGGATGTGGAGACTATTAAATTTGCATTTGAAGACCATTTTGAGGACATATTTAAGAAGGATATTAGGATTAAACCGAGAATTAATTTGTCTGGAATATCAAGGCTTAACGCGAAAGATTGTTTGGTTTTGGAGGAGGTTTTTTCGGCTGAAGAAGTTAGGTCTGAAGTATTTGATGTCGATGGAGATAGAAGTCTAGGTCCCGATGGCTTTAACCTTAGCTTTTTAAAGAATTGTTGGAACATAGTCGGTGTTGATTTCTACAATTGTGTAGCAGAATTCTATACTACTGCAGTGCTACCTAAAACCATGTTATTGGATTTTATTACATTAATACCTAAAGTGGATAATACTCAAGGAGTAGAGGATTTCCTTCCCATTAGTCTAATTGGTTGCGTTTACAAATTCATCTCCAAATTATTAGCAGATCGGTTGAGGAAGGTCATTGGTAAGCTTGTATCTCCACCTCAAATTTCATTCATACCCGACCGTCAGTTGTTGGATGGTGTTCTAGTTGCGAATGAGTTGGCGAACTTTGCAAAAAGAAGGAAGAAAATTTGTATAATGTTTAAAGTAGGTTTTGCAAAGGCTTACGATTTTGTGGATTAGAACTTCCTTGATATTATCATGTTGTCTATGGGATTCGGTGAAAAAGGGATGAAATGGATCAAAGGAATTGTATGCTATAGTTACTTATCAGTACTTGTGAATGGAAGTCCAACCAGGTATTTTTCTGCATCTAGATGGCTACGGCAGGGCGATCTGTTGTCCTCTTTTTTATTCACATTAGTGGCAGAGGGGTTGTCTTTCCTCGTTAAAAAAGCTACTGGATTAAACATTATTCAGGTTTTCGCATCGACGACATGGTTTCCCATAGTCTTCTTTAGTTTATAAGCGACATTATTTTTATCACTAATGATTCATGGGCTAATATTTGGGGCATGAAAATTATTCTTCGAGCTTTTGAACTGATTTCAGGTCTGCGTATTAATGCGGCAAAGAGCTGCTTATATGGAATTTCTGTTGATTGATTTTTTGAAGCAACTGCATGTTTCTGGGCTTGCGATACGGATAAACTTCCATTTACTTTTTAGAGACTTTCCATCGGTGTAAACCATGGAAGGGTGGAATTTTGGAATCTGGTTATTAACAGCTTAAAATCTATTTATTTGTCTGGACCGGAAAATTATTATCTATTGGCGAAAGGTTAACATTACTGAATATTTTCCTTTCTAATTTACATATACATTACCTCTCCTTTTTCATTTCTCCTATTAAGGTTGTGGCACGAATTAAGGCTATCCAAAGGTGATTCCTTTAGGTGGGTACGTCGGATAAGAGAAGATTGGTGATGATTAGTTGGAATTCAGGTTATAAACCAAAATCTCTTGGTGGTTTAGTGGTCGCAACTTTCTGAGTCTAATGGTTACTCACTGCAAGTGCACAGTCTATCGTGTAGTAATAAAATATATCGATCCCACAGAGACTCGATAATCAACCTAGCGCTATCAGGTGTTGCTATGTTTAGCTAAGTGATGCGTGTTTTTCGCAAGTGTACGAACACGTCAGAGTAATATAAAAGATTGTCGAATCCACAGAGACCAAGTGTCAATCTATCGTACCTGTTGTTATGGTGTGTATCTAAGGCAACTGAATATAAGGGTTTTAAGAAGTGCGCAATGGTAAATAAAATGGTAATTTT
The DNA here is from genome assembly GCA_963966055.1 of Lathyrus aphaca. Lineage (NCBI taxonomy): Eukaryota > Viridiplantae > Streptophyta > Magnoliopsida > Fabales > Fabaceae > Lathyrus > Lathyrus aphaca. Next base: position 242,923,717 of record OZ014519.1, on the reverse strand, counting down.
AAAAAATTAATAAAGGACAGGCTCGAATGTAATTCACATAATCAATTAATAATCCGGTACTTGTTAATAGAACTACTTATGGGCAATGTTTTCTCCTTTGAAAAGAACTAATTTAACAGGAACTGTCGCTTTCGCGTATTCAGAACCGAGTTGTACTCCCTAATCAACCCCTCCTATTGTCACGGATAGAAAGGTGCGTACTGCGTTAGAGTAGTAAACCTATTTTTAAGAAATATAGTATCTTAACTAAGTTGAAAAGTATTTTAACCTGGATTTCTTAGCAAAAAGAGGTTCTCACGAACCAGACTCTAAACTTCATAACGCGTTCAAAAATCGTTTTAAAATCTCTTTTCTTTTTAATCTAAAAACTCCTAATGAACTAGACAAAGCGCTTTTGGCTGTTTTTGAAATAGTTAAAAACAATTACTTAAATTGAAAGATAAAATAGCCCTTAAGTGTTTCCACGAACAATTGTACGGATTACTGGTTCAATTACGATCCTTACATTCTAACCTTTATGGATTTAGTTAGACATAATAAAGTAAAAGTTCTTTTTATAATTTTTCATAAAAGTAATTTAGTGCGAGTGCGGAAAGTAAATAAAAGTAGTGCGAGTGTAGAAAGTAAATAAAAGTAGTGCGAGTGCGAGAAATAAACGAAAGTAAAGCGAGTGCGAGAAATAAATAAAGGTAAAGCGAGTGCAGGAAATAAATAAAATAAAGTGCAAGTGCGGATAATAAATGAAAGTAAAGCAATGCGGAAAAGTAAAATACAAACTGGAATTAAAATGGCGGCAGGATTAACTTCCTCCCAGAGTGCTCCAAAACTCGATCACACAGACGTATACAGACTCGATCACTCGATTGCAGTAACACCCCGATGTGGAATGATAACTGCTTTAAAACTGATATATGCCTAAGAGATTCTAAGTTTGGATGATGAAAAACGAAAATCTTAGGTCCTATTTATAGGAAAACAAAAAGCAGGAAAAGATCAGGATGCCCCCTCCACTAAAAAGTGGAGGGAAATTTTTTTGCCTTGTGGCGCCCGCCACAAGGCCATGGCGCCCGCCATGAGGCTAATGGGGAATGAAAGAGTGGGGATCGTGGGTCTTGGCAGTTGTGGAGTGGTCTTGAGACGTGGTCACGTCATGGCAGACCCCATGGCGCCCGCCATGGTGGATGCCGTAAGTGTAAAACGCTGAATTTCTTAGTTTTCGTCTATTTCCACTCCTTTTTCGCTCCTTTTCTCGATTTAGGCCCTGATTACAAAGAAAACCTGAAAACAAAGAAAAACAAAGTAATAACATAACAAAATAACAATAAAATCTAAGAATGCATGCGAAATCGGAGTCAGAAATACGGTGAATTTTAGTGTTATCAAATTCTCCCACACTTAGACCTTTGCTTGTCCTCAAGCAAACATTAAAGCTCAAGAAAAAATGGTGTCAACACGTGTTTTTGGGCTAAAGCGCTTCTAAGTTCAAGTCAGGATGCAATGACATGTACTAACTAAGTGAACCAAGGGTACCATAATAACACAAACACAAACTTCAATCCTATATTAACCACTCCATGTCATCCCACAATACCTAGGCCTATCTTCTCATCTTTTTGGGTCCTTTTCATTCAGGCGCAATCACGTTAAGCCCGTTATCCGTACATGCTTCAGAGTAGAGTGACCGGTTAGTGATTCTGATCCATACCATAAGGTTTCTGGCACATAAGCATGTGTAAACCTGTTTTATTCGACCTAAATGTAGCTGCGGGGGATCGGATCGTAATCCGCCCTACCGAGTTCAGTGCCAGATACCTTTGAACCAACTAACAATAGGTGACTGCAATTTTTTTCTTTTTGTGGCAAAATTTTTTTTTCTTCTCTTTTTTCGGTTTAAATGACTTTGTGAGGGTCACCTATCCTAGAGTTTGCCTTTTTCTTTTTTATTTAGCACTGGATCATTCACTTATGTTCATCGGCCCCCTACGTAGAGCATGCTTAGGCCGGAGCTGACTGCTAGAATAAACTACTTAGGACAATTTTTTGAATGATAATAAAGGCCATAGTGTGGGGTTTAGGAGTGATTCCTATATTCAAGAGGTCTATGGTGCTAAAATGGTACTGATGTTTCAAAAAGTTGACCTAAGTCACCATATCCTAATCTAAACCTGTCTCAAAGCCCAAAAAACATGTGAAACAACATTGTTTTCTTTTTAAAATTTTTCTGGTAAGGCTAAGGAAATGGGAAAAATGAGGATATACTAAAAATACACTATACTGGTGACTCGTCAGACTCATGTATTATCTAAGAAAATTAAACTAAATACTTACTGAAAAGGGAAATAACTGAAAGGGAAATGACATAAAGCAATAAAATCCCCTCCCACACTTAAATCGAACATTGTTCCCAATGTTTCGAAATAAGATAAGGAGGGTAACCTGAAAAACTACTACGGAGGAGCACTGGTGCCCTCGCCGTCCTGCTGTGATGGTCTGGAACGACAGGATCTACTGCGCTACTGGTCCCTCCGGTCAAGTCATGCCGATAAGGCAGCCTGGGCACCCGGAACCTCTCGAAGGTTACCTAGGATGGAACCCTGAGTGGCCTCCATAAGCTGGTAGTGTCGACGGTTGACTTCTCTCTGACGGTCCTGCTCTAATGTGATATCGTGCAAGGTACGGCAAACATTGCTGTAAGCACGGTCCGAAACCAATCGCGATTGTTGCATGAAGCTCATGTTGTCCGTCAGTTATTGTGAAATAGTAGAGAGAAGGCTGTCTCGCTTTTCCTCTCTAGCTGTCATATCACGCCACATCTCCTCAGTGACATAGAATCCAGGAGCAGCACCTGTAACAGGGTTAGAGGAAGATGGTGCGGTGTGTGACTGTGAAGGATGATGGGGGGACATGTGAGGTATGGGAGACTGCTCTCTCTGATCATACTCTTCATCAGTGTCATATGCCTCCCCATCAGGAGTATTAGGAGGAAGTGGACCCAAAACAGGTGGAGCATTCAGATCATAGGTCCAGTTCCTTTCATTACGTACATCAGTACGTCTACTGCAAGGTAAAGCAACAGATGGGATAGCTACCCCATGAACCATCAACTCATAACCACCTTCTCTCCTCGTTCGACACAATTTCATGTCTTTTAGAAATTTTAAATTAATTGTGCGAGGAGGTAGTGGTTCAAGTGTAGCTATCTCATTGTTCAGGTCAAGAGCCCGAGCAATAGACGTAACAAGTCCTCCAAAAACAATCGGTCCTGTTTTATTAGTAAGTAAAGCCATGTGTGCAAGCATAAACGGGACCGGATTGATATGGGTACTAGTGAGGCATCCTTGCAAAAATAGGAGTTCTCTAGCGTTTACCTTATTTGGACTCTCCCGGCCAAAAATAATACATGCCAAAAGATATCTGAAAACTCTTATGGTCGGGTTATGGATGGTCGACGCAAGTATTCCTTCAAATGAATTTATTGAAGTACTTGACAGCCTTTGCCAGAAGGAAAATACGTCGGCCGACCATTCCACATCCAAAGGTGCCTCACAAATCGCACCTTCCCTATGAGGGATTCCTGACAAGCCTGTTAGTTCGTCGGTACTGAATTCGTATTCAATTCCAAACAGTCTAAAATTAACAGTACCGACTGTGCTAGCAGTGTTAGGACTGACAGTGTATATCAATGAACTTAAAAACTCAACTATCAGCCTCTCATAGGTACGTTCCTGGTTAACAAAAATATTATGCAAGCCTGAAAAACCTAATAAATGAAAAACACTATGATACAGACCCAAAGCATACAGACAGTTATCATCGACGTACCTAGTCGAGAGAATTTCTCGACTCTGAAGCCTCTGAATAATTTTCCTTTGCCTATCACCCGGTCTTCCATCGCGAAGAAGAAATCCATTGAACTCCATTGTTGTTGCTCCTTAGGAAGTGAAAAAGTGGTAAAAATGGTTTATGAGAGAAATGATAAAGGTTTGATTTTTATGGTTTGTGGTGGATGAAAATGAAAATGGATTTTGGATAGGTTTTATAGATGGTGAGTATTTTGGAAATGGGGGAGCTTTAATGGGGTTCAATAGGGTTTTTGAAAGTTGTAAAAATGGGTTTTTGAAGTTGGAAGGTGTAAAAATGGAGGAGAAAGGGGATCAGCCCCGTTTTTGATGATGACGGTGTGGCGCCCGCCACAGGGGATATGGCGCCCTCCAAAAGCCCATTTCCTGCTGGGCCTTGGATTTTCACATCTTCTTTTGGGCCCTCTTGCACCTTCGGTCTTCGGGGGGTCCGAATAGCGTTTTCTTCTCTTTTCCAAGGCATGAGGCTTGCATATTTTTTTATGAAGACAAAAATGAATATATTTTTGTCTTTATATTTTTTTTTCTTTGCTCGACAAAAATAAAATAAAATAAAAATCAAAAGAAAAGAGAAAAAATGACATTAGTGCACGAAATAATATATATATATATATATATATATATATATACATATATATATATATATATATATATATATATATATATATATATATATAAGATAAACTCAAAGTACATGAAAAAAGAAAATGTAATAGATGCAATAATGTAAGATATGTCTGGAGATGCGAGAAATAAAATAAAGCATGAAAAAAAGAAATTAAATACTAGGGTAATATCGTCAGTGTAGAACGAATCATGTGGTAAGCTTCTCCTCCTGGTTTGATCCACGAATCTCAGCTATCTCCCTCTGAAGCTCTTCAATCTCCTGATATAGAGCATCGACCTCTGAGGCATGAGTGAGATCAGAAACCTGAATCTGTAATTCCAAGTCCGCTACTTCCTGCTTAAGTAGGGAAGTCTCCTTACGAAGCTCATAAATCTGAGTTTGTAGATCAGGCGGCTGCAGAGACATATTGTTAGACATAACAGTGATTCGGGGAGAAAGAGGTGTAAGAGTGTACTCAGCGGCAGGAGGTGATTTCGACTCTTCGACAGTCTCTCCATAACCCTCTAGAGCATAACTCCAATTAGCAGGATCATGGACACTGTTCATCAACGGGTCTGGTAATGTAACGTAATGTATCACTTCATCGTCGATCAGTAATCTAAAAGTGTTGGGCTCAAAAGAAGCCCTCCTCATCAGTCCTCTGTCAAGACAAAAGTCAACATCCAGGGTGGTGTAGCAGCAGAAGGTCCTGAGGTGCAATATAATTTGCGAGACAAACCCAATGCAGTAGCTATCTGTGTAACAATCCCACCGACATGTATGATGCCTACAGATGATCTGGCAACACTAGCAAGGCCCTTCAACAGAAATTTGCCACAAGCAACTGGGCGAGACTGAGTCGCACAAAACAATAGGAAAATCTCCTCTTCACTTAGCAGAGTCTCTGTATCTGGCAAACCGAGGAAAGAATGTGCCAGAATCATCTGGAAGTACCTTAACGCAGGGTTGTGGATTACCTGAGAAAACTGAGTGGAAGGATCTTGGCTCCCTCCACCTAAAATGTTAGACCAAAACTTTTCCACTTATCTGCTCATAAAATACCCCATCGGTGTCTCTGGAATAGCATCAGGAGTAGTCTGAAAACCTAGTAAATCACCAAACTCTTTGTGAGAGAAGGATTAGTCAATCCCGAACAACCTGAAAATAGCATATTAATCGGGTCCATCCCAAGGATCATAATGAAACGAGCTGAGGAACTCTAGAGTCAAGTTCCTGTAAGTGTTGTTCCTATTGTCAAACCGGTCCCACTGGAGTTGATGGCATAAGAATATGACGCTTGGCTCTATCCCCAAGGCATCCATGCAATCATGGTCTGGGTACCTGGTAGGAGCCATAGGGCGTCTCATGTGGACATAGTAACGCTCTCTCTGTGCGTCGTCTCTAAAGGCCACGTGCATGTCATCGGGGTTCTGCATTCTGCACAAGGTTAGCAAATAAGTCCTGAAATCACATAAAACATTCAATCGTTAGTCCTGACATAATAATAAAGTAAACAAATTAAAATAAAGTAAAAATAAATAAAAATAAAAAGTACGTAAATAAGAAAACCATGGGTTGCCTCCCATGCAGCGCTTATTTAACGTCATTAGCTCGACGACCGATTTTTATACATCATTGGAAGGATATGGTGGATCACTCAGAGTATGGAAGGTGTATGTTTTTGGGATGTCACCTCCTTCGTAGGGCTTCAACCTCTGTCCATTGACGATGAACGGTTTACATGTTTGGTTCTTGATTTTGATAGCACCAGATCTTAGGATCTTAGATACTTCGAAAGGGCCAGTCCATCTCGAACGAAGCTTCCCTGGAAAAAGTCGTAACCTAGAATCGAACAGGAGAACAGGATCGCCTATTTTGAAGTCTTTCCTTATGATTCTTTTGTCATGCCAAGCTTTTGTTCTTTCTTTGTATATGATGGCATTTTCGTAGGCAGATTGTCTGAGCTCTTCTAATTTGTGGATATCAAGGATACGTTTTTCACCAGCAGTCAAGTAATCCAAATTCAAAGTTTTGATGGCCCAATAAGCCTTATGCTCCAATTCAAAAGGTAAGTGGCATGATTTTCCATAGACCAGTTGATAAGGGGTTGTTCCTATAGGAGTTTTGAAAGCGGTTCTATAGGCCCATAATGCCTCTTGAAGTTTCTGCGACCAATCTTTTCTAGATATAGAGACAGTCTTCTCAAGAATTTGTTTGATCTCCCTATTAGATACTTCCACTTGTCCATTGGTCTGTGGGTGGTATGGTGTTGCTACTCTATGCTTAACTCCATTCTTGCTTAAAAGTTTATCAAATATTCTCAATATGAAGTGTGATCCTCCATCACTTATGACTAAACGGGGGGTTCCAAACCTGGGAAATATAGTTTTTGAATAATTTGATGACTACTCTGGTGTCGTTTGTGGGTGCGGCGATAGCTTCAATCCATTTAGACACGTAGTCAACAAGTACTAAGATGTACTGATTTCCAAAAGATGGTGGGAACGGTCCCATAAAGTCTATACCCCATACGTCGAAGATTTCTACTTCTTGGATATTTCTTAGAGGCATTTCATTACGTCTTGAAATATTTCCTGTGCGTTGGCATCTGTCACACTTGACAATGAAAGCATGGACATCACGCCACATAGTAGGCCATAATAGGCCAGCTTGAAGAATCTTGGTGTAGGTCTTAGATGTGCTTGCATGTCCACCATAGGGTGCAGAGTGACAATGCTCGATTATATTATGTACCTCTTCTTCTGGAACACAACGGCGGAAAATGCCATCTTTACCTCTCTTGAAAAGAAATGGTTCGTCCTAATAGAAGTTTCTCACATCACTGTAGAACTTCTTCTTTCGGTGGTAGTTTAGATTAGAGGGTATGATGTCAGCGGCAAGGTAATTAACAAAGTCTGCATACCAAGGTACATTACTTATAGCTAAGGATTTATGAGAATGCTCATGTGGGTCTGGGTTATCATCTTCAATGGTTTCTAGTTGGGCTATCAGCCTATCATATGCAAAATCGTCATTTATGGGTACTGAGTCGGGTTTCAGGTATTCTAGCCTAGAAAGGTGATCAGCCACTACATTATTTGTGCCTTTCTTATCACGAATATCTAAATCAAACTCTTGTAGTAATAGAATCCATCGAAGTAACCTAGGTTTGACATCCTTTTTACTTAGTAAGTAACGAATGGCAGCATGGTCGGTGTAAACTATAATTTTCGCTCCTACTAGATAAGATCTAAATTTGTCTATGGCGAAAACTACAGCTAGGAGCTCTTTTTCGGTTGTTGCGTAGTTGAGATGTGCAGTGTCTAGGGTTCTACTGGCATAATAAATTACGTGTAACTTCTTATCTTTTCTCGGACCTAGAACGACTTCAACAACATAGTCACTAGCGTCACACATTATCTCAAACGGTTCTGACCAATCAAGGGTTTCATTATAGGTGCTGAAATCAGAGCTTGCTTCAGAAGATTAAATGCTTCAGTACATTTTTCATCGAAGATGAATTCGACATCTTTCATTAAAAGACCAGTTAAGGGCTTTGTTATTTTGGAGAAGTCCTCGATAAAACGTCGGTAAAATCCGGCATGTCCAAGAAAACTTCTTATCTCCCTGATAGTCTTTGGCGGTTTTAGATTCTCTATGACTTCTATTTTAGCTTTATCTACCTCTATACCTTTTTCGGAAACTATATGTCCTAAAACAATCCCTTCGGTGACCATGAAATGACATTTTTCCCAATTTAGCACAAGGTTTACCTCCACACATCTTTCCAGGATTTTCTCAAGGTTGATAAGACAATTTTTGAAATCAGATCCACAAACTGAGAAATCGTCCATAAATACTTCCATGATTCCATCTAAATAGTCTGCAAAGATAGACATCATGCAGCGTTGGAAAGTGGAAGGGGCATTACAAAGTCCAAAAGGCATTCTTCTATAGGAAAAAGTTCCAACAGGGCATGTAAAGGTAGTTTTTTCTTGATCTTCAGGGTGAATAGGTATTTGGAAGAATCTTGAATATCCATCTAAGTAACAAAAGTAAGAGTGTCTGGCTAGGCGCTCCAACATTTGGTCTATGAATGGTAATGGGAAATGGTCCCTCCTAGTTGCTTTATTTAATTTTCTATAATCTATGCACATACGCCAACCTCCATCGGTTCTTTTTGCTACAGGTTCACCCTTCTCGTTTTGCATGACTGTGATGCCTCCCTTTTTAGGTACTACATGCACAGGACTCACCCATTTACTGTCCGATATCTGATATATTATACCTGCCTCTAGTAACTTAAGAACTTCAGTCTTAACTACATTACTCATCATAGGATTTATTCTTCGTTGGTGTTCTCTGGAGGGTTTTGAATCTTCTTCAAGCAAAATCCGATGCATGCATACGGATGGGCTTATTCCTTTTAGATCTGAGATCTTATATCCTAAGGCTGAGGGATACCTTCGTAAAACATCTAATAATTGGTCTGTTTCCTCTTGGCTTAAGGTAGCACTGACTATAACTGGACGGTTCATTTCCTCATCGAGAAATTCATATCTCAGGTTCTTAGGCAGTTCCTTAAGTTTTACGGTTGGTTTCATAGGGCAAGGCATAGGATCTGGGGTAAGAGATAAACATTCGTGAAGGTTATCATCAATGTAGGGTTTTTTATAATTGTCATCTTCCAAAATAAGGGTTGATGGCAATTTTATAGATTCAGTTTCTTCTTCTTGTTCTAATTCCCTAATGCATTCATCAATGATATCTAAGGCATAACAAGCATCTCCTATTACAGGTGCCATAAGAAATTTCGAAAGGATAAATTCTATCTTCTCGTCACCTACCTCAAAGGTTAGTTTCCCTTTTTTAACATCTATTACGGCTTCAGCAGTCGATAAGAACGGTCTACCTAGGAGGATTGGTATGTCGTCATCTTCTTTAATGTCCATGACAACAAAATCAGTAGGTATAAACAACTGACCTATCCTAACAGGGACGTCTTCAAGTATGCATATAGGGTATTTAACGGATCTATCGGCTAATTGAAGTGACATCTTAGTAGGTTGTAATTCTCCTAAATTTAATCTCTCACAAACTGCTAAGGGCATTAAGCTCACACTAGCTCATAAGTCTAGAAAAGCTTTTTCGATGACATGATTCCCTAAAACACAAGGAATGGAGAAATTTCCGGGATCTTTATCTTTCTTTGCTAACCTATTTTCGGAAATAGAATTACATTCCACGGGTTTCGGATCTTCAAGTCTACGTTTATTTGTAAGTATGTCTTTGAGAAACTTAGCGTAAGAAGGTATTTGGGTGATGGCTTCTGTAAAGGGGATTTCTACGTGAAGTTTTTCTATAACCTTAACGAATTTTTGATACTGATTATCGATTTGGGTTTTCTTTAATCTTTGAGGGTATGGTATTGGTGGTTTTTATGGCGGTGGTGGTACATAGGTTTTATTTTTAGGTTCTTCTCCTTTTTCTCGACTTTCCGGGTTTTCAGATTCCTCTGGTTCCTTCTCCTCATTTCTCTCAGAAGTTTCGGGCTCACTTAATCTAGGGTTTGAAGGTTCCTTATAAGAGGTTCCACTTCGTAGAGTAATGGCATTTGCTTGCCCTTTCGGGTTTTGTTAAGGTTGTCCAGGGAACTGTCCTCCAGTTGTAGTCTGAGGGGCTTGGTTTAAAGCTACCTGAGAGATTTGGGTTTCAAGCATCTTATTATGAGTAATAATCTAGTCAACCTTGGTTCCTAATTGGGTAATTAGTTCGTTAACATGGACGTTTTGGTTCATGAACTCTTTGTTTTGTTGTGTTTGAGCGGTGATAAAATTTTCCACAATTTTCTCAAGGCTCGGACTTGGTGGTACAGGTTGCATAGGTTGATTTGTTCTTGGGGCTTGGTAACCTTGTTGTCTTGGAGGTGCGGTATTTTGAATAGGGTTATTATTTTTGTAGGAGAAGTTTGGGTGATTCCTCCATCCAGGGTTGTATGTGTTTGAAAATGAGTTCCCTTGGGTGTAGTTCACTTACTCAGGGTTGGTCTCATTTAACAGATTGCATTCGGCGGATTGGTGTCCTTGCATCCCACATATCTCACAATTCGGCGAAACTGCAGCTACAGTATTCGGAGTTGTACACATATGTTCGACTCTAAGGGCCAATGTGTCCATTTTAGCCTGCATCATGTCCATAGAGCTTAGCTCATGTATTCCTCCTTGGGCTTCCTTCTTTTCCACTGTCGCTCGTTCTACTCCCCATGATTAATGGTTTTGGGCCATATCTTCGATAAGGGCACTGGCTTCAAGGTAAGGTTTGTTCATCAGTGCGCCACCAGCGGCATCGTCGATGGTCATCTTAGTGTTATAATGAAGTCCATTATAGAAGGTTTGAATGATTAGCCAATTCTCTAAGCCATGATGTGGGCATGCTCTTAATAGCTCTTTATATCTCTCCCAGGCTTCGAACAACGACTCTCCTTGGTGTTGGGTAAATTTGGTTATTAGGTTTCAAAGAAGAGCGATCTTACTTGGGGGAAAATATCTAGCAAGGAATACTTTTCTAAGGTCATCCCAAGTTGTTATGGAATTGGGTGGAAGGGAATCTAACCATGATAGAGCTTTATCTCTGAGGGAAAAGGGAAATAATCACTACAAGAAAAAAGGTGATTTACGACACTTGAGTTGTGACAGTTATCACAAAACCGTCCTTATTCCTAGATTGCGATGGTTGCCACGACAGTTAGGGTCAACTGTCGCAGAATTTTTGCGACAGTTATCACAAAATCGTCCTTATTCTTGGATTGCGACGGTTGTCACGACAGTTAGAGACTGGACTGCGACGGTTGTCACGACAGTTATCACAAAATTGTCCTTATTATATTATTTGTTTAACTTTTTATTTTATAATTTTTTTTATTAAGTGCTAAATGAAAAGGAGAATTTTGTTCCTCCCAATTCATAAAAAAAAATCATTATCGACTCTTCAACTAAAAACTCAATTTATTTTAATATATTATAAATATTTTTTATTTAGTTGTTTTGACAAACACATTATTATATGTATATTTCTCCGTTTTTAAATATGATTTAAATGATAAAATATTTTGATTATTTTTCTCAAAAAAATTTGTAACAATTTTTTTTTAAAATTTCATTATTTTAAATAAATATAAATTAAATTAAGTTTATTTTAAAATTGATTATTTTAAAATTGATTATAGATTATTAAAATTATTATTTTAAATTTAATAATTCACAAAAAACCTATTAAAAGTTTATTAATAATTTAATAATTACAGAAATTGAAGGAAGTGTCCTCCTCCAAATATTATACCAGCTCTACACTTAATCAAAGGAAGGGGGGAAACATTTGTTCTTGATTTTAGTTTTCTGGGCATCTCGTATCTCACATGTATCTCTCTTTCTCAGCTTCCAATTTCTGACTTTTTAATGTTATTTTTATTAAATTGCAAACGAAATATTTGAGAAAACATTCTCATGTGTCTCCTTCACCAAAACCCTAACCATTGTTAGAGCTTCTCATCTTTTTGACAACGATCCTCAAGACTCCCTTTATCTTCTCTCTTATCAGTAATTGGATCACATTTTTTCAATTTTGGTTGATTTGTTTCTAATGGGTCTGTAGGAAGAGTTACAGAGAACAAATCTGGAATCAGAATCTTACAAGTCGAAGATTAAAGAGAATCAAGACGAACTTATGCTCAATAAGCAACTGCCCTACCTTCTCGGTAACATTGTTGAGGTAGGTTAGTATTAATTTTCTTGCCTTTCTTGTGTTTATTTGTTACTGAATCTATCTCTACCTTCTTACCCAATTTTAGGGGTTTGTTGGGAAATCTTAGACTTCAGTAATATTTAAATGAATATTCAAGAATTGATCACACTTATTGATAATAATATTTTTTTTTCATTTAGATATTTTTGTTTTTCTTATTATTATGAGATTATTGGCGACAATGCAATGCATGATGCTCTTCAAAACTCAAACGATAATACGCAATAATAATATTTTATATTCGCCAATAAACTATAGAAAGAAAAGGTTATGATTATTCCATGTCTTTTTAATTTGAAAGGATTCATGCTTGGTATTTTGAATTTTGATATCAGACGATAGGAATAGATTGATTCATTTCAATTTATGGACATTGAAGCTTGTCTATAATCAATCTAGTGTCCTTTTAATAAATTTATGTTGCAGTTTGGGTAGCATGGAGCTGATCGGTCTGCTACGAGCATGTCCGGATCAGGTTTGCTGCATCCTTCTTTTATTATTGTCTCTCTAAAGGCTTATTGTTATTTGCTGCAAGCATATTCATGTTGAGGTGTGCAGCAGAGGAAATGTTGAGTCTTATAACTACTTAAGGTAATTACCTAAAGCATATGCTCATGATACAGGGATTCACAATTTGAACTTTTTTCATACTTCATAGTTACTATTATTTCGGAAACTTGTTTCGGCAACTTTTTTAATACTTCGTAGTCATTATCGAAATATGCAATCTTAGGATTTATTTCATTATAGCTTTTGTTGAACCTCTTGTAGATGTAGAATTACCTGAATGTATTTTATGGCAGGTCATTAATAGATATCTTATGGCTGGCTCCTTTGTTTGGTTATTTATGCAGTAGCATATATTGGCAAAGGTGCTGACAGAAGTAATGGCTTAAGGCCTATGACTCACAGACTAAGTATGAAGATCCAAATAATCCTCATTATAACATTTTTAATGCACAAGAAGATGACCTCGGTAAAAATGCTCATTCATTCAAAGGACTAGTTTGTTTAGTAATGCTTTTCTTGGGCAATCATTGAAGTTTCATTTGCTAAACCCATTTCCTCAGGTATCAGTGACAGATGATAATTGTCAAGCATATATTCCTACATTTTATTTTCGGTTGGGTTTATATATTGAGGGAACAATCTCACCTCCTCTTTCTGGTGTTCATATCAGGATTTTCACTGCTGGAGACAGCAATGTCACTGAACTTAAAAATTGGAAACTAATACTTGAAACGACTACTGGCACTGATGGCTCATTTGTTGTAGGTCCGCCATATGATGATGTTGCTTATCCTGTTCAGGCTTCAAAGGTAGTCTCTTTTTCAGAAAAACTATTTGCAATTTCTTAACTTTATTTAAGCTTTGATACCTCTAATTCTCATCAAAATTTATGGTTAGTAATAGTTTCTAGTTTCACTCTCTAAAGCATTTTAGCATGACTGTGTTAGACTTCTAGTGGCAGTCATGGGAAGTTACTATGGCAATTATATTGTTTAATTTTAGGAATAGATAGAGAAAGAATAAGAGGAACTGGTTATGGGATGGTTGTTGAGTGGTTGGGTGGGAGAGACCAAACCCTCCTAATAATTATTATATTATTATTTTTCATTAATCATTATAATAATTAATAGTTAATTAGTACCACCTCAATGTAACCTTTGTTTTCTTATCCATAGATTCCATTATCAAACCTAATATTTTACTTCATCACGTGCCACTAATAGCTTATTTATGGAAGCGGTTAATAATATTGTATGCATAATATCATCAATTAGTATAACTTAATTAATTTTACTAATTCAACATTTAATTAAATAAAATACCTGTTTTATATCTCTCTCGGTAATTCTTCCATCCATGTTTCTATTATACCTAAAGTAACCACAAACATAGACAAAAAAAATTAGAAATTATAAAAATTAATTTGGATAATTTTGTTTTACATGCCAAAGAACACTCCCATTCTTACTACCCTTAACAACCCCCTAGCCAATTCTGGTGATGATTGCATCCCTGTCCCTATACATTAATAATTGAAAAAAATAATTAAATTAAACAGGAAGTTAAATATGCCAAGAAGAATCAATTTGGTGAGAGATATTCTATACCTTTAGATATTAGAGGTGGTCTGAGTTCTCATTCATTCGCGGACAACATCGGTAAAAAGCTCAGAAATGGTTAAGATATTTTGTTCACAAAGACAAAGGTTAATAAATTTGACAAAAAATGCAACCATTGTAACATTGTTAGGCGGTCCACCTGCTGCTATAGGAATGTTCAGCTTTCGGGTCCTCACGTGTTGTCTATCGTGGGTCGAGTTTTTCAACCTGCTAGAAAATAGTGGCAACCTACCAGTCATGTTTTTTAATATGACATCCTTATAGATTCTGATGGAAATGTCATCGAGGAGGTTGGTTAGTAAATATAGCATATTTAATTATGTTTTTCTGTATGTAATAAAAAAATTTAAAGTTCATAATTATGTTTTTGCTTATAGGTTTTAGCTGATGATAGCACTGAGATCTTATATGCATGAAGATGTGGAACCGCTCTAGCTGTTAGTGAAGAAAGTATTAACATCAACCAAATCCCCATATAACCCTTCTTGATACAATAGGCATCAGAGGCACAAATGACATTGTAAAAAAAACTTGGTGAGGCTTTCTTTTTCCTCCCTTAAGACGAGGATGCATATAATATTGTGTTGCATTGTATTTCACTTCTTTATACGCTATAGTTTGTTTGGTATCACGCCACTGAGTAAATAGGATTCAATAATGGATGTTTGATTGTTTCAACCGATTTTGTGTGATTGTTCCATATTGTAAATATGTTCTATAATGAATGTTTGATTCTTACAAGATTGACAATTGGCTAATTTGGTCAAAATATTAAACTTATTCCATAATGTCGCGATGTGATTTCACACTTAATTCAGTAATGTGACTAACTTAGTCGGGGACTTGTGTTTCTAGTTCCTCCAGCATTCGAGTATCTACAAATAAAAGGAATAACATTTGATATCTCTAGTAGAGTTGCTTCTGGAAGTGGATAGTCGCTGAAGAACTACGCGGATGAAATTTCAGCTTCAATTTCATGACGATCGACTTTGTTTTGCAGTTTCGGTAAGTTCCTTAGTTGTAAGTTTCTTTGAAAGCTATGAACAAATTGAATACATTCAAAATAAGGTATATGTGGCATGTGTATCTATTGCATGCATAAGTAAACATATTAAACTTTGTATAAAATAGACTAAATATATGTAAAATATGAAAGCTTCAATAGTACATTTTGTTTATGCTCTATTAATGCTTTGGCAGGGGTACTTCTTATCAGTCTGCACTTCTTATTTAACAGCATGTACTTCTTATTTTGGTTTTTTGCAATTTATTCTTTCTTTTTGCAACTATTTTGATTAAATGCCCATCTACATGGACTCAATATTAGTTTTGTAGATGTATTAAACATTTATGATATTTATCAAGTCTTCAATTAGCTGATCAAATTCAAGTTTGAAAATAGCCACTGGAAACATGCAGCTAGTGTCAGTCGATTACTGACATCCGTAAATTATATGATTCAACTAGATGGCTTTGTTGTGGAGTTACACATATCAACTTGATAAATTTTGGTTTAACCTTAGGTTAGCTTTTACATGTAATATATTAAATAACTAAATTGTTTGTGTCACTATAATTTGTATAGGAAGAGGAAGATGCATCCATTATTAAGTTGATAAGGAACTTGGTCATTAAAGCATAACCAGCACTAAGCCTCTACTATGAGGTTTTCTATCTGTGTGTAAGAACTTAGAGGTAAGTCATTTCTCATAATGTTTTTCATATTTTCTTTTTCTTTTTCAATAAAATATATATACTTTTTATTCATAGTCATGTTTTCATTAATACTCTGATGTTTAGAGGTTTCTGGAAGTCAACCTTCTATTGGCAGCAATATTACTCTTCTCATCATTTAAGGTGATGATTCTCATTATTCAAAATTTAAGTACTTTTTACTTGCTGGTATTAGGCCTTTTACATTCATATTTATTAAGAAAACTTATGTACACCCATTACATGTTTAAGATATACTTTTTTGTGGATGCTTTTTGTTTTCATGTTGACAATTATAGTTTTGTTTTCAAAAGACGCTGGTAGTTTCATGTGTTATGCTTAACTTCTAGTTTCTTGCTAAATTTTAACAGCTTGTTATGCACTTGCTGAAAGAATGAAGCAGATGACATCATCTTCAATCAAAGAAGTCCCGAAACGTTTAATTCTTCCTATGTATTCTCGGATTCCTTATTTGAATATAATTGTAATATGATACATGTTGCTCAATTAAATTTAATATGAAAATATGTGATTTTCTTCATATTTCTACATACCATTTTTTTAAATTTTAAATATAAATTACCTGCGGATTTGCCTGTGGAAAAGGAAATTTCCCGCGGATTTATCTGTAGATACACCTAAGGAATAGAAATTTACGACAGTTGGAACCGTCGTAATTAACAATAAAAAAATCATATGGAAAGTTACGACGGTTGAAACCGTCGTAATCAACAATAAAAACAAAAATCATATGAAAAATTACGACGAATGATAACTGTCGCAGTATAAAGATTATGTCAGTTCTTTACCCGTCGTGAGACATAATGACGGTTGGTGCAACGGTTTTGACAACCGTCGCAATACGGCCTCACGACGCACGTTTCTGCGACAGTGTGGCAACCGTCGTGACTTGCAAATTACGACGGTTTTAACCGTCGTAACCTGCCAAAATAAGTGTCGCAATCTGCCATTTTTCTTGTAGTGAATCTTAAGTGTATCGCCTCAGGAGGAGCTCCATTGGTTTTAAAGGTGTCTGCTAACTGAAGAAAGTTTTTTAAATGTTGGTTAGGGTTATTAGTAGCAAGACCTGCGAATTGTCTCTGTTGCACTAATTGCAGCAGGGATGGTTTAAGTTCAAAATTATTGGCTGGGATAACAGGGTTTACTATACTAGAACTAGGTTCCTCGTTTGATGGTTGGGCGAAGTCCTTAAGAGGCCTTCGGTTTTGATCTTCGGCCATAGCTCTCCTATTCTTATGGAAGAACAAACGTGCGCGAGCGTAACGTTCAGGTTCAGCTAGAGGGTCTACTAAACTTCCGGCACTGCGAGTCTTTCGCATTGACCGGTGGGTAACAACCTTAGTCTAAACGGTATAACTATAGGGTATGAAATTTGACGAAATTGGTCCCCGGCAACGGCGCCAAAAACTTGATGCGTGTTTTTCGCAAGTGTACGAACACGTCAGAGTAATATAAAAGATTGTCGAATCCACAAAGACCAAGTGTCAATCTATTGTACCTGTTGTTATGGTGTGTATCTAAGGCAACTGAATATAAGGGTTTTAAGAAGTGCGCAATGGTAAATAAAATGGTAATTTTAAACAATTAATAAAGGACAGGCTCGAATGTAATTCACATAATCAATTAATAATCCGGTACTTATTAATAGAACTACTTATGGGCAATGTTTTCTCCTTTGAAAAGAACTAATTTAACAGGAACTGTCGCTTTCGCGTATTCAGAACCGAGTTGTACTCCCTAATCAACCCCTCCTATTGTCACAGATAGAAAGGTGCGTACTGCGTTAGAGTAGTAAACCTATTTTTAAGAAATATAGTATCTTAACTAAGTTGAAAAGTATTTTAACCTGGATTTCTTAGCAAAAAGAGGTTCTCACGAACCAGACTCTAAACTTCATAACGCGTCCGAAAATCGTTTTAAAATCTCTTTTCTTTTTAATCTAAAAACTCCTAATGAACTAGACAAAACGCTTTTGGCTGTTTTTGAAATAGTTAAAAACAATTACTTAAATTGAAAGATAAAATAGTCCTTAAGTGCTTCCACGAACAATTGTACGAATTACTGGTTCAATTACGATCCTTACATTCTAACCTTTATGGATTTAGTTAGACATAATAAAGTAAAAGTTCTTTTTATAATTTTTCATAAAAGTAATTTAGTGCGAGTGCGGAAAGTAAATAAAAGTAGTGCGAGTGCAGAAAGTAAATAAAAGTAGTGCGAGTGCGAGAAATAAATGAAAGTAAAGCGAGTGCGAGAAATAAATAAAGGTAAAGCGAGTGCAGGAAATAAATAATATAAAGTGCGAGTGCGGATAATAAATGAAAGTAAAGCAATGCGGAAAAGTAAAATACGAACTGGAATTAAAATGGCGGCAGGATTAACTTCCTCCCAGAGTGCTCCAAAACTCGATCACACAGACGTACACTCGATTACAGTAACACCCCGATGTGGAATGATAACTGCTTTAAAACTGATATATGCCTAAGAGATTCTAAGTTTGGATGATGAAAAACGAAAATCTAAGGTCCTATTTATAGGAAAACAAAAAGTAGGAAAAAACCAGGATGCCCCCTCCACTAAAAAGTGGAGGGAAAAGTTTTTGCCTTGTGGCGCCCGCCACAAGGCCATGGCGCCCGCCATGAGGCTAATGGGGAATGAAAGAGTGGGGATCGTGGGTCTTGACAGTTGTGGAGTGGTCTTGAGACGTGGCCACGTCTGTCATACCCCAAATTTGTCCTACCCGCATATTTACTTTTACTAATAGAATAAATCTCAAAAAATATATATACATTTCACTGGAGTCAGGGTTTCATTCAGGGTGTTCCAAATCAAGTGTTTTACGGTGGATTGTAAGAATCCAATTTGCACTTCAGTTGGAGTGGTGAAAAATATCAAAGTCATTACTATAATGCATGATCTTTTGATTTCAAGGAATTGATTATGGATCCAAGATATTCAAAAAATGATTTCATGAATGTAGATCATGAGGAATTTCAATCAAGTTTTTTTCAGACATACACCACTCACGGATTGGCTTTCTTAATTCTTTTTGCATTGGAAGTCATAAGGGAATTTGGAAGATTGATGTTTTTTTTTTTTATCGATGCTACTTGGATTAATCATAAGGTTATTTGAAGTATTTCATTGAAATTGATGAGTCAAAGGTTTATCATGAAATAAGTAATTATCCTTCCCTCTTGTGCATCCGACGTTTGAGATTATTTTGGGTCAAAGATAACGAGTTTGAGTCCGGTGTATTTGTTTTCAAAATTGGGAACATTGTATATCATGCAATGGGTTCACAAATAATACAGGAGGCGGTTCAGTGGGAATACCACATCTTTGCCCAAATTGTTTGTTTAAAACAAAAGTTTCTTACCACTGCTACCTATTCAAGACATATTTGACTATGATTAAATGTGAGTCCCTTACAAATAATCACGTCCCAATCCCAAGCTAAAACATTCTTGATGCATCAAAATATATTGGAAAGATGGTAGTTGGCCACGGTTTCTATAAGGATCAACTGTACTATCACTTCTAAAAATCCCCGTGCCCTATCTCAGGTTTCCATGGTCACCATCATTTGTTCTCAACCTTATCGGAAATGCAACAGGGAGATCCTTTTCACCACTTTCATTGCAATCCAGGGTACACCGCCTTCAATTTACGTCAGCAGCTAAGCCTGAAACTATAATTAAAGGCTATGCAGCTTTGCTCCATGAATTTCCGTCATGCTTCTAGATACTAGAACTTCATAATCCCTACATCAAGATGTTAATATAAGAAGAGATATCGAGCATTTAAAGGAAAATATCACAAGAAGTAGTCAAAGTTTCGTTTCCCGCATTTTATGAACTCTTAAAAACACATGTGCGATAAAGATGTTTCAGTCTCATATTGCCATAAGAGTTGCATTAACAAAACATGGAAAGAACAATGAACATTAGATTATGTAGAATCATTGATACACGAAAGAGAAGTTGACCTGAGCATCGGTATTTGAAGCATGGATTTATGCATCAACAGCAAAATCCTGGGGGTCTCGCTCAGCCAGCTGATGGGTCTGCATACATTTATAGTCGGCTACCTGCCACTATTTATATCCAACCAACACAGGAAGGTCTCACTAATTATGGCTCACAGGCAGATTCATAAAAATGTCCGACCTGCCATACAAAAATGCAAGGAGAATTAAACTCAAGTGAAGCATAAAGTTACAAATTGTGATATAATTACATGATACATTACTTATTTGAAGCCGATAGTTGTTAATGCTTATACAGGTTATTTCAAAACAATGGTACAAAGTTTTGATTTTATGCCACGTGAATTCAGAGTTACATGTTTACGACGACATCATAAAAGTGGTACAAACGTAAAAGTCAGATGCCTAAGGTACCAAATATTAGGCCTAACAAGAGGTTATTTTCATGAAAAAACTTCATCTTACTTATAACCTACAGGGTTTGTACTAAATCCAACCCAAAATCCTGTATTCTCACCGTATCCATAAAAGTCTTCATCAAAAGTTGCTGGTCCGCATAAGGTGTGAGAACGCAAGCCGGAATTCTGCAAGCAAAAGAAGCAATATCAGTTATTTCACGTAAAGCTCATGAAGTTCATAAAGTGAAAGAAAGTTCAGTAGTAATAAAGCTGGCCCGAATCAGTAAAAAGGAAAGTTTCACAGCCAATTCTCATTGGACTTATCCTATGCCAGCATACGGTAATCCTGCTCCAGTAATTAGTGAGCTTTGGTATGAACCTTGTGAGCAAATCATTCGAATTTCAGGCTGATGCTTTTGCTAAAAAGTTTGATTATTCACCTTCGTTGCGAGATGGTCCTGTGAGACTACAGGAGGAGAACCTGTCAGCTATGAATACAGATCCATGGTACTCTGCATATCACTGTTCTCATTCTCCCCTTGTTGAAAGATTGGCTGCACTTCACATATCAGACAAGTCCGATTAGTGCAAACAATGCAAAGAAACATCAGTACAAAACACCAGAAAATATGTTTACAATTCAAAGCAGCACCGCAGTTCGGAGATGAAAGAAGGTGAAATACTCACATAACAATGGAGATTGGAAAGGGAGATTTTGAAAGACTCCACCATCAGTTAGTTCTTGTCTTTCCTCATTAGATTTCCTTTTAGCAGCAGCCTGCAGGACTCCTGGCCCAAGTGTCGCTCCCGAAGATTTGCATCCAGGTACAAGCGCGAACGGTCGGCGAAGGGAACAGTGAGAACACACAGCCGTGAACTCACTGGAGATGAATAGAGTCGCCAGCTAGGCATTTTTATCCCGGAGGAAAGGCAATGCTGCATAGGCCTAGAAAGAGATGGATAAGACGGTTTGCGAACCAGAGAGACTGAGAAAGGGGGTTGGTTACAACCTGGGAAGGTATTAGCACCCAGATTGTCCGTCGTACTCGACGGGATCCACGCTTAAAAGATTTGTGTTTTAAAGGGGTAGTGTCAGTGCTATTTGTGCATAAAAGAGCTGGAAAAGATGTACAAGTGTCAGTGTAAAGAAATGTGATGTGTATAAATGTACAGTGTCAGTGTGAGATCAGGAATGAAATGCTCAAGAATATGAGGCTAAAGAATGAAGCTGGAAAGAGGGGAAATGAACAGAGACTTTTGTTCGATAACTGTTAAGTTATGCCTACGTATCCTCTCGTGCAATGAGGAAGTCAGAACACCGTAGTTCGACCCAAAGAGACTGAAAGGTGAATTGACTTGTGAACTGCTTACTTGCCTATGCTCAAGTGTATGACCTGTCTGGCTCAGGTGCAAACTGTCTTGCATTAGACGGAAGAAGCGAGCTCTCGTTTGTGAGTGAATGAGATGAGAAAAGAATCCCGGAGGAGACGATTATTGTTTGTTTTTGAGTTTTCAGTCTTTTATTTCTTTTTGGAGTTTGTCATAAGATAATGAGCTTAAACCTAAATCAATGGATTTGGTAAACTCATCACATCATCCCTCTGATTAGGGGTAATGAGAATTACCTTAAGTGTGAAGTCAGATTCTCACACTTAATCACCTTTGATGTAGGGTTAAGATCATTAACCTACTTGTGATTAATTAGATGTTTTTGTGATTTTTGTTTAGTGTTAAGTAATGAGGTTAAGCCATAATCAGGGATTTAACAGGCTCATTACACTATCCTAAAAGAAGGATAATAGATGAGGGTGTTTAAGCTGAGGAAGGATCCTCAGCTTAATCCATGATTAGGGATTAAACCCATGACAGAACAAACCTTTGATTAAGTGGATTTTATTAATGATATGATGATGAAGTGTTTTTTATGATTTGTAAGACAACTTGAGGGGGACTTGTCCATTAACTTTAGGGTTAGTCCTTCTTAACCAATTAAGGAAGAATTAGAACCCTAATGCAAGGCCCAAGTTACAAGTGTAATGTCTTGATGATTATTATGTGGATTGATTAAGAGAGTTCAACACCTTAAGGGTCCAAGACTTAGGATTAAAGTTATACACTCCATCCTAAAAGAAGGATGCAGGCATGATCTTAATCACAAAGTCTTAAAGCCTTGAGGGTTTAGTCCCTGATTATGAGGTGAGGGGAGATGACTCAAGGAGAGACACAAAGGTAAAAACTATGGGGGAGACTAATCAAAACCCTAATTCATTATCATGCTTGGTTGGTCCTAAGGTTTGTGAGGTTTTCAAGAACACTCTTCAGATGAACCACCAGGAAGCAGATGAACAAGATCAAGAGAAGCAAAGTGACTTGCTTCATTCAAGAAGTCAAGTCACTTGAAGAAAGAAAGTGGGAGGAGGAAGAATGAGCAAGCTCTAACTCAAACACACATAAGAATGCAGCAAGGTATGCAAGAGAGATGAAAAGAAAAGTTATGAGAGGTGAAGGCAAATTCACCTCTCAAGTTTTACTTACCACCTGAAATGTTAGAAACAAATGCAATACAATGCTAAATGAGATGAAATGATATGATAAGCAAAAACCAGAAGCATGTTGATGATGGTGATGATGCTATGGAGTGCTATGAACATGAGACAAGACAATGAGATGTTCATACAAGGTTATGAATGCAAATGATGCAAGCTAAGGAACATGAACAAACATGAAATGTTATGAAGCATACAAGACAAATGACATGGCAAACATGTAATGCAATGATCAATGATGCTTCATACATGTCTTAAGATGTCAAATGAAACATAAGAATGCACAAAATGCAATGACAAGTCAAGTTATGCAAGGAAATGCAAGAAGGATGCAAATGAAAGCCCAAATTAGGGTTCATGGATCAAACATCAAACACAAACCAAAAAAAACAGAAGCAAACCTTAACATAAAAAATGGAAAATGGTACCCTAAGAAACCCTAGGCCTATAATGAACCACTGCCCAAAGGGGAGCTCTCAACTCTCAACCAAACTCAAGTTATGAATTTTGCAAGTTATTAGGGTTTTTTAGGGTTCTTATCAAAACAAATGCCAATCAATTAGGAAATGCAAGATCAAATCATGGCCTTTTTATCTTTGAAAGTTCATGCTAAATGGAAAACAATGCAAGAAGAATCAATGTCTCAACCTTCACCAATAGGCAGAAATGAATTTTCAAACTTATGAACAAAGTAATGCATCAAAAATGATTTAATTCAATGAAAAATTCTTAAAATGCATCAAGATCAAAAAAGAAATTTGGTTTGAAGGTTGGGCAATGTTTCTAAATGTCTTAGAACATTTCATGAATTTTTTTGTAATTTTTAAATACCTAAAAGTATTTTTAATTAATTAATTCTCATTAATCAATTAAAAATAATCTTTTAAATATTTAAAAATACTTTTTTAATGATGAAAAATAAAATAAAAATATTTTTGTGTCATAAAAATTAATAAAACCTTAAAGAAAAAGTTTCATAATTTTTATGAATTTTCTGCTATTTTAAATTAATTATACAAATTAATTGAAAATAAATGAATTAAAATCAAATAAAAAGAAAAGTCAAATGAAGGAAGGGCCAGGATGCGTTCTGGGTTTAAAAAAGGTTGACTGGCGCGCAATCTTGTGGCCAGGATTCAAACTGAATTAATCTTGATTAATTAATTTAATTAAACCTAATTAAAACTAATGAAATGATCTGAACCTCTCATTCACGCGCGGGAAACAGGATCCGAAGGCTCACATTTAAACCTTGCCCTAATTAAATGTACTTAACCCTAATTACTTTCAGGCTGCCGGAGAAGACTTCCGGTCGTCTTCTCCGGCCAGCTCTCACCTGAGAATCAACCAACTTCCTAAAAACGTAACATAAATGAAATCTAAGACCAGGGAAATGTTCCTCTCATCCTCACGAACCAAACCCCTAACCTAAAACAAATTTATGTTACCTAAACAAGCTGAATCGAAGAGGGAAAGTTCTAGGGTTCGTAAGCTTCACAGAGAAATTAAATCCTTAAAACGCAACCATTTCAAAAACTAAAGGTACCAGAATGATCAGACAAGCATGAAGATCAAGTTTGTAACATAAAAAGAGATTTCTGGAAAAATTATTTTTGAGCTACCTGAGTTTTGCAGTTTTTGATTTAGGAACTTTCAGGCTACTTCCCTTGATGCAAGCTGCTCTACTTGATCCCCCAAGTGTGTCTGGATGCTCAAATGGAGTTTAGATTTGCTGGATGATGAGTTTCGAAGAGAACTGCTTCAGTTCAGTCAGCAATGGCTATGGTGATCTTGGCACTTTCAGGCTGTGAAAAGGGGTGGTTTGTGATCTATGAAGTGTATTGAGTTGCTTTGCAGGGTTTGTTTTGGTGTTTGTGGGCTGGGATGAGAGATTCGATAGAATCTGCAGAATGAAGGTGAACAATGGCAATGGAGGATTCAGGGTGTTTCAGGCTTGAGCTTTGGTGGTTTCTTGTCTATGAGGTGTGGTGAGTTGAATGATGATGAGAGTTTGAGTGTTTGATGGCTGTGGAAAGAATTTCGAAGGAACTTGCAATGAGGTGAGTTTTTGTGAATGTTGTGAATGGTGTGGTTTCAGCCTTAGCTCTTGTTATGTTCAGCTTGCAAATTGATAACTTATTTTAATCCTATAGGTCAGATGATGTGACCTGGCCTATAGTGATTGGTAAGTTTACTTTTTGCAAAATGTCCATTTCTTTGTAAGAGAAAGCATGGCTTGATCTAGGCTGGGTACAAGGCTAGGGCTGGCGCAGCATGGGGTGGAGAGTGAGCTAGCAAGGTCAGCATCCAATGTTGCAAGTTGTGAGAAGTGATCATGAGTGTTTTGCAACTTGTTGTGCCTTTGGTTCACATGTGACTTTTTGGCTAATCAAGCATAAACCATGGGCAAACTTAGTTCAAATCTGATTTTATGACTTAAAGAAATGTTTGTGTACTGGTTTTAGAGGAATTAGAAGTCACATAATGCATTAATCCAAGGTTTTGCAAAATTTCCATTTGATGCATAACTTGAAAATCAATGATTTTTGCTAACTTTGCATTGCCATAACTTTTGATCCATGAAGAGTTTGATCATGTTCTTGTACTTCTTGAAAAGGGAAAGATGAGATCTACAACTTTCATGACCAAAGTTTTTCCATTTGAAGCCTTTTTGGATCATGAATCAAGGCTTGAAAATTGACCTAAAATGAGGCATTCTTGAAAAGTCAACTATACCCAAAAAGTCAACATTTGCAAAAAACCTAAATTCTTGATTTTTATGAACTTCAACCTTCTTCCATGATCAAATAAAGATCATATACACTCAAAATGATGAAGATCACCCATTGGTTGGGTCATTGGGGGCCTCAGATGCCCTGATTTTGCACTGACTTGTCTGAAAAGTCAACTCTTGATCAGATGACTTCCCCATGGAATTTCTTCATGAAAATTGATATGCATACTCCCTATACCATATAGAGACCAATGGAAACAAGAATGACCAAAAAATTTGGAGTTATGGCCTCTGAAACCAAAACCCTAATTTTCAGTCAACTGTGCAGTTCATCCTGGCTCTGCATCCACTCAAACCCTAGTTCTTGTGATCCCTCTGCAATTTTGACTTTGTGAGGATGTAACATGATATAAGAACACACATGGACCCCTTTGAGTTGATTAGTGGCCTTTGGAATGGCTCAAGATGCCCTGAGGTTGCTCAGATCACAAACCCTAGGTGCAGATGCCTTAGAAACTATCCAGTGAAACCAAATGAGACATGAGATGATGTGATTGTGTTTATGCATATGAGATGATCACAAGTCATGTGTGAATGGGTGAGGGCAAATTTGGGGTGTTTACAGCTGCCCCTATTCAAACATGAGTTAGCTGTGCAGGTTGTAAGCGACGGCTTAACAGGCAAACAAGATAACTTGTGGTTGAATACCAAAGACAGTCCAAAATTTGCACTCACAGAAATGAAGAAGAAAAGGGATATAGATTGTAAAAGCAAATAAAGTATATTGTAAAGTGTGGGCGACGGAGGACGACCGTCGAGCAGAGGACGACTGCTGGGGAAAGTGTGTAAAATAAAGCGATGACGGGGACGACCGACATGCTGGGGATAAAAGATAAAGCTAAGACGGGGACGGCCGACTAGCTGGGAAAACTAAGATAATATGATGGGGACGGCCATCAAGATAAAGTAGTAACATTCTCTGGGGATTGGTGAAACATGACGGGGACGGCCATCAAGTTCACAAAGGTAAAGTAACCAACGATGGGGACGGCCATCGGGTTAAAAAAAGAAAAGGGACCACGACGGGGACGACCATCGGGTTAAAGAATAAATGAAATAAACAGATGATGGGGTACGGCCATCAAAGGTGAAGGACGATCACCTAGCAGGGGACGGCTGCTCTGTTGGGCATAAAAGAAATATGATGGGGACGACCATCAAAGGTGGAGGACGACCACCTGGCAGGGTACGGCTGCCAAAATATCAACGATGGGGACGGCCATCGGATAGAAAAGGTCAACGATGGGGACGGCCATCGGACGAGCATGATGGAGGACGACCATCAAGAAGTGGAGGACGACCACTCAGCAGGGGACGGCTGCTCTCAAAGTTTATCATAACACAGGATGAGTGTTAGACAACTAAAATCAACAATGGGGACGGCCATTGGATAAAGTGATGAAGGACGATCATCAAAAGGTGGAGGACGACCACCTAGCAGGGGACGGCTGCTAAAATCAACGATGGGGACGGCCATCGGATGAGCATGATGGAGGACGACCATCAAGAAGTGGAGGACGACCACTTAGCAGGGGACGGCTGCTCTCAAAGTTTATCATAACACAGGACGAGTGTTAGATAAAAAGGAAATTTGACTGCGATCTACTGGGGAGATAGTAAACACGGACGAGCGTTTACATCCAAGAAACAAAAGGTATAAGTGTTTGGTGTTGTGTATAGATTAAAGATGCGGACGAGCATCCTTAAGACTATGATACGGATGAGTATCATGTAGAAACAAACTGACACGTGCTCAGAGCTGATGATACGGACGAGTATCAACTGATTAACAAGGAACACGGACGAGTGTTGCATCTGAAAGTATCCTTCTGGGGAATAGTAGACACAGACGAGCATCTATATTCACGAAGACATAAGTGTTTGACACGGTGTATGGATTAAAGATGCGGACGAGCATCCTTAAGACTATGATACGGACGAGTATCATGTAGAAACAAACATTAGACGCAATGTTCTGAGATGATAGTACGGACGAGTACCAACTGGTTAACAAAGAACAAGGACTACTGTCGAATCTGCGGGGATATACATGGTGTATATACGGACGAGTATCTGAGTAGGTGTACCAATGAGTAGTGAGTATATAATGTATAGGTGAGTGTTTATCTGCTGGGGATATGACACGGACGGGTGTCAGGAAAGTGTATAGGTATATGTAAGTGCAAAGAGGGTGTCTTTGGCTTTCTGCTGGTGACAAGACACGGACGAGTGTCAGGATGTATCTGAAATACTGGTGATCTTGGTTTGTAAAGTGTATTCAGGCAACCTGCTGGGAAATGATGATACGGACGGGTATCAAAAAGGAGATATGCACTGGTGTTTGTGATATGGGGCAACTGCTTTTGCTGGGACTCTGATGGGGATGTATTCTGTATGCCGACAGATTGTCAATATTTTACAAGTGTTCAACTCACAACATGACTTATGATTATGCTATGCATTTGATTTTTGCCGTAATGCTCCGTATTAGACGGAATGCTACGCTTTGAGGGTGAATATGATGCGAATGCTATGATTATGCAAAGAGGCACCGATCCGGGATTCGGATCCCGTTGCTGCAAAGATCTCTGCTCGATCTGCTTGAAGTGAACATCCCAGCTGGGGATGAGATCATTGATAGATCTGTAGTTGTATCTGCTTGGGGATATACGTCATCGATTGACATATTCTTATAATACGGGACCCAGCTGGGGTTTGTAGAAGCTTTCTCTCTCTGTTGTGACTTCTTCGCCGTTCTTCTGAATAGAGGCTTGAAGCTCTGTGGGGAGATGATTCCCCGATCCTTGTATCTCGCTGGGGAGTGCTGTTGGTAACCCAACTGGGGAATTATGAGAGGCAACTCAACTGGGGGTAGCAACAAGAAGCAAACTCAGCTGGGGATAGAGTGTCTCCGATGCTGTACGTTGATTTGGCAACTTTGCTGGGGAAGTGGGCACCTCCCAGTGCCAGGTGAGTTGATAATGATTTTCCAGTTGCTGAGACGTAGCTTGCATGCCCCAGGTTGTGTTCTGGATACCTGCAATCCTGCAAAGATAAAGAAACGCACAAATGGTCCCGAGGTATCTTTTACTGAGATTCCGTCATAGGAAATAAGTACTTTCGAGAGTAAGCATATTCCCTGCAAGCACGTGTTTTATTTTTAGAGAGAGGCATCTGTACTTATGCAATTGTGTTTTTAGAGACATCAGACAACTCTTTGCAAAACATAAATGTAGAAACGAGACATGACTGAAAATCTGATTATATTAATTCGTGTGCCCTGAATTGGCAAGATACAGTCAGAGAAACATATCTCCTGAAATGAGGAGACTGTTACAAATTGAGAAATAAAGTGCTGGCGGTGCTGGCGATGCTTTCAAAGATCTTCCTCTTCTGCTATGACTCGTATGACAATGACGTTCTTCTCGTCTTGCTTTCTGGAGAGAGTTGATTCTGATTGCAGCTTGATCCCTTGGAGCTTACCAAGTTGTAGGTGATACAGACGAATTCAGAATGCAGTTGTTCGCTTATTCCCTTATTTTGCATGGATCGCCCTTTCGGGTTTTCAATCCATCGGGATACCCATTTTTGCCTGAGCTGTCCAATGCGGCTTTTCAACTCAGCGGGTGTACATTTTTTTGCTTATTTCCCTTATTTTTGCCCGAGTCTTTTATTCTGTCTTTGACTCGCCGGGAGGCCCTATTTTGCCTGGACTTACATTCTGTTTTTATGTCCAGCGGGTCATTTTATACGAAGTATTTTTTAACTGCATCTGAATTCACAGGGGACGGGAAATCTTCACCATCCATGGTGCTGAGCATCAGTGCTCCACCAGAGAAGACTTTCTTCACAACAAATGGTCCTTCGTAATTGGGAGTCCACTTGCCCCTGTGGTCTGTATGAGGAGGGAGGATTCTCTTCAACACAAGATCTCCCACTTGGTACTCTCGGTGCCTGACTTTCTGATCGAAGGCTCTCTTCATTCTCTTCTGATATAACTGCCCATGACAGATTGCAGCCAATCTCTTCTCTTCGATCAGACTCAGTTGTTCGTATCGGGCCCGAACCCATTCTGCTTCACTCAGTTTAACATCCATTAATACCCGTAAGGAGGGTAGTTCAACTTCAACCGGTAGGACTGCTTCCATACCATACACAAGCTGATATGGCGTTGCCCCAGTGGATGTTCTGATTGACGTGCGGTACCCATGCAAGGCAAACGGTAGCATTTCATGCCAGTCTTTGTAGGTGATTACCATCTTCTGCACAATCTTCTTGATATTCTTATTTGCTGCCTCAACAGCGCCGTTCATCTTTGGCCTGTAAGGAGAAGAATTGTGATGTTGGATCTTGAAGTCCCGGCACAGCTCTGCCATCATTTTGTTGTTCAAGTTGGAACCATTATCAGTAATGATTCGCTCGGGCACTCCATACCGACAGATGATATCTCTTTTCAGAAATCTGGCTACCACTTGCCTTGTGACATTTGCATATGAGGCTGCTTCAACCCACTTTGTAAAATAATCGATGGCGACCAGGATGAATCTGTGGCCGTTCGAAGCAGTTGGCTCAATTTTGCCAATCATGTCAATGCCCCACATAGCAAAGGGCCATGGTGAAGACATTATGTTCAGGGGATTGGGAGGCACATGCACCTTGTCTGCATAAATCTGGCATTTATGGCATTTTCTGGCGTAAGCACAACAGTCTGCATCCATTGTGATCCAGTAATAGCCTGATCTTAACAACTTCTTAGCCATGGCATGCCCTCCTGCATGGGTACCAAAGGATCCTTCGTGCACTTCATGCATCAACAAATCTGCTTCTGTCTTGTCAACACATCTGAGGAGTACCATATCAAAGTTCCTCTTGTATAAAGATCCATCAGTGTTCAGAAAGAAACTTCCAGCAAGCCTTCTTAAAGTCTTTTTATCATTGGAAGATGCCCCAGGTGGGTACGTCTGATCCTCCAAGAAGCACTTAATGTCATGGAACCAAGGCTTATCATCTTTAGCAATATCTGCTGCAAATACATATGCTGGTCTATCAAGTCTCGATACTGAAATCTGAGGTACAAAGTTAGCAGCTTGAACTTTGATCATGGATGAAATGGTAGCAAGAGCATCCGCAAACTGATTCTCGTCCCGAGGGATATACTCAAGCTTGACTGTTGTGAAGAAAGTCAATAACCTTCTTGTATAATCCCTGTAAGGTATCAGATGATCTTGGTGGGTGTACCATTTTCCGTTGGTCTGATTGACTACCAAAGCTGAATCTCCGAATACGGTCAATGTCTTGATCCTGAGGTCAATGGCTTCCTCAAGACCCATAATGCAAGCTTCGTATTCAGCTTCGTTGTTAGTGCAGTTGAAAGTGAGCTTTGCCGAGAAAGGCATGTGAACCCCTTTAGGTGTAATGAGTACTGCACCAACACCGCGGCCATTCATGTTGACAGCCCCATCAAACATCATAGTCCATTCTTCTTCTGGGTCAGGCCCTTCAGTGTGAATAGGCTCTTCATGATCCTTTGCTTTAATGAACATGATGTCTTCATCGGGGAAGTCGAACCTCATAGGCTGGTAGTCATCAATGGGTTGCTCAGCAAGATATTCAGATAGTACACTGCCCTTGATGGCTTTCTGAGAAGTGTACTGTATGTCGTATTCTGTGAGAATCATCTGCCATCTTGCAACCCGTCCGGTAAGAGCTGGCTTCTCGAAAATGTACTTAACTGGGTCCATCTTTGAGATCAATAGAGTAGTGTGGGTCAACATATACTGCCTTAGTCGGCGAGCAGCCCACGCTAAAGCACAGCAAGTTTTCTCGAGCAGTGAATAACGTTGTTCACAGTCGGTAAACTTTTTGCTTAGGTAGTATATTGCATACTCTTTTCGACCAGACTCGTCATGCTGGCCCAGCACACACCCCATCGACTCTTCTAACACTGTCAAGTACATAATCAGAGGTCTTCCTTCAACTGGAGGCATAAGGATTGGAGGTTCTTGCAAATACTCCTTGATCTTGTCAAAAGCCTTCTGGCAATCTTCGTTCCACCTGACCGTTTGTTCCTTTCTTAACAGCTTGAACAAGGGTTCACAGGTTGCTGTAAGGTGAGATATGAACCGTGAAATGTAGTTCAATCGACCTAAGAACCCTCGAACTTCTTTCTCAGTTTTCGGTGCAGGCATTTCTTGAATAGCTTTGACTTTATCAGGGTCAACTTCAATCCCTTTCTCACTTACAATAAAGCCCAGCAGCTTACCGGATCGCACCCCGAATGTGCATTTGTTGGGGTTCAACTTCAATTGGTATTTCCTCAGACGCTTGAATAACTTGAGCAGATTCACCAGGTGATCTTCCTCTGTAAGGGACTTGGCGATCATATCATCCACATAACATTCGATTTCCTTATGGATCATGTCATGAAACAATGTCACCATAGCCCGTTGATACGTTGCACCAGCATTCTTCAGTCCGAATGGCATCACTTTATAACAGAACGTGCCCCAAGGTGTGATGAATGTTGTCTTCTCCATGTCTTCAGGTGACATCTTGATCTGATTGTATCCCGAAAATCCATCCATGAAGGAGAATACCGAGAACTGAGCCGTGTTATCCACCAATACATCAATGTGAGGTAATGGGAAGTCATCTTTCGGGCTGGCTCTGTTCAGATCCCGGTAATCAACACACATTCTTACTTTTCCGTCCTTCTTAGGCACAGGTACTATGTTAGCAACCCACGGAGGATAGCTAGTCACAGCAAGGAACCCGGCGTCCCATTGCTTTTGTACCTCTTCCTTGATTTTCATAGCCATGTCTGGGCGAGTTCGGCGCAACTTCTGTTTGACTGGTGGGCATTCTTCCCTCAAAGGCAGCTTATGCACAACAATATCGGTATCCAACCCTGGCATATCTTGGTAGGACCAAGCAAACACATCAACATACTCTTGAAGCAGATCTATCAGCTGTCTCTTCACTGAGTCTTGCAGGCAGGCCCCGATTTTGACTTCTTTCACGTCTTCCTCCGTACCAAGATTAATCACTTCAATCTCCTCCTGATGAGGAGTAATAACTTTTTCCTCCTGTCTCAGCAACCTGGCTAGCTCTTCAGGAAGCTCATATTCTTCATCAACCCCTTCATCAGCTTGATTGATCGGATTGTCAAAGTCATACGATGTCATAGCTGTGCTGTTGTCGGTGCTGTCTGGAAGGCACTCTCTGCAAGGGTTAAGTCGGTTCATTTTAGTGATTGATTTTAATCTTGCTTTAGAAAAAAGTGAAATGAAGTTATCATTTTGAAAACACCGCCATTTATTTTTGTACAAAAAGAAAAATGGAAAAACAGTGAGCAGAGAAGAAAAAGACTCGTTTGCAAAAAGATTGTCTGATATTTCATTAATTTAATCTTGTTTGCACAAAAGTACAGATGGCCCTGGTTACAAAATGAGTCTTGTCATCTTGGGCAAGATGCAAGACTTGGATGCATGCTATAAAAAATACAGGAAATAATAATTACTCTGCATGAGTAACTCTTATAATTTCCTGGGAAGACCAGTTCGAGACACTGCTCCCCGGGATCTTCGGACGAATCCAATTCTCCAGATTGCGCTCCTCTTCCAGCTCGTCTTCCAGACAGTTGATAGCATCGGGGATGAGCATTCCCCCACTGACAAAACCAGGCTCCGCAGCAGCCTTTGCTTGATGTTGAGTTGGTCTGTAACCCAACCCAAACTTGTCCTTCTTCTCCTCCACAGCTAAAACCTTGCCCCAGCCTAGGGCAGTTCCTTCTTCAACAACCTTCCGGGCTTGTTGATATGACGACATGGAGATTCCTGAAACAGCAGATGCTTCATTGACATTCAAGGCTTCAAAACCTTGGCTCATCGTTTCATGGATTTCTCCATCCATCTCAATGTACTTGTAGGTAGCCAGGTGGCTAACAAAGATGTCCTCTTCTCCACAGATTGTGACAACTTGACCTTCCCACTCAAATTTTAACTTTTGGTGAAGGGTAGACGTTATAGCGCCAGCGGCGTGAATCCAGGGTCTACCCAACAAACAGCTGTAGGCGGGCTGAATGTCCATCACATAAAAGATAGTTTTAAAGGTCTGCGGGCCAATTGTCACGGGCAGCTCAATCTCTCCCAGAACCGATCTCTTTGAGCCATCAAAAGCTCTAACCACCAGGTTGCTGGGTCTCAATGCCAATCCATCATATTCTAACTTCACCAGAGCCTTCTTTGGTAAGACATTCAGGGAGGAACCTGTGTCCACCAGCACATGAGAAAGGACAGCTCCTTTGCATTCCATAGTTATGTGCAAGGCTTTGTTGTGATTGCGGCCATCCGCTGTCAAATCAGAATTGGTAAACCCTAGCCCATTGCTAGCAGTAACATTTCCAACCACGGTTTCCAATTGGTTGACAGTAATCTCCTCGGGCACGTAAGCTGCGTGCAGGACTTTAAGTAGTGCATTCCGATGGGCTTCGGAGCACATAAGCAGTGAGAGGATGGAGATTTTGGATGGCGTCTGGTGAAGTTGATCCACAACTTTATAATCACTCTTCTTGATGATCCGCATAGACTCATCAACTTCCTGATCAAATGGAGTCTTCAGGGCTTCTTTGGCAGCTGGATCTTCCTGCACCGGCCCTTTACCCTTTGCCTTGGCAGCAGCTTCTGCTTCGGCAGTGGGTCTTTGGACTTGTGAAGCGAAGAGACGTCCGCTTCGAGTGAAGCCTCCGCCTCCCCCCACATTATCAACTTGTGGTGCAGGTGACGATGTTTCCAGAGTGATTCTTTTTCCTTCACAGTACACGTCAGAGCCATAGTGCCAAGGGATGGCCCTATTGCTTTCATATGGTACAGGTCCAGGTACCGTGACGGTGACTGGACTGATTGCTGCTGCTGAGGGGACTGTTATTGTCTGTGGATCATAAAAGATTGTAACTGGTGCTCTAGTGGGAGCAGCACCTTCTGAATGGTAAGCGGAATTGTTTTCTGGATCGTAGAATATGGTAATAGTGGAGACATCTTCGTGATTGTTTGCTGGTGTTGTAGAAGGTTCTGTTGGAAGAACTGTTGTTGTTGTTGTTGATGGGGAGTCGAAGTGGACTGAAGCTGAAGTTGTAGCAGGAGAAACTGTTGAAAACTGATCGTTGGGTAGAACAGATGAAGTACTTGCTGATGTTGCTGATGAATTGTTGGGAACAATTGTTGCTGTATTTGTAGGAGGATCTGAAACCATTGCTGATGAAGTCGTCGGGTTTGCCGGGAATGATGTAGTGATCTGCAGTAAGCCACTCTGAATAAGGCTGTCAATGCCATTCCTCAAGTCTTCACACCCATTCCAAGAAATATTGCAGTATGGGCACCCTAGTTCACACCCCGGAAATATATTGCTTTCACGGAGTTGAGCCTTGATTTCCACCAATGGTGTCCTGATCTGATCCACACTGGTTATCAAATAAGACGGTTGGTCTTCTTCGATAGCATTAATTCGGGGACCACCATGGTGTGGCATTGGGTTTTTGTTGACGTTGGGCGGAGGTGCAAAGTTCAAAGCCTTGGAGTCTACTAAGTCTTGTACCTTCATATGCAGTGCCCTGCATTTTTCTGTACTGTGACCAGGCGCGTTTGAGTGAAAAGCACACCTAGCATTAGAGTCATAGTTTCTTGGTAGACTGTTTGGATCCGGAGGTGCCAACGTTCTTAGCTCAACCAGGTTGAGTTTCAGAAGCTGTGGCAGCAAAGCAGCATACGGCATTGGAATCGGGTCGATCACTCGATTAGCTTGAGAGGGCCTTTGTTGGAATGGCCTCTGTTGATTGTTGTTGTTGGAGTTGTTGTTGTTGTAGTTCCTTGGAGGATATTGGTTCTGCTGATACGGAGGTTGTTGTTGGAAATTTTGTTGAGGAGGTTGATAGACTGGCAGAGGATGTGCTGGAGCAGGGATAGTGACTGCTGCTATGGACCTTTGAACATATTGGGGCCTACCCCTGTTGGTATGAATGGCATTGGTCTCGCCAGCTCTTCTAGGGCCTGCAAAAGGCTTCCTTGTACTGCTGGACGAACTGGCGCCATTATCGGAAATTTTACCCATTTTTAACAGGCTTTCAATTCTCTCCCCGGCTATAACAACATCTGCGAAGCTGGTGGAAGAGAAAGCAGCTAGCCTATCAATATAGGTTCCCTGAAGGGTATTCATGAACATATCAGCCATCTCTCTTTCAGACATAGGTGGCTGGACAGCAGCAGCAAGCTGTCTCCATCTTTGAGCATATTCCCTGAAGCTCTCTCTTGATGATTGTGACATCCCCATTAGGAGGGTCCTGTTGGGTGCCATGTCTAAGTTGTATTGATATTGTCGGATGAAGGCTTCTGCCAGGTCCTTCCAGCATCTTACAGTTGCCCTTGTCAGATGGGAATACCATTCCCTTGATGCTCCAGTCAAACTGTCTTCGAAGTAAAACATCCAGAGCTTCTCATCCATTGTATAGGCCTTCAGCCTTCCCAAAAACGATTGCAAATGAGTCCGGGGGCATGAAGTCCCATTATATCTTTCGAAACAAGGAGGCTTGAACTTATGAGGGATCCTGACCCCCTCTACTAAACCCATGTCCATGACATCGAACCCCAAAGAATTTTGGGATTCCAAAGACCTCAACTTCTCAGCCAACTCATCCAATCTCCTATCATAGGTTTCCTCTCCAGCACCCATGACTGTAAACTGATCCTCCTGAGGATCCTCTTGAAGTACTCTGGCTGCAGTGGCTGTTCCTTGAACGTTTGCAGGAATATGAATCTCAGGATGTAGGTGTGGACCAAATATAGGGGGGTTAACATGTGGTTGCACCCTTTCATTGTTACTGGTGCCAGCAGTTCCCACATGGGGGTCATCTTGAGTTCTCCCCTCTACCAGAACTCTAAGCCTCTCCTGGCTTTGAGCTAAATTATTCATCACTTCCATGAACTGAGTTATTTGGGTTCTCATCTCCACCCTTTCATTAGCCATCCGGGTTCTGGCCTCATTGAGGTCTTGCTGCAACTGGTCCATCTGGATGCCCGGAAGGTTGTTTCTTGTAGGGTACCTGTGTGGCCTGTTGAGAGGGAATAGCCTGCGGCGAGCAATAATTCCTGAATGTCACAACAGAGGTTAGAAACAATAAAACAAAACCTACAAAACAAACAAAAGGGTTAGTATGCAATGCAGTATGCTTATTTGCTATCAAGGTATCCGGCTTGGTCTTCAGTTTTGACCCGTCCAGACCCTTGAAGATGATGCTGTTGAAGTTGCTTTTGAAGTGAACCCAGATGGAAACAAACACAAATATATTACAAAGGTAAAATAATACAAATTGTTCATTTTTACAACACCAGCCCCCTAAGGGGTCAAAAATACATCACCAAAAAGCAAAAGTACACGGAAAAGGGACAACAACAAGCAAATAATCAGACTCCAAGGCCAAACTCATCCTCGCGAACTTCCTTAAGAAGTGCTTCGGTCACCGGATCAGCCGGATGCTCCGTAAGATTCCTGATGAGAAGGTTTCTTGTTGCAACAGCTGTAGTCAACTTCTTGTTCTGGCTTTGGTCTTTGGATTTCTTCACTCCAGCTTTGATTTTTAACTCTGAAATTTCCTCCTGGGCGGCTGCCAGGGCTTTTTCCACCTGCTCCATCTTATCTTGAACTCTCTTGTCTTCTAGAGTACGGGCTTCAGTGATCCGGACCCACCTGGCCTGACTCTCTTTCAAGTACAAGTCTGTCCTTGCTCTTTGGAACTGGGCTTCTTTACAAGCATTTTTCAGAATCTGCTCACCAGCTTTAGACTTGTTGATATAGTCTCCAGACTTCTCAATCTTAGTCAAGTGTTCCACTCTCAGCTTCTCCAATCTTTCAATCTCCCTTACACCTTTACTCCTCTCCCTGAGGGTCTTCTGCAGGGCTTGGGATAGCTTCTCATTTCTTTCTTTCAAGCCTTCAAACTCTTCCAAACTGACAGTAGCAGGGGGTGGTGCTGATGATGACTCAGGCATGTCTTTGATGGTGAAGGGCAATCCTGAGATTTGGGCCCTAGCATAGGACCACTCATGATATTGGGCTGATGCCACATTATTGCACTTCCCCAGAATGGTGATTCCCTTGGTTTGAACATGATCCCAGGCCCAGGCAGCCTGCCTAACAACAGTCAAACTGATCTTGTTCTCACAGTAGAGGGTCTCAACCAGGTCTTGTTCCCTAGGAGCATGAACCAGTGCATAGCCTAATTGCCTCTTGAACAGCAGGGGGTTGTAGTTGATACTTCCCTTAACTCCTACCAAAGGTACATTGGGAAAGTGCCCACAGCTTATGATCATATCTCTGCCCTTGGTGCCTTGGGTGCACCATCTGATGTCTGCTGCAGTGAGAGTAGTGAGCCTCTTAGCCCAGTTGCTTTGCTGATGAGGATTCAGGAATGCATCTGTCCTGGGTAGATGCTTGAGAAGCCAAGCATGGAATAGTGGAGCACAACACCTCACTAGCTTACCCCTCTGTTTCTCATTCCTCTGATGTACTGAGTAATAGAGGTCACCCAACAAGGTTGGCACTGGGTTCTTCAGGATGAACAGGTGGATGGCATTCTTGCTGATGAATCTGGGCTCATCTGCAAACAACACAATTCCATATACACTCAAGGCCAACAATGCACAAACAGCTTTCCAATCCCCCAGGGAGGCCTTCAAACTAGCTTGAGAAATCAGGAAGTCCAGATGAAAACCAGGGATCCCAGCTTTAGAGGTCATATGCTGCTCAATCAAAGCAGGTTCCAGGTGCAAAGCTCTTGCTATCTCTCCATTGCTGGGAAAGACCATTTCAGGGTTAAAAGGAATTTCTCTCTTGATAGGCAAACCAACCAAAGATGCATATTCTTCTAAGAGAGGTCCCAACTGAAAGTCTTGAAAGGTGAAACACCTCAATGGGGGGTCATAGAACTGGATGCAGGTATGGATCAGGCTCCTCT
Source organism: Lathyrus aphaca (assembly GCA_963966055.1). Lineage (NCBI taxonomy): Eukaryota > Viridiplantae > Streptophyta > Magnoliopsida > Fabales > Fabaceae > Lathyrus > Lathyrus aphaca. The sequence goes on along the minus strand of OZ014519.1, from coordinate 242,884,858 downwards.
GAGATGGGTCCATGTCTATAACCAAGTCAAGTATATCCCCATAATGCTCCCTGAACAGAGGTATGTGATCTGGGGTCATCAGGGTTTGGACCCTCCTGATGTCTGACAAGTCTGGTTGGAAGAAATGATAGGTGATATTGCTTTTCTTTGGAGTCATGATGCTGAAGACTGGGTAGAGTGCTGATGACAATGCTGAAGTAGAGAAAACCACTGACTGGCTGGTGCTGAAGCAGACAGCTAAACTGAAGCAGATGCTGGTGAAGATGGGTCAAAGCTGCAGATGGGGTCAAAACCAAAACCTGATGAAAATGGATACCCTGAAAAACAAATAAGCACATGTTAATATGATGCAATGAGGATGTATGCAAATGATATGCAAAGGGTTTGTGACTGAGCTGGATCTGGATAAACTGCCTTGGTATAGATCCATGTGTGTTCAAGAATCCCGGATGGAGGTCTATAAATCCAGTAACCAAGGTGGGGGACTCAAATAAAGAGCCACATGTCCAGGGTTTTAGAATCACAAGAACTATCCAACATGGAGCATTCTTAACAAAGTCAAAGTAACAGGGTATTCTGAGGTCAAGGTACCTGCAAACCTGTAAACAGCCCAACCCCCTCACAGGTAGTGATCTAGAACAAGGATCCTCAGACTTGGATCAGTTATGAGAAGTGTAAACACTTCTAACCCGGAGGTACAGTGTTTACAATAACCATAACAATTCCTCCTCTAATTCACCTCAATTTCTGAAGGTCAATACTAAAAGGTCATCCAGACTTAGCAGGCTTCCCAGATCCCCCTAGCACTACAGGAAATCCGTAGCACAGAGTTCTCAAGAAGAAACCCATATCTGAACCGTGTTTCATATTCCCGCACCAGACCGAAATGGAATGGGAAAGAATATGATTCACTCTAGCCTAGGTGTCACTCAGGTCCCAGGTATAGGACCTTAACTCTCAATGGAACACCCACCCACCAAAGAAAAACCAGATCCAGCCAGCACAGTATGACAGTATGATATATAAAAGCAGTAAAGAAAGCAGTAAAGTAACTGTACATAAAGCAATAAACAAAAATAAATACAAGCACAAACAAGCACATAACACCCCAGTAAACACAAGTCAAACAAGCGCTAGGAGGAACCCACAAAAGGAACCAGAAGCCCTGGTTGCAGTATAAGGGTCCCCAGCAGAGTCGCCAAGCTGTCGCTCCCGAAGATTTGCATCCAGGTACAAGCGCGAACGGTCGGCGAAGGGAACAGTGAGAACACACAGCCGTGAACTCACTGGAGATGAATAGAGTCGCCAGCTAGGCATTTTTATCCCGGAGGAAAGGCAATGCTGCATAGGCCTAGAAAGAGATGGATAAGACGGTTTGCGAACCAGAGAGACTGAGAAAGGGGGTTGGTTACAACCTGGGAAGGTATTAGCACCCAGATTGTCCGTCGTACTCGACGGGATCCACGCTTAAAAGATTTGTGTTTTAAAGGGGTAGTGTCAGTGCTATTTGTGCATAAAAGAGCTGGAAAAGATGTACAAGTGTCAGTGTAAAGAAATGTGATGTGTATAAATGTACAGTGTCAGTGTGAGATCAGGAATGAAATGCTCAAGAATATGAGGCTAAAGAATGAAGCTGGAAAGAGGGGAAATGAACAGAGACTTTTGTTCGATAACTGTTAAGTTATGCCTACGTATCCTCTCGTGCAATGAGGAAGTCAGAACACCGTAGTTCGACCCAAAGAGACTGAAAGGTGAATTGACTTGTGAACTGCTTACTTGCCTATGCTCAAGTGTATGACCTGTCTGGCTCAGGTGCAAACTGTCTTGCATTAGACGGAAGAAGCGAGCTCTCGTTTGTGAGTGAATGAGATGAGAAAAGAATCCCGGAGGAGACGATTATTGTTTGTTTTTGAGTTTTCAGTCTTTTATTTCTTTTTGGAGTTTGTCATAAGATAATGAGCTTAAACCTAAATCAATGGATTTGGTAAACTCATCACATCATCCCTCTGATTAGGGGTAATGAGAATTACCTTAAGTGTGAAGTCAGATTCTCACACTTAATCACCTTTGATGTAGGGTTAAGATCATTAACCTACTTGTGATTAATTAGATGTTTTTGTGATTTTTGTTTAGTGTTAAGTAATGAGGTTAAGCCATAATCAGGGATTTAACAGGCTCATTACACTATCCTAAAAGAAGGATAATAGATGAGGGTGTTTAAGCTGAGGAAGGATCCTCAGCTTAATCCATGATTAGGGATTAAACCCATGACAGAACAAACCTTTGATTAAGTGGATTTTATTAATGATATGATGATGAAGTGTTTTTTATGATTTGTAAGACAACTTGAGGGGGACTTGTCCATTAACTTTAGGGTTAGTCCTTCTTAACCAATTAAGGAAGAATTAGAACCCTAATGCAAGGCCCAAGTTACAAGTGTAATGTCTTGATGATTATTATGTGGATTGATTAAGAGAGTTCAACACCTTAAGGGTCCAAGACTTAGGATTAAAGTTATACACTCCATCCTAAAAGAAGGATGCAGGCATGATCTTAATCACAAAGTCTTAAAGCCTTGAGGGTTTAGTCCCTGATTATGAGGTGAGGGGAGATGACTCAAGGAGAGACACAAAGGTAAAAACTATGGGGGAGACTAATCAAAACCCTAATTCATTATCATGCTTGGTTGGTCCTAAGGTTTGTGAGGTTTTCAAGAACACTCTTCAGATGAACCACCAGGAAGCAGATGAACAAGATCAAGAGAAGCAAAGTGACTTGCTTCATTCAAGAAGTCAAGTCACTTGAAGAAAGAAAGTGGGAGGAGGAAGAATGAGCAAGCTCTAACTCAAACACACATAAGAATGCAGCAAGGTATGCAAGAGAGATGAAAAGAAAAGTTATGAGAGGTGAAGGCAAATTCACCTCTCAAGTTTTACTTACCACCTGAAATGTTAGAAACAAATGCAATACAATGCTAAATGAGATGAAATGATATGATAAGCAAAAACCAGAAGCATGTTGATGATGGTGATGATGCTATGGAGTGCTATGAACATGAGACAAGACAATGAGATGTTCATACAAGGTTATGAATGCAAATGATGCAAGCTAAGGAACATGAACAAACATGAAATGTTATGAAGCATACAAGACAAATGACATGGCAAACATGTAATGCAATGATCAATGATGCTTCATACATGTCTTAAGATGTCAAATGAAACATAAGAATGCACAAAATGCAATGACAAGTCAAGTTATGCAAGGAAATGCAAGAAGGATGCAAATGAAAGCCCAAATTAGGGTTCATGGATCAAACATCAAACACAAACCAAAAAAAACAGAAGCAAACCTTAACATAAAAAATGGAAAATGGTACCCTAAGAAACCCTAGGCCTATAATGAACCACTGCCCAAAGGGGAGCTCTCAACTCTCAACCAAACTCAAGTTATGAATTTTGCAAGTTATTAGGGTTTTTTAGGGTTCTTATCAAAACAAATGCCAATCAATTAGGAAATGCAAGATCAAATCATGGCCTTTTTATCTTTGAAAGTTCATGCTAAATGGAAAACAATGCAAGAAGAATCAATGTCTCAACCTTCACCAATAGGCAGAAATGAATTTTCAAACTTATGAACAAAGTAATGCATCAAAAATGATTTAATTCAATGAAAAATTCTTAAAATGCATCAAGATCAAAAAAGAAATTTGGTTTGAAGGTTGGGCAATGTTTCTAAATGTCTTAGAACATTTCATGAATTTTTTTGTAATTTTTAAATACCTAAAAGTATTTTTAATTAATTAATTCTCATTAATAAATTAAAAATAATCTTTTAAATATTTAAAAATACTTTTTTAATGATGAAAAATAAAATAAAAATATTTTTGTGTCATAAAAATTAATAAAACCTTAAAGAAAAAGTTTCATAATTTTTATGAATTTTCTGCTATTTTAAATTAATTATACAAATTAATTGAAAATAAATGAATTAAAATCAAATAAAAAGAAAAGTCAAATGAAGGAAGGGCCAGGATGCGTTCTGGGTTTAAAAAAGGTTGACTGGCGCGCAATCTTGTGGCCAGGATTCAAACTGAATTAATCTTGATTAATTAATTTAATTAAACCTAATTAAAACTAATGAAATGATCTGAACCTCTCATTCACGCGCGGGAAACAGGATCCGAAGGCTCACATTTAAACCTTGCCCTAATTAAATGTACTTAACCCTAATTACTTTCAGGCTGCCGGAGAAGACTTCCGGTCGTCTTCTCCGGCCAGCTCTCACCTGAGAATCAACCAACTTCCTAAAAACGTAACATAAATGAAATCTAAGACCAGGGAAATGTTCCTCTCATCCTCACGAACCAAACCCCTAACCTAAAACAAATTTATGTTACCTAAACAAGCTGAATCGAAGAGGGAAAGTTCTAGGGTTCGTAAGCTTCACAGAGAAATTAAATCCTTAAAACGCAACCATTTCAAAAACTAAAGGTACCAGAATGATCAGACAAGCATGAAGATCAAGTTTGTAACATAAAAAGAGATTTCTGGAAAAATTATTTTTGAGCTACCTGAGTTTTGCAGTTTTTGATTTAGGAACTTTCAGGCTACTTCCCTTGATGCAAGCTGCTCTACTTGATCCCCCAAGTGTGTCTGGATGCTCAAATGGAGTTTAGATTTGCTGGATGATGAGTTTCGAAGAGAACTGCTTCAGTTCAGTCAGCAATGGCTATGGTGATCTTGGCACTTTCAGGCTGTGAAAAGGGGTGGTTTGTGATCTATGAAATGTATTGAGTTGCTTTGCAGGGTTTGTTTTGGTGTTTGTGGGCTGGGATGAGAGATTCGATAGAATCTGCAGAATGAAGGTGAACAATGGCAATGGAGGATTCAGGGTGTTTCAGGCTTGAGCTTTGGTGGTTTCTTGTCTATGAGGTGTGGTGAGTTGAATGATGATGAGAGTTTGAGTGTTTGATGGCTGTGGAAAGAATTTCGAAGGAACTTGCAATGAGGTGAGTTTTTGTGAATGTTGTGAATGGTGTGGTTTCAGCCTTAGCTCTTGTTATGTTCAGCTTGCAAATTGATAACTTATTTTAATCCTATAGGTCAGATGATGTGACCTGGCCTATAGTGATTGGTAAGTTTACTTTTTGCAAAATGTCCATTTCTTTGTAAGAGAAAGCATGGCTTGATCTAGGCTGGGTACAAGGCTAGGGCTGGCGCAGCATGGGGTGGAGAGTGAGCTAGCAAGGTCAGCATCCAATGTTGCAAGTTGTGAGAAGTGATCATGAGTGTTTTGCAACTTGTTGTGCCTTTGGTTCACATGTGACTTTTTGGCTAATCAAGCATAAACCATGGGCAAACTTAGTTCAAATCTGATTTTATGACTTAAAGAAATGTTTGTGTACTGGTTTTAGAGGAATTAGAAGTCACATAATGCATTAATCCAAGGTTTTGCAAAATTTCCATTTGATGCATAACTTGAAAATCAATGATTTTTGCTAACTTTGCATTGCCATAACTTTTGATCCATGAAGAGTTTGATCATGTTCTTGTACTTCTTGAAAAGGGAAAGATGAGATCTACAACTTTCATGACCAAAGTTTTTCCATTTGAAGCCTTTTTGGATCATGAATCAAGGCTTGAAAATTGACCTAAAATGAGGCATTCTTGAAAAGTCAACTATACCCAAAAAGTCAACATTTGCAAAAAACCTAAATTCTTGATTTTTATGAACTTCAACCTTCTTCCATGATCAAATAAAGATCATATACACTCAAAATGATGAAGATCACCCATTGGTTGGGTCATTGGGGGCCTCAGATGCCCTGATTTTGCACTGACTTGTCTGAAAAGTCAACTCTTGATCAGATGACTTCCCCATGGAATTTCTTCATGAAAATTGATATGCATACTCCCTATACCATATAGAGACCAATGGAAACAAGAATGACCAAAAAATTTGGAGTTATGGCCTCTGAAACCAAAACCCTAATTTTCAGTCAACTGTGCAGTTCATCCTGGCTCTGCATCCACTCAAACCCTAGTTCTTGTGATCCCTCTGCAATTTTGACTTTGTGAGGATGTAACATGATATAAGAACACACATGGACCCCTTTGAGTTGATTAGTGGCCTTTGGAATGGCTCAAGATGCCCTGAGGTTGCTCAGATCACAAACCCTAGGTGCAGATGCCTTAGAAACTATCCAGTGAAACCAAATGAGACATGAGATGATGTGATTGTGTTTATGCATATGAGATGATCACAAGTCATGTGTGAATGGGTGAGGGCAAATTTGGGGTGTTTACACCAAGCTCCACAACTATACCATCTCAAATAAATCATCCCACATCCGCGCAATAGTTTTCTCAGTATCAGCAGTTGCCGCGGCAGCAATGGCCTCAGCAGGGTCATCAATCCTGAATGCAATCTCAAGTGAGACTCTCCTCATCAATTGTGTATCCTGCGTACCAGCCAAGCCAACTCCAATTCGCAACAAACCGAGCCTTGAGTACAAGGCCTCCGTGTTCCAAGGCTGTCCTGTGAAAAGTCAGAAGAACAAATGAAAGCAGTAAGTCAGCAAGCTCATTGCGGTAAAAAAAAGAGGCTCAGTGAAATAAAACTTGAAGATGAAATTTCATCCGGGACCACAAACATTCTAGAATAATTCCCATTCACTACAGACAAACAAGAAGATTGGGTCATGATTTGGTCCCACAAGATCTCACAAAAGATCCTTTCTAACGGATTTCACAAAAATCACAGCTCAGCTCACATGACTCTCTCACACGCATCACACAACAAGCTCACACAAATTTCATTTTCTTCATACGCACTAAGTATCACTCATTCTCTATAAAAAGACAACTCAATCATTGAGCAAAAAAAAAAACCCTAACGTGACCCTTCTCATAAACAATCCCCATAAACCTCACTAAAGCTCATATTTTTGAAGGTTATTGAGCCTTCACATTGAAGCTCAATTAACCTGAGCTAAACCTCAAGCAACAACGATTAATAGCAACAACAACACAACACAGAGAAGAAGCAACAAAGAGACGAGAAGAATCACACAATAACTCCAGAAGAAGAAAAGAGAAGGTAGGAACACGAACAAAACAAGAAGAAGATTCAAATTAAAGAGTGATACCGGTTCTTCGGCGTCTTCAACTTCCATCTTCGGTAGACTCTCCATCGCTCTATATTTTCCTTTGCAAATTTCTTGACGCGTCCATAGTTTATCTATTTCTGTTGATCTCCTTGATCGCTCAAATCTTTGGTTGTATTTCAAATTGTATTGTTGAAGAATGCTGAAATTAGGGTTTTCAATGGGGTTTAGGGTTTTTCGTTTGACCGATTTGATGAGGGTTTCTATGTGGATTTAGTTTGTTTGATCTGTTGCTTTTGATTTTCGGTCTTCGCAATGAGCGATGAAGACATACTTCTTTTCAGAGAGAAGGACGTTTGAGCATGGGAGTGGCAGGCGGTCATGGAGTTTGAACGGGTCTTTCAGAACCCGAATCAGTAAGCTTGGGCTTACTGATAGGCCTGCATCCTCTTCACTTTTGTTGTTAATATCTTTATTTATTTATTATTATTTTTGTTGTTTTGTTATAAATAGGGCCTATGATAAAAATTTGGTTTATTGATATTCCATTTAGCGGCGTTATCTAAACCGATTTGAGGCCGATTTCTCTTTATTATTATTTTATCAATTTATTAATTTATTTATATTTTGGTCTATGATATTATTATCCGATTTGTGACATTCGATTTACCGACATTGTCCAAATTGATATGAGACCGTTTTCTATCATTTCTTATGGTTTCTAATTATTTTAGATCCATTGGCATTTATCGACTTTATTCTTATTTTTAATTATTATGGTTTCTAATAAATCGACGTTATCTCCTAATTTGAGGCCACACTTTTAATTTTTCTTATTATTTCTCATTATCTCAATTTATTTTATTCCGGCCGATGAATAAATATTTAAATATTCAATTTCAAATAAATCGATGTTATTTAAATTAAATATGAGGCCAAATTCTTATTTTATTATTATTTCGACTTTATTTTATTTTTTGTGGTCGATGATATAACAAACGATCTAAATGTTCGATTTCGACAAATCGTTATCATTTAGATCAATATGAGACAGATTCTGTTCTTTTTATCGCATTTCTTCTATTTAAATAATTATTTGATTTATAAAGTAACGCTCGACTTCTCATAGAATGATTCTAAATTTGAGTCGATTCTAAGATAGTTAAAGAGCAACATTTTGTCGCTTTCGGTTTAATTCGAGCTCCAACGGCTCCGTGTTAGCTTAAGACTAGGATTAGATTCCGCGTATTTAATTAACCTTTAACCTCCATTTTGCACTCACCCTTCGCGATCGCTTTATGCCTCGCAATCGACCTACCAAAATGTTTCTTTAAATCCAAACCCTTGATCCAACGTCAAGTGGTCTTAGGTATTAAAACACTTTAATAATATGAGGGAAATTGTACGCCACGAGCCTTAAGTGGTAGAAAGGAGGATTACGAGCTCTCGTTATTCGCTCCGATTATTTCGTCGCAAGACATGTGGCTTATTGGTTCGGAATAAACTATCCATAGTCTTTAGTGCAATTCGACTCCTAAAGAAAGATAATAAAACTTAATTCCTTTTCCTCTTTTAGCAAGTAAGTTCATTAGGCACAAAAATCCTTTCGTGCGTGACAACTTAGAAGGTTCCCATCGAGTACGATGGATGTAGGGGGTGCTAATACCTTCCCCCTGCATAACCGACTTCCGAACCCCGACAATGGTTACGGTGACCTTGTCTTTATCCTTTCTTCACGGGTTTTATCTATATTTTCCCTTTCCCTCTTTGGGAATAAATCAAAATTAGGTGGCGACTCTCAAGTCAGCCCAGCCGCGACCGCGTTCGCGAGGGTCGTATTTTTCGAGGTACGACAACGTCATTGAAGACCCCATGGCATCCGCCATGGTGGATGCCGTAAGTGTAAAACGCTGAATTTCTTGGTTTTCGTCCGTTTCCACTCCTTTTTCGCTCCTTTTCTCGATTTGGGCCCTGATTACAAAGAAAACCTGAAAACAAAGAAAAACAAAGTAATAACATAACAAAATAACAATAAAAGCTAAGAATGCATGCGAAATCAGAGTCAGAAATACGGTGAATTTTAGTTTTAAGGGGCGAGAAAATAATAATTTTAGATTAAGTTAAATTAATGATAAGGATATCGGTACGTAATTGGTTCTCCTTTATGAATTCAATAAAGGGTCGACTTATTAAGGTTTGTTAAGTTATCTTTCCGTAGAAACTGTCAGTTTAAAAGTCGTTAACTCACACTCTCGTGGTCTTGCCTATTACTATAATTCTAAGTTCAATTGAGCGTTCTCGCTGTGTCAATTCAAGTTAGAAATACTTTTTTGGAAACCTAGAGGTTCTAATTGGTTTTAAAGCGCTTCCACTGTATTTAAAACAATGCTCGATTTCAGCTATCCGGTTACAATTTCACACTCCTGTGGTCTTAATCCTAACCTTTTATACTTTCTTACTCTCATAACAAAAGTTGTTTATATTAAGAAATTGAAATAAAAAAGTAACTTAATTTAAAGTCTTAGCCTAGTTCTATTTAATTCGTTTAAGTTAGATAATCACATACCGATTAACGGTTTAGCCATACATATTAAATAAATACGAAGAAAGTTAAAAGAAGAATTGCATAAAAATAAATGGCATAGTAATTAAATGGTAAAGCATTAAAATATAGAAACCTAGCTGAAATATTCTTGATCAACCGATCTTGCAGAAACTTAAACTAAAACGAATATGCAGTGGCTAGAAAGAATTAAATGGTGATAGCTTCCTAATGATGGAGGCTATCACTTTGTTTTGGAAATGGAAAAGTAAAAACAATACAGAAAATAAAATAAGCTTTGAAATTTGAACGGGAATTTGGCAGCAATTTAGTGTAAAAACAAAGCTCCCTTTGCAATTGGTTGAAACTACTATTTATAGCTTCTACAACTTGAGTTTGTTGCGAATTGCATAGAGTGAAATTTGCTAGGCCTTGACTTTATGAATTTGACTGAGGTTAAGCAGGGTTGAGAAAATTTCTCTGCTAAATGAGAAGAATGCGCAACGACTATCTCTAGTTTTGACTGAACTGATGCATATTTAGGTTTCTGGAATAAAGCTTGTGACGATCATCTTGGGCCTGGGACGATCGTCTGGGATGTGAGATGGTCGTCTTACATCTGTGACGGTCGTCCTACAGAAAAAACATAGAAACTTCATTCTGGCTTCTGTTTTGCCTCATTTCTTGTCCTACAAGTCTCATTTTCATTATTTGCTTCCAAAATTCAAGTGTAACTGAATACCTGCAAAATAAACACAATTCTCGCGTAATATCATTCAAAATAAATAAATTAATAACTTAAATGAACGAAAACTATACTAAATAAACGATACAAATTCGAGTTATCAAACTTCCCCATACTTGAATATTTGCTTGTACTCAAGCAAACAATCAAATAGGTTTTGAAAAATATCCTTTAAATGCAGACATGAAACACATTACATATCCATACATGGTTGTGCAGCTTTATGCTAAATGAACTAATAGTAACTCAAACATCAAAGATACATTAGTGACACTAAAACGTATAATGTTTATAAACCCCCTATACAAACCAGTCTGAATCATGCTATCATATCTCAACCTAATGCTCTTGTTTCTGTTTCATCCGGTTTCATTCTGACGCAATCACATTAAGCCCTTTACCTTTACACGTGCATAGTGGAGTAACCTGTTGGTGAATTTTCTCTTTTTCTAATACGGGGTCTGGTACATAAGTTTCGTAACCCTTTAACATACTGAGTGTAAGTTGTGGGGGATCGAATAGTAATTCGCCCTACCGAGTTCAAAACCAGATTCCTCTGAACCAACTAACATCAGACTTTTGTTGCCTTTTTCTCATATTTTTACATTCTTTAGAATATGTGAAGCTTGGTTGTTTTACCAATGGCTTGCATAATCTTAAGATTCTTCTTTTTCTTCTTTTTGGCATATTTGAGATCAATCACTTATTTGCATCGGTTCTCCACGCAGATTTTGCTTCAGGTTGTGTTGATTGCTAGTATAAACTACTCAGGGATAATTTATAACTAAAGCTTCAGATTTCGGTATACAAGGTATCCAAACCGATATCTCACATCTAAGGGTCTAAGGTGTCAAGATTGTATCAATTTTGTTAAGTCTTTTCTCAATTTTCTAACAAAGTCTATCAACCAATATACTCGCAGGGTATGTTAAATGAAAGCATTCTAAAAGGAATAAAAAAATTTTTATGGCTAAAAATACCGGAGAGAATTTAAATAACTAAATACTTATATTAATAATAGAGTTTCATACAAGGAAATAGAAATCTAATTACCCTTCTCCCAAACTATCTCGGACATTGTCCTCAATGTTGCGAGATATAGGTAAACTACTAAACAACAAAAACAATAAAAAGAAAAACTAAACTAGACTACATATGTAGTGGCCTTTGTCCTCTTCCTTTGGCTTTGCCTCTAATGTTTCTCTCCCTGTATATCGCAATATGATCAGGTATACCCATATGATGGATATAGTCATGCAGCGCCTGGATTTCTTGTGTCACAACACCTAATTCTTCTATAGCACCAGTGATTCTCTCTCCTTGTGCTATCTGCTCGAGCTCGATCCTTCCCATCCGCTCCATCATATTAGTGTAGTGCCTCTGGTGTTGCTCATTGTTCTGAACGATCACCGCCATGATGTCGTCCATAAACACAGGTTGCTGATTCCTACGACGCCGTCTTGTGGAGGTACTGATGTTGGCGAACTTAGTAGCCGGCGTATGTGCATATTCTTCGTCATCCATGGCCTACTACATTCCATCTATTCTTGCATATGGTTGGCACTCTAGAGCAGTAACGCTTGGTGAAGGGACATCGAGATCATAACACAAGTTGGCTCTAATCTTCGCATCTGTGCGAGTATGATAGGAGACTGTAGTGGACATCGAGGGAAAATAAGATGATTACACAATGGGTTTTAAAGCGGAGTCCAAATACATTATTTTGTCCAATGCTCCTCCAAATAAAAACAATATTATGGAGAATCCAATGAGCAATGGGTTTTGTGTGGAAGTGAGTTCGGATTATGGGTCTGTCCTCTGCATCCCAGTTGAAGTAAACATACCCAAAAGGAAGAAAAAACATATTGAGGAAATATATCAAAAAATTAAGATCCCCTTTTCCCCTTCTTACTACTCTACTCTGTTGCATTCTGAATGTAATGGAAATGGTCCTACTTATCCTTATAGATTTCTAAATGGAAGTAAGAACCATGAGGAGGTCACTAAGGAGGAAAACCCCATATCCAGATTCTTGGATGGATCCGATTTTGTTATTGAATCATTAGGTGATGTAGAAGTTAATCATAGTAATTCTAGAATAAAAAAGAAGCTTGAGGTCCTTCCATCCAAAGTTTGGGAATCTATCAAAAACCTTGGGGTGGATGCTGATGAAGATAATGAAGTGTTTGAATATGTCATTCGAAAGATGGAGATCAAAGACAAGTTTAAGGAAAATAAGGTTGTAGCTAGAGGTAGATGATAAACTTCTTAACCTATAACATTAGAGGGCTTGGTGGTGTGATTAAAAGGAAGAATATTAGAGCTTTGATGAATAAAGTGGAGGTTGATCTTTGTTTCCTTCAAGAAACAAAGTGTTATTCGATGTCAGATGATATGGTGTTTAGTTTGTGGGGTGACCAATATTGTAAATGGTCGGCTTCAAATACGATCGGTCTTGCAGGAGGAATTCTTACAATTTAGAGAAAAAAAGCTGATCGAGCCTATTTACAGTTATCGTGGTAATGGTTACATTGAAGTAAATGCAACTTGGAAGGGTATGAACGTATAATTTTTCAACATATATTCTCCTTGTACCATTGTTGAAAAGAGAATCCTCTGGAACAAAATTCTTCACCTAAGAGATATTTTGGCAGTGGGAGAGTGGGTGTTTGCGGAAGACTTTAACGCCATAAAGTGTGCTAGCGAGAGAATAGGCAGTAGCAGTATTAACAGAAGACATTTGTCAGAATTTGGAGACTTTATTGAATTGTCAGGTGGTGTTTATCTTCCTGTTATTGGGAACAATTTCACATGGTACATTTGCTCAGGTAAATCTTGTAGCCGTCTTGATAGATTCATTGTTACCCATGGCCTTTCGAATGATTGGAATTTGGTGCATCAAAGGGTGGGGGAGAGGGATATTTCCGATCATAGACCAGTGTGGGTTTCAACTAGGAATATCAACCGGGGTCCAAAGCCATTTATATTTATGAAATGCTGGTTAGAGGACCCGACTTTTGTTGCCGTCGTGAAAGAGGCTTGGGAATATTTTGAGATTCATGGAAAGGCTTATTTCATTTTCTCTAAAAAATTATAGTTTTTGCGTGGCAGGCCCAAGTGGTGGAACCACAACGTTTTTAGTTGGATTGACACTAGAATTGTGAAAAACATCGGAGTTGTCAACGAAATCGAAGACTTATTTGCTTCTAAGAATGGTAAAGTTGAGGATGCTAACTTGATTGTTATAAGCAAAGTAATGAAGGACATGTGGAGTCATTTCAGGATTAAGGAAAGCATCCTTCATAAAAAAGCTTGCATAAAATGGACTAAGGAAGGGGATCACAACACAAAGTTTTTCTATGCGACCATCAAAAAGAGGTTTTCTGTAAATTCCTTGTCTTCGGTTACCATTGACAATGGTGTGGTGGAGGACATTGAGGGCGTGAAAGGTGTTTTTTTTATCACTTTAAGAGGCAGTTTCAACGAGCCATCAAGCCTTTGGCGCACATAGGAAAATAATCTTTCCACAAACTTACATTGATCGATAAGTTATATTTGAAAGTTCTGATTGAATTGAATGAGATTAAAAGAGAAGCTTTTGAATGTGTTGGTGAGAAAACCCTGGGTCGGATGGTTTCAGTTTCAAATTTTACAAAAAATGTTGATTATAGTTAGGAGTGATTTTTCCAAATGCATTTTGGAATTATTTGTTGAAGGGGTTTTGCCTACAGTGTTCAACTCATCCTTCCTGGTTCTTATTCCTAAGAAATAAAATCCTAGAACACTTGAGGAATATAGGCCCACTTATTTGATTGGATGCGTGTATAAAGTTATTGCCAAGATTTTAACTTGTCGTATTAAAAGTGTGATAGGTAGTATTATATCTGAGTCCCAAATGACGTTCATTGATGGGAGGAATTTGCTCAACGATGTTTTGGATCTTAATGAAATTGTCGATTTTGTAAAAAGAGGCAAGAGAAATGGTTTGATGATGAAGGTAGGCTTTGCAAAGGCATACGATTGTGTCGATTGGTCTTTGTAACACCCTAAATTTTCCCTCTGGTTTTCTTTTTTCTTTTTCTAGCTTCTTGTTTGCATACATACGCATATTCCTTTAGGTCATATCATTTGCATAGGTTCATGAGACATGGATCAACATCATCTGAAGAATTAGGGTTTCGCACTTTATTTGTGGATTATCAGAAGAATTCAAGGTCTCAGCTATGCAACCATCAGTGGCATCGTCCTAGGTTCCTGTCACTAAATTAGGGTTTATTTCCTTGATTTAGCGGTACTCAAGGATTTCATGTCTGCAAGGATTATTCACAATGCATTCGGCTCATCATCAGGCTATTTTCTTCTTTAAGTTGCAAGGCTATTTCTTCTCTCTCAACGCCTCAAAGGCTCTGGTTTCGGTTCAAGTGTGTTTGTTCACTACGATTTAGTTGGATGTTTGACCTAATCTTGGTCAAACTATCAGGGGTTTTCTTCAAGTACAAGTTATCTTTTTCAGGGTTATTTCTCGAGCAATGCTCATCAAGTCAAGTTGTGTTGTGCGAAATTCATCAGTTTATCAAGCAGTGATTCATGTGAGCAGTAAATTGTCCATTGGTTTAGGAGGGCATTCATCCATTGTTTTGATCAGAGGTTGTTGGAAAAAGTTCGAGTGTGGTCTTTGGTATGAATTCAGTCGAGGTGCATCAGTGGCTTTTGGTAGTGGTTCATGTCCATTATTCCCATCGTTTCCTTTTCATTATTATCCGTTTTTTATCTCGTGTCCATATTTCATTTGAAATCCCGAAAGTCCGTGTGACGCCCATTTACAAATTAATTACCCGATTTTCTTCCATTATTATTCCCTTTTCATATTTTCATCCACATAGTCCATATCTCATTTAATTCTTTTTTTTCCTTAATCCATTTTTATCTAAATTTCACCAATTCCAAATTCTATTCATTAATATTCTTCTTATTTCATTTTCAAAATCAAGTCATACTCTTTTCTCTAATCCCATTTTTCCATTCAATTTCATTAATCCATTTTAATCCTATTATTTTTTCTTAATACATTTTTAAGCCCATAACTAGAGGCCCACTTATATTTTCTAAACTCATTCCATTTTTTATTACATTACCAAAAGTTCATGTTTCATAACAATTAAACCACAGCCCATTTTATCTCTTATTTCAAATTTATTGTAATAATACAAAAAAAGGGAGAAATATTTTATTTGTACATGAAAAAAATAGAAACGATTCTGGTTGTACAATTCACCATCTTTCCACCTTTTCTTTCCATCTGCAAATGGCCCCACATTTTTCCAGGCCACTCTAACAATTCACGTGACGCCCACTAGAGTGCAGTTTGCACAATGAATTCTTCACGGATACACTCTTGACAACGTCACGCTTTTGAGATCCCGAAAATATTTTTTGATACAACTCCAACTGAAAAAGGGAGGGAGGAGGCGTTTCTCTGTGACAAAATTTCACTACACAACCATCTTACAATACAGCCAACACCATCTGGACCGCAACAACCTTTCACTCTCCGCTTCCATTCATCCTCCGTAATCTTCTTCTTCAACTTTTCTCACCAACAAGGAAAATGGTTTACTCTTCTCAACCTCTACTAAAACCCTTCAAATCTTCCTTCAAACTTCTCTTTCAACCATAAACCGCAGCCTCACAACACACCTCAAAACAACTTTGAATCCAAAACAAACCTTAAACCAACCAACCTCCACACAACTCCATCAAATCCCTTCACAACCTTCAACAATACCTTCACCCCCACCGAAGCCCTTCAACCTCACTTCTCCCTTCAACCATCAAAAGAATTCGGAAACAAAACCAGATCCAAATCAAAATAGAAAATAGAAGAAGAAAATGATGAAACAGAAAGATTAGAGTGAGAACTGAGAAATTGAAATCGCGACCAAACCTTCTTCCATCTTTAACACGGTCCAAACAACCCTTCATCCCTTCAAGCACCGAACCGCCGACGCAAACTTTTCAACCATCACCACCGTTGCTATCAGCGTCAACACCATCAGACCCTCCTCTCAACACTTTCGCAACACAATCTGCGGATCCATCGTTCTTCTTCAGCATCTGTGTGAACCACGATTTGAGGGTTTGAGAAAAAAGACCATCACATACGGTTCTTCGTTTTGAAAAGAGGAAGAAACCGAAGCAAAGCCTACCGGAGAGAGAGATTTGACAACGAGTTCATGGTGAAGCCATCGCCGTCCGGATTTGGAAGCCGGAACTGAATGTCGTCGGAGGGAGTCACCGGCGATCGCAGACAGATCCGTCACGTTGTTGTTGCCGTGAGAAGATCGCTCCGTTTTGTTTGCTTGGTCGGCCGCGTTGATTTTCATAAGAGGGAGAGAAAGTGATTTATGGCGCGTTTTATGCTTCTGAAGAAGAGTTGTAGCCGCAACCGCATAAGAAGAAATAGAGCATCGTTCTTTTTTTAGAAAGTTAAAGAGGACCGTGACTTTTCTTTTATTGTTATTTCTCTATTTTTCTTTATCTTAATTTAATTAGGATTTGTCATTTAATTATTATTTTTAGAGTGTCATAGTTGTTGTTGTTGGCTCGGTAGGCCCAATTGATGGTTGTAGCCCACCGCTAGTTTCTTCTATCCACACCTAGAGTTTTGCTCTGAGTACCTGCTGGGAATTTGTCCATAGCCTTTGGGCTTGGCATTGAGGCTTGTGCGCCGGACTGTTACCAGCACCCCATTTCAGTGAACTCCTCCCCCCTTCTTTTCATTGTTCTTTATTTTATTTTTATTTATTATTTCTATTGTAATTCCTCTTTTATTTTAATTCAATTCTCTACATAATTTATTATTATTATTATTATTATTATTTTGTACTTATTAACATTTGTTAATGGTTCTTTGTTTAGGATTTTATTAGAATTTTATTAATATAACTTTGATTTTATATTTTGATTAGTTTGGTCTAATTAAATAGAATTGTGTTCTAATCTTGGTTTTAGTTTCTGTTTAAGGTTTTGTAGGGCTATTACTTCACTTCGAGGATGGCGAATTTGACTTGGTGATAGCCTTGAAATTGATTGTTTGTTCATGGATTGTTGACTTGTTAATGTTTGTGGAATTCTTGATGCAATTTGTGACGAATAGTGAACTATTGACTGGGTTTGAAGATTTATCTTGAATAAATATTCTTGTTGCTTGGTTTAATTTGGATGCCCAGCCTGAGTTTGATATCTTCTATAAGTATTCTTGGACTTCTTGGTATGAATTGAAGAGGCAACGAACCTTCTCCGTTAGGTACCACTGAGGCCCAATTTTACTTATTGCATGCTGCTGCATCTGGAAGTTCTACTGGTGTAGGCTCTGTTTGTGCATTATCCGATTACTCCATACTGCATTTCTTCTCTCCTTATTTCCTCTTTATCTCAACTTCTTCCTCCATTTCTTTTTATGCTTTCTTATCTTGTGATCGTGATGTGCTTAGGCCATCTTTCATCTAGCTTCTACTCCTTTCATCTTCTTCTTTTCATCTTTATTTCTTCTTCATTAGGCTAGCTGAGACCTCACTAACCTTAAGACCACATTTGCATGATAACTTTAGGATTAGACTTTCCCCCCATTAGATTTCCACCTTTGAGATCCTTTTGGTGCTCTCTCTTCTCATCTTCAAAATTAACTTTAAGTCACTTTAATAAATGACGAGTCTTCTCATGTGACACGAGGCATTTCTATGAGATACTTGCATGCGTTCCGTTTCGAGGCGAGGTGTAGGATATCCCTCGTGGTGGATAGGTCTTAGCATGAGATTACTTCACAAAGAAAAGCTAAAAAAACACTTCTTAATAAAAAAACCACAAAAAACACTTAATAAATGCCAGTAGGTCAGTGTGTCTGAGCCTTCACTTGTGGGACTAGATTTAGGGATTTCCTCCATAGCTAGCTGTGCCTCTTGCGCATTCCATTTCGGGATGATGTAAAAAGTACACATCCCATTGAGTAAGACTTAGGTACACTTACCTATGAAAACTTCAAAGCAGAAAACTCATAAAAAACACTGGACAAACTGTAACACCCCAAATTTGCCCTCTTCATTTTAAGCATCATATCACATCATATTCATCATACTCATATCATTTTATCAGCATCCTAGCATGGAAAGATGAATCATAACATCCCTCATGTCCTAGCATCAAGCATATGGTCATCTGTGGAGTTCCTGGAAGCCTTTAAAGCCATGACAAGGGTCCCAATGAGTTTGTACAAGTTCCATGGTGAGTCTACACTCCATTTACAAGTTCAAGTCCATTGGCAAAAGCTCAGAAGATTGCATGATCATCAGAGATCTCAGGACAAGGCAAAGCTTCTATGCAATGCACCCAAATTAGGGTTTGTGATTCAAGTACCAAGATCTCACAAATTTGGCCATTTATTGTGAGCCAAGTCTTCTATATGATGAGAGGATCCTATGTGTCAAATTTCATGAGAAAATTCCATGTGGAAGTCAGTCAGTGCCTCAGTTGCTTGCAGATGAAGGAAAAAGTCAACAGAGCCCATAAAAAGTCAATTGTGCAATTTCAAGGGGTCCAACCCAAAATTTTTGGCCAAGAGGGGTCCTTAAAATGTTATAAGAGGTTTGGAATTCCTAATGTTCAAGAATCATGGAGATTTGAGGGGTTTTGCAAAAATGGTACAAAGTTGGTTTTTGAAGTTTTGCAAATTTGGCAACTTTGGCCCTAATTTTCAAGTGGCCTTAACATGATCAAAAATTCTCCAAATGGACCAAAGTCAAACATGAAAGTTGGAGAGTAAGGGCTGCCATTTTCAAAAAGTACAAGTACTTTTTCACCGGATTCCTGGATCTCTTGGAATGGCCTTCGAAAATTTCACTCCCTAGGGCATTTTTTTGACTTTTCAAAATTGCACCATGTGCAAGAAGGCTCCAACTTGATTTTTGTGAATTGGTACAAGCCCAAACTTGTTTCAAACTTAAAATACATTGCATAAGGATCATTTTGCTCAAGAGAAATGGCCAATTTCGTGCACTTTGAAAAACTCCCTCCAAAACATGCCAATTTGCAAAATTCATGAAATAAGTGTGACACCTAAATCTAAGGGCCAAGAATAAATGGATTTGGATCAAGGGTGGGAAATGAAGCTCACACATGCTGAGAGGCCCAAGAGAGCATGAGGGTAGCATGCATATTCCACTATGTGCACATGATGAATTTTCACACTTTTCTCATTCAATTTTCGTGCACTTTCTTTCACACTTTCAGCACTCACTTTTTACATCATAACAAAGAGAATTAAGCAAAAACCAGATCTGAATTCTCTCTCATTCTCTCATTCTCAACTTTCTTGAATTCTTGCATTTTGCTTCATATCTCTCCATTCCTTTACATTCTCCACAAACTTCTTCCATATTCTTGATCAGTGGATCATAGAGATCAAGAATCATCCACTCATTCAAGCTTAAAGCACAAAATTGGAAGTTCACCATTTCAAAGCCTCTTGTGTTGAAATCTCAGATCCACACCATTTCAAGGCCTTAGGTGCATTTATTTTGCATCTAGGGAGCAAGAGGAGTGATTTTCACGGATTATTTGGTTTTCTAGCTCAATATTTCAAGGTCTCCATCTCAGGTATGGCTTGAAATTTATTGTTCTGGAAATGGAATTTAATTGTTGCTTTGTGTTCCTTGTTGTTTGCTGATCATGCTGCACTTCGTAGAATTGATTTTGGTGCATTATATCATGAGTTATGTGCATTTAAAGTTTGATGATCAATGTTGTTTTGCTTTGATCCGTCCAATCCATTGAGATCTAGCTATTTTTGATGCCATATGAGTTCAGTGATGTCTAATTAGTTGATTTGGACTATTTGTTTGCATTATTTGATGAATTTTTGGTACTGGTTTGGTCTCCGGTGCCGGAGCCCTAGCTCCGGTCACCGGAATTTGTCTTGTGTTCATCCTAGGGTTTCCATGTGAAGAAGATGAAGTTTTCACCATTGGATCTATCATCCAACCGTCCACACGTTGCCACATGTCCTTGCTTCTCTTCATTTTCATGTTTTATAATTCTGTTTTAATTTAATGCAATGCGTGGTCATGTCCATTGTAACACCCGTGAGCTCACCAAGGCCAGCCACTCCCAGCGTGTCCTTTTGCCATGTCATTTAATGAGGTGCTTCACCTCATCCACTAGATCCATCCAGCGCACCACGTTATTACCAGTTTTCTTTATTAAATTCAGTTAATTCCATCATAACAGCCATGTATCAACGTGTCCCTTGGGCCCTTCAGAAGCTGCTTTCTGCACCTCACCACCCAGCCCAGTCCCATTCTACACACACAACAGTTACTTCATACACCACCCTCTCATTTCGTTTATTTTCTTTTTCTTCCATTTATTTTTCTTATTTTCAGTTTCATTTTAATTAATATAAAATAGTTTTAGTCACCTAAAAATTCCTAAAAAAATCATGAGTCTTGTTTTGTGTCTCTAGTTTTTTATCATATTTTTATTTTATTTTTTCATTGATTCACGTGTCAGAATTAATTCATCTTTGCACCTAGCTTCTTTTATTTCCTTTCTTGACCAGTCTGCCTTGTCTAATTTCCATAGTCTTCAATATTTTGATTTTTGATTCCATTCTTTTTGTCTTGTGTTCCTAACACATTGTACTTTTCATGTGATTTTTCTCTAGATTTTTGGAAATTTATTTCTTGAGTCTTGGTCTGGTAACTTGTGATGTAAGTTTTCTGTCCTAACTTGTGTTCTTGCCTCCTTTAGCCTAGTTCACTTCTGAATCTTTGCAAATCCTTTTGTCTAGTTGATATAACATGTTTGAGGATCATTTGGTTTCAATTGTGGAATTTTTATGTGGCTGGTTGATTTATTGTGGATTTTATCTTGAACCTTGTCCCATTTTGCTTCATTTGAACCTTTAAGCCTCTCATAAGCCTAAAAAAGCACTTGTGCCCACTTCTTTTTCTTGTTTGGGGTTCCTTTGTGTGGGTACCTTCCTGGTCCTAGGATAGGTCTTGTGTCTTCTGAATTTTTGAGTTTATTTCTTCTTTAAGTCATTTGTTTCTTTAAGTGTTTTCACTTCATCTTATGGTTTCTTTTGCTCCCATTTTGGTATTGTTTGGTCTTGTGTGACCTCTTTCTTCATCTTTTTGGCTTCCTAAGCCATTCTTCATCTTGTTTTGATTCTGGTTGTGAGTCTTGTGTTCATATTATGTGCATTTTGCTTTGCATTTTTCATAAGTGTGCATTTGTCTTCATATGTATTCATGTTGCATCATTTTGTCTCATAAGTTTCTTCTCCTCATTTCTTTGAGTTGCATTTGCATTATGCATTTGTGCATACCATGTCACTTCTGATTGTTTAATGCTAGCTTGTTATATTTCTCATTTTGTTTCATTTATATGCATACTAACCTTGCAGGGGCTATGGTAAGTGTGAGATGTGGGAATTGAGTTCCATATCTCCAATTCTCATCTCTTCCTCTTATGTTTATGTGAACTAACCCTTTGTTGTTGGGCTTAGGACTTTCTCATCCCTTCTTCTATCTTCTTCTTCTCCTCTTCATTAGGATAGAAACCTCACTAACCCTTAGGACATCCATGCATGTTAACACTTAGGATTATTTTAGTCCCCCTTTAGAATTTTTCCTTTGTGATCCTTTTGGTTCTTCTTCTCTTCTCATCTCATAACTCTAAAAAACACTTTAATAACTTTGAAGTGATGCATTGATCCATAGCCTTATCCCATGAGGTATGCTTGTAGTCTTCCCATCTTGGGATAGTACAAGTTTACCTTGTGATGCACAAGTCTGATCAAGGTATCTCCTTCATAAAAGAAAAGCATAAAAAACACTTCTTCATCTGTAAATACCAAAAACACTTAATAAGTAAGCAAGTTAGTGAGCCTAGGCCCTAATCTGTGGGTTCAAGTTTTGGGGATCTTCTCCTTACTTGAGTGTGCTTGTTCTATTATTCCATCTTGGAATGTAGTGACAAGTGCACATTCCATTGATGAGAGCTTGAGTTCACTTCCTTGTGACACACTCATAAAAGCTTCATAAAAAACACAAACAAACAATAAGCGTCTTTCCTTCGGGAATTCTTTTCTCACCTCATTCGCTCCGTACGCGAACTTGCTCCTTCTTGTCATCTTGCAAGACGGTTACACACTCGTCGTCCGAGCCTGCAACACCTGAGCAATGGCATAGGAAGTTCAAGCCTTTAATTCACAAGCAATTTCCTTTTAGTACCCCTAGTTAGGGGAACTATGGCGTCTCTGATCCTCATTATCCTGATGAGGTACGTAGGCAGCGGGGTAGGGCCCGTTCGAGCACAATCTTTATTTTCCCTACATTTTTTCTCTTTGTTCTCTCATTCAGTTCTTTTCCAGTTCCAGTTTCTTTTCATTTTCATTTCTTTTGCTGCAGCTTTCATACCCTCACCCTTTGAAATAGTTTCTTTTGCAAGCGTGGATCCCGTCGGGTACGGCGGGCGATCTGGGTGCTAATACCTTCCCAGGTTGTAACCGGCTCCCGAGCTCAGTCTCTTTGGTTCGTAGGACCTGTGTCCTTCCTCTTTCTTTCTTCTGGTTTGTGCAGCATTACCATTCCCTCTCTTCGGGATAAAAATGCCTGGCTGGCGACTCTATTCTTTTTCCGCGCCACTTTCGCGTTTGTACCAGGATGGAAATCCGGGGAGCGACAGCTGGCGACTCTGCTGGGGAAAGAATACCAGTTTCTCTGGTTCCCCTGTGAGTCTCTCCTAGCGCTTGTTTGTTTCTGTTTCATTGGGTGATGTTTGTTTGCTGTGGCTTGTTGTATTTTATTGTTGTTTATTTACAACTTTATTTACAGCTTTATTTACAGTTTTCAGTATTTATTTTATGCATCATGTATATATGCTGGACTTTCTGGACTGGTTTTCTTTGGTGGGATGGGTGTTACTTGTTCTTGAGAGATATGAGCCAAGTACCCGGCTCGAGTGCACCATAGGACTTAGAGTGGTTCCACTTTGGCCTCATGAGATCTTGTCATGGGGGTAGTAGTGAGTTCCACACCCAGGTTGCGATTGTCTTGGAAATGTCTTGATTTGGGGATCTTCCTCTCTCATTACATAACCCTGACAGTTATGTGCAGCTGGGGACCGATCATTGAGAACCTTGTGGAAACATCCCTCTTTAGTGATGACAGTGGCAGCCCACATTTTGTGGCAAACCCATTCGCATCCGAGGGACCACCTGGGGATCGCATAGGATGACCTTGTTTCTTGGACTCAGATGAGGCCTCCCTGCGTAGTATATAATACCAAACCGATTCCCTGATTTGGTCATGAGCCATTTCTCGGAGATGGTGACAGTATTATTGCTATTCGGCTTTGAGAGTCCGTGATGTCTGACCCGGAGCCTTTTACCGGTGAGATTGGGAGGGGTTTACAGGTGTGCAGGAACCCTTGGCCTCAACATACACTCATCTATTCAGTGGTCCTTGTTGTGATCTGTGGTCCTATGATTATGATCTTTGGTTCTATGGTTCTATGGTTCCGGAGTTCTGGTTTTCTTGATACTGGTTTTCTGGAGTTCTTGTTCTGGTATTCTTGGTACTGTGGTCCTGAGATCCTTTTCAGTGAGTTGTGATTATCAGAGAGTGTGACTCAGAGGACTTTTGGTTTGCCAGTTATTCAGAGGGGCCCTTGTCAGTGATCCAGTTCAGATGGTCCCAGTTGATCATATGCTTGCATTGCATTGCATCTGCATCATTTTTTGCATTAACTGTTTATGTTTCCCATTTTTCAGGTCATTGTTCTTAATCTGCTCCCAGTTCTAGTATTCTTATCTCCATGGCAGAAATCAGAAGAGTTCCAAGAAAAAAGAATGTGCATTATACCTTTCTTCAGCCGGAAGTTAAAAGTGTTCAGAGGTTAGCAGGTCTAATGAATGACCTAGTATTGGGCAATTTCAAGAAAAGATATGACCAGATACTGAAGTTTGTGGACAATCCCACTGCAGACCAGAAGGACAGTTTGCATACCCTGTTGCAATTTTATGATCCTCTGCTGCGTTGCTTTGTTTTTCCAGGTTACATCTTAGCTCCAACATTGGAAGAGATCTCCAGCATGATGAATGTTCCAGTCAGAGAAACATTGCCATTCTACGGGTCAGAGGTTGTGCTTAAAGATGAAGACATATCCAAGGTATGTAGGTTGCCAGTTGCTTCAGTCAGGAAGGCTCTGCAAGAGAGTGAAGGAAAAGGTCTACCCTGGAGTGTGCTTATCCCAGAGGCAGAGAGGTATGCTACAGAGGCTAAGTGGAATGACTTTGGAGCTTTTCTTGCATTGATGGTGTATGGGTCCAGCCTGTTTCCTGGAGAGAAAGAGTTTGTCAGCTTGGAGGTGATCTCAATCTTTGCAAAAGGCAATCCAGTGCCTACTCTATTGGGTGACTTCTACTTCAGCGTCCATTACAGAAATGAGAAGGGTAGGGGTGGTCCAGTAGTCTGCTGTGCTCCTTTGTTCGCTGAGTGGTTTGCTAGACAGTTGCCTAAGTCAGGTGCCTTCAAGGAGATGCGGGACGAGTGGAGATGGTCCAGAAGACTGATGGGGTTGACTGTAGAAGATATTGCTTGGGGTTATGACAGGGAATTGCTTGGTAAGGAGTTGATGGTCAGTTGCAGAAGGTTTGCTGGAGTACCTTTGCTGGGAAGGAAAGGTGTCATCAGTTACTATCCAACATTAGCCAGAAAGCAGTTTGCCTACCCTTTGAAAGATCCTCCTCGGATGGAAGAGTTTGCTGAATCTTTGTACTTTCCTGCTGAAGGGAACAAAGAGTTAGTTCAACAAGCAGTCCAAGCCTGGGCTCATAGGGTACGAAAGGGTAAGAAAGACTTCGGCCGAGTTGATCCTAAGACATATCCACCATATGCTGAATGGTTACAAAGACATATAGAATCAGTTCTTATGCCTTTTTCAGTTGAAGCTCCACTTTATCCCAGGGAGGTGCCTAGTCAGAGCAGTACTGTCTCCTTGGAAGAGTACAAAAAGCTAGAAGCTCAGCTGCACGAGGTCAGAGTGGAGAATACTGAGATGGTAAGCCTGTACCACTAAACCAACAGGGCCAAGAATGAAGCTGAAGACAAGTTGCAGAAGCTCCAAGCCTCTCTAGAAGCCAAAGAGAAGGACTTTGTTGGTAGAGAAGTCCATTTCCACAGGTTGGGTATGATGGAAGCTCAAAGAGAAGCTGAGCGCAAGAAGACTCTAAAGACTCTCAAAGATGCTCGTCAATCCATTGCTTGGCTGCAAGGCCAAAGGGAGGAAGAGCAGAAGAAATTCAGAGAGAAAGAAGAGTTCTTTGAAGTTCAGATGGCCTTCAAGAAGGAGGAGGTGGAGCAAGTCCATACCATCCGGAGGGAGAAGACCCAATAGCTAGCACAAAGTCAGCTAGCTCTGGAGGAAGCAAGGAGAGAGATTGAAGAGCTCAAGCTGAGAGCAGGTGTCAAGAAGAGCAGGGCAGAGGTGGCAGATCCTGGGTCCTTAGCTTAGTTGTTTATTTTTGCAGACTACCTACAGGCTTGTTGTAGGAGTCTTGCTTTTATTTCTTTTGTCTTTATTTTATGTACTGGTTTGTAACCCTTCGGGGAATGTTTTTGGTTGTATTCTGACTTTTAGCCTGCAATGGTTTGTTCATATCCAGTATTAATGTGCAAGTTATCATTTTGAATGTGCAAGACTCGTTTGTCTGATACTGCTAATGTCTGAACACTTATCAAAGAGAAAGTTTGAAAGCTAGTACTGAAAGTGATTGTCTGAGAATAGATGCCAGAACTGGGGCATGCCAAATGCTTAAAACCTGGGAACATAAACAGTTACATTGCATTGCATATAACCTGTTTGTTTGTTTTGCAGGTAGTTGTCTCAGTTGCTAACGTATTTTGTGTTGCAGGCACTATAGCTCCCCAGAAAGTTCGGGAACAACCAGTTGCACACCGGTATCCAACAAAGATTAACAGAGAACGAGCCATGGACCAGATGCAAGAGGACTTGGTAGATCTGAGACTGAGAATGGATAACTTTATGACAGTGATGGCCGGCATGAGGCAGAACCAAGAGCGTTTGCGGGAGATGATTGAGAATCAGACCAGGAACACTGCTGCTGCTGCTACTGCTGATAATCGTACCGGTGCGGGCGCACGTCAGGTTGAAGCTCCTGTTACACAGCCAGGAGTGACTATCATCAATGATGGGTTGAATAATCTTCAGATGGATAATCATGACGACCAGTTCACTCTCCTGGACGAAGCTGAAGGTCAAGGAGCTGAGATGAATAAGAGGTTCGAAGAGATGGATGAGCAAATCAAAGCTATTCAGTCCCAGAGCTCTCTGGGATTTGACATAACAGATTTGGGCTTGGTTCCTGGGGTCAGGATCCCATACAAGTTCAAAGTCCCAACCTTTGAGAAGTATAATGGCACTGCATGCCCGAAGACCCATCTGCAATCATTTGTTGGGAGAATTGCCACTCACACGGATGATGAGAAACTCTAGATGTATTATTTTCAAGACAACTTGGTTGGAGCTTCTCTGGAATGGTACATGAAGCTCAGTAGGGTCAATATCAAGAGTTGGAAAGATTTAGTTGAAGCCTTTGTGAGGCAGTATCAATATAACCTGGACATGGCTCCGAACCGCACGCAGTTGCAGCATATGGCTCAGACAACTAAAGAAGGTTTCAAAGAGTATGCCCAGAGGTGGCGCCAGCTCGCTTCCAGGGTGCAACCACCGCTGCTAGAGAACGAAATGGCTGACATGTTTATGGGCATTCTGCAGGGTGTATTTCTTGAAAGACTGGCGTCCAGTTCTGCTACTAAATTCAACGACATTGTTATTGCTGGTGAGAGGGTTGAAACATTGCTGAAGATGGGGAAGATACAAGACCCTAGTGCTAGCAGCTCGAATGGTGCGAGGAAAGCTTTCGGTGGACCTCCTAGAAGAAGAGAAGGCGAGACGAACGCTGTATTTGGCCGAGGCCGGGGCCGTGGTTATAGAAGACCCTACGAGCATGTGGCCGCTGTCACAGTTCCTGCAGCTCCAGTACAACAGATGCAACCTCTTCCACAACAACATCAACAACAACAACCTCGTACCAACTATCAGCAGATACCGTATCAGCCGAGGCAAACTCGCCCGGCTAATAGGGTGATCGAGGCTATCCCTATGACCTATGCTGCTTTGCTTCCAAGACTATTAGATTTGAACCTCATTCAACTGAGAACTTTGGCACCACCACCTCCTGGAGAGCTTCCAATTGGTTATGATGTCAACGCGCGATGCGCTTTCCACTCTGGAGCACCCGGGCACTCGACTGAGAAGTGCATGGCTTTGCATCACAAGGTTCAAGATCTTGTAGACTCTAAAGCAATCAACTTTGCGCCGCCGCCGAATGTTAACTCGAACCCTATGCCGAATCATGGAGGGGCAAGAGTTAATGCTATTGAGGGTGGTGACAAATTGAGTCTGGTGTTGAGTATTGATGAAGTGAAGACTTCTCTGAGGGTAGTGAAAGAGAGACTGCTGAATGGTCAAGTGTTTCCTGGTTGCTATCTTGATTGTGAAGACTGTGCGAATGCTGAGAATGGCTGTGAGAAGTTGAAGATGGGTTTGCAGGGTTTGATTGATGACGGATCCTTGCAGTTCAGTAAAGTTGGTAATTATAAGGCTGATGATGTGTCAACCATTACTATTTTCTACGATGAAGCTGACATGCCTGTCAGAAGAGAGCCAGTTACAATCTATGCTCCTCAGATTAGTCCCGTGACTATTACCGTACCTGGGCCTGTTCCGTACACAGACGATAAGGCTATTCCCTGACATTATGGCTCGGATGTATATGTAGCTGGACAGAAGATTGAGAGCTGATCTGTTATTGCTGACCCGACTGTAGAGAATGTCGGAGGAGTTGGGGGTTTCACTCGAAGTGGTCGTTTATTCGCTCCCCCTGTGCTGAGAGGGGATCCTGGGGCTGAAGCTTCGTCCAAGGCCAAAGGAAAGCAAGCTGTGAATGATGAGTCAACTACTCCTGTGGCTGGGCAGGGTACATTTGAAAAATAAGTCGAGGAATTCATGAGGATTATAAAAAAGAGTGACTATAAGGTGGTCGATCAACTGAACCAGACACCTTCCAAGATTTCCATCTTGTCATTGCTGATGTGTTCACCCGCACACCGAGAGGCCTTACTGAAAGTGCTCCAAATGGCCTACGTTCCTCAGGAAATCACTATCAACCAACTCGAAGCTATTGTAGGAAGCATCAATGCAAGCCATGGCTTAGGCTTTACTGACAAAGACCTCACGTCGGAGGGCAGAAATCACAACAAAGCACTACATATCACGATGGAGTGCAAGGGCGATGTGTTGTCTCATGTTCTCGTAGACACAGGCTCTTCCTTGAACGTGCTTCCAAAGAAGGCACTGATGAAGCTTAATGTTGATAGGATAGTCCTGAGACCAAGTGATCTGGTTGTTAAAGCTTTCAATGGTTCGAGAAGATCAGTTTTTGGAGAGGTTGAGCTGTCCGTCAAGATAGGCTCTCAAGTCTTCAAAAGTGTTTTCTATGTTATGGACATCTAGCCTGCATATAGCTGTTTGTTGGGAAGGCCGTGGATACATACTGCTGGAGCCGTTACTTTAACCCTGCATTAGAAGCTTAAATAAGTGGTTGACGGCCAGGTCATCACAGTTTGTGGAGAGGAGGACATATTCGTCAGCCACTTGTTGACATTTAAGTACGTAGAGATGGATGGAGAAATCCATGAGACTTTATGCCAAGTTTTCAAAGTAGTCAGCGTCAGCATATTGACTCCTGTGGAGAAGAGCAATGAGAATGAGGGTACATCCATCCATTCCTACAGGGAAGCAAAAGAGGTTGTCCAGTCCGGTAGTGCCCAGGGCTGGGGCAAGCTGTTGGAGTTGGAAAAGAAAGATGATAAGTTTGGGTTAGGGTATCAGCCTGGTGGATCTACTCCAAGTGGTAAGGCTATCACGTTTACAAGCGCTGGGTTGCTCGACCGCAGCCAGATCTGTACAGCAAGCCAAGATGGGGATAGTGACGGAGACTGGGACAACTGGATCCACCCGTGTGCGCCCGACGAGGAGCTAGCAAACTAGTCTGCAGAAGACATTGTTCAAGTCACCTGGCTCTCAGAGTAATTATTTTGTTTCCTTTTATTAGCATACTGCATTATCAAATCCAGCATTCTGCCCAAGATGCTTGGATCCATTGTATTAGGCCACCATGTTTTGTATTGCATCTTATTTTGCTATGAAATAAAATGACATTTTCAGACAAACTGTGTTCTCTTTCTTTGTTTTTAAACTTTTTCACAAAAAAATATAAAATGGCAATGTGTTTTCCTTTTTGTTTTGTGTTAGCGTCTCTTTTTCAAAATAAGCAGATTCTGAATAAGCACATCATCTGTGCAGTGTTGATCATCCGGATTCCACGGATAACGTTCCTGCTATGACTATGCATGACTTTGACAATCCAGTCTACCAAGCTGATGAAGGGGTTGAGGAAGACTGTGACCTCCCTGAAGAATTGGTCAGATTGTTGAAACAAGAGGAACGGGTTATTCAACCTCATCAAGAGGAGATTGAGATCATCAACATTGGCAGTGAAGATGCAAAGAAGGAAATCAAAATTGGGGCCAGTCTGCAGGCCGACGTCAAGAAAGAGCTGATCAGTATGCTGAAAGAGTATGTGGATATCTTTGCTTGGTCATATCAAGATATGCCAGGGTTGGATACCGACATCATGATGCATAAGCTACCTCTGAGAGAGGACTGTCCTCCTGTAAAGCAGAAATTGAGAAGAACTCGCCCTGACATGGCTATGAAGATTAAAGAGGAGGTTTAGAAGCAATGGGATGCCGGTTTCCTTGATGTGACTAGTTACCCACCTTGGGTAGCTAACATTGTACCTGTACCGAAGAAGGACGGAAAGGTCCGGATGTGCGTTGACTACCGGGATTTGAATAGAGCAAGCCCGAAAGATGATTTTCCGTTGCCACACATTGACGTGTTGGTAGACAATACTGCTCAATTCTCGGTATTCTCCTTCATGGATGGCTTCTCCGGCTATAATTAGATAAAGATGGCTCCGGAAGACATGGAGAAGACAACGTTAATTACCCCGTGGGGGACATTTTGCTATAAGGTCATGCCCTTTGGTTTGAAGAACGCCAGGGCAACCTATCAACGGGTGATGGTCACATTGTTCCATGACATGATCCACAAGGAGATTGAGTGTTATGTGGACGATATGATTGCAAAGTCCCGAGACGAAGAAGAGCATCTGGTCAACCTGAAGAAGCTTTTTGATAGAATGATCTAGTACAAGCTGAGGTTGAATCCTAACAAGTGCACTTTCGGAGTGCGTTCCGGGAAATTGCTGGGTTTCATTGTTAGTCAAAGAGGAATTGAGGTAGATCCTGCTAAAGTAAAAGCTATTCAAGATATGCCTGCACCGAAGACAGAAAAAGAAGTGCGCGGGTTTTTAGGGAGGTTGAACTACATTTCTCGGTTCATATCTCATCTAACGGCCACGTGCGAGCCAATATTCAAACTGCTAAGAAAAGAGCAAACGGTCAGGTGGAACGATGACTGCCAAAGAGCTTTCGACAAAATAAAAGAATATTTCCAGGAGCCTCCAATTCTAATGCCTCCAGTGGAAGGAAGACCATTAATCATGTACTTGACCGTGCTAGAAGGGTCAATGGGGTGTGTGCTAGGCCAACATGACGAGTCTGGTCGAAAAGAGTACGCTATTTATTACCTTAGCAAAAAGTTTACCGACTGTGAATCCCGATACTCACTGCTCGAGAAAACTTGCTACACTTTGGTATGGACTGCTCGCCGACTGTGGCAGTACATGTTGACTCATACCACACTGATCATTTCCAAGATGGATCCTGTCAAGTACATCTTTGAGAAACCAGCGTTAACCGGAAGGGTTGCTAGGTGGCAGATGATTTTAACTGAATACGACATCCAATATACTTCTCAGAAAGCCATCAAGGAAAGTGTATTGTCGTATTACCTTGCACAACAACCTCTTGAGGATGATTATCAACCAATGAAGTTTGATTTCCCTGATGAGGACATCATGTACCTCAAAGCAAACGATTATGAGGAACCACTTCCAGAGGAGGGGCTAGACCCTGAATCCAAATGGAAGTTGATGTTTGATGGGGCCGTCAATATCAATGGTCATGGAGTTGGTGTCGTACTCATTACTCCCGAAGGTGTTCACTTACCCTTCGCTGCCAGAATTACTTTTGGCTGCACCAACAATGAAGCGGAATACGAGGCGTGTATAATGGGAATAGAGGAGGCAATTAATCTTCGGATTAAGAACCTCGATATATTCGAAGATTCAGCCCTTGTCATTAACCAAGTTACCGGCAAGTGGTATACGCATCAAGAGCATCTAATTCCATACAGGGATTATGCTAGAAAACTGTTGACGTTCTTCACGACAGTTAAACTTCAATACATACCACGTGATGAAAATCAGTTTGCCGATGCATTGGCCACTCTCTCTTCGTCGATTAAAGTCTTGTGTTGGAATTATGTGCCCATAATTGATATATCCAGGCTTGACGCTCCAGCTCATGCCTTCTCTGTAGACGCCGTGTCTGACGAAAAACCTTGGTATTTTGATATCAAGTTATTCCTGGAAAAGCAGGAATACCCAACTGGGGCATCTTCCAATGACAAGAAGACCTTGAGGCGACTTGCTGCTAGCTTCTGCTTGAACACAGACAGGTTTTTGTACAAGAGAAACTTCGACATGGTCTTGCTCAGATGCGTGGATAGACACGAAGCAAGCCTGTTGATGCAGGAAGTCCACGAAGGATCTTTCGGTACCCATGCAGGAGGGCATGCTATGGCAAAGAAATTATTGAGATCAGGTTATTACTGGATGACAATGGATGCAGACTGTTGTTCATTCTCTCGTAAGTGCCACAAGTGCCAAATATATGCAGACAAAGTGCATGTTCCTCCTAGCCCGCTCAACGTCATGTCATCTCCTTGGCCCTTTTCTATGTGGGGCATTGACATGATCGGGAAGATAGAGCCAACTACTTCAAATGGTCATCGCTTCATCTTGGTCGCGACTGATTACTTCACCAAATGGGTAGAAGCATCATCTTATGCCAACGTCACTCGTCAAGTGGTGGCAAGATTTCTAAAAAGGGATATCATATGCAGATACGGAGTACCCGAAAGGATCATTACTGATAATGGTTCTAATCTCAACAACAAGATGATGGCAAACTTGTGTCGGGACTTCAAGATACAGCATCACAATTCTTCTCCCTACTGACCAAAGATGAACGGTGCGGTAGAGGCGGCTAACAAGAATATCAAGAAGATTGTGCAGAAAATGGTTGTCACCTACAAGGATTGGCATGAGATGTTACCGTTTGCTTTGCATGGGTACCGAACGTCAGTTAGGACGTCAACTGGGGAAACTCCCTTCTCTCTGGTATATGGTATGGAAGCAGTCATGCCTGTTGAAGTAGAGATTCCTTCACTGCATGTGATGATGGATGTTAAGCTGGATGAGGCTGAATGGGTGCGTGCTCGTTATAATCAGCTATGTCTAATTGAGGAAAAGAGATTAGCGGCTATCTGTCATGGTCAGCTTTATCAGAGGAGAATGAAGCGTGCATTCGACCAACGAGTGCGTACTCGAGAATATCAAGTGGGAGAGCTTGTGTTGAAGAGGATCGTTCCTCCAGGTTCAGATCACAGGGTCAAGTGGACCCCAAACTACGAAGGACCATTCATAGTGAAGAATGTCTTCTCAGGAGGAGCACTGATGCTCACCACTATGGATGGAGATGACTTCTAGTCCCCTGTTAACTCGGACGTAGTTAAAAAATACTTCGCATAAAAGACCAGCTGGACACAAAAACAGAATTATAGTCCAGGCAAAAAAAGGGCATCCCGGCGAGCTAAAAACAGAATAAAAAGCTCGGGCAAAAGTTAGGGAAATAATTAAAAAAATGTACACCCGCTGAGTTGAAAAGCCACATCGGACAGCTCAGGCAAAAAAGGGTATCCCGGTGGATTGAAAACCCGAAAGGGCGATCCACGCAAAACAAGGGAATAAGCGAACAACTGCGATCCGAGTAATCTGAACCACATCATTGTTTCGTACAATTTGACAATATCAGAAGGATAGGAAACAGTCCCCTCATCCTCTTAGAAAGCCAAATCAGAATGGAAAGTCTCGAAGACATGCAGGTCATAGCAGAAATGGAACTCCTTGGAATGCCGTGTACATTGCCATTAGGATAGTTTCTTTTCTCAATTTTATAGTGGCTACCTCTTTCCAGGTGGTTGCTTCCTTTTGTAAATCTTTGCCTATTCAGAGGCCATTCAATAAAAAGAATATTCAGTTAAAAAGCTGTGTGTGTTTATTTTTGTTTGCAAAAATGTCCTGAATTTTCAGCAAAAATAGCATTGCATTTAAACATGGTGATAATTTTGAAAAGAAAACTGACATGCAGGGAAACTGTAACCCTCTTTGAGTGTCGGGTGACGAGGGATGAACAGATCATTCCATGCAAATCCCCGGGGCACACTTGTGTTTTCTTTTGTTGTAGGTTGCAGGATGGCGTCACATTCTCCCAATTCACTCTTCCCCAGCAATAGAGTATCTCCCCAAGCAGAGATTTCTTCCTCCCGTAGGTATCTGAAAGCCTGACGTCTCCAGCAGAGATTTTTCTCCAGCTAAGCCTTGGCAGCAGCCCAAGCATTTTCTTCTTCCCCAGTGAAGTAACAGTCCATTCTTCCCCAGTGGAGTATGCCCAGCAGGTATCTGAAAGCCTAACATCACCAGAGTTGGAATCATCAGTATTCTATCCTCAGCAGGAGTCCTTCCCAGCAGGTATCTGAAAGCCTGATATCCCCTCAGAGCTTTGAATCAGCAGATGCTCTCCCTAGTCAGAGTATTATTCAAGCAACTTCCCCAGCCAAGTCTGAAGATGATCCTGTCCCCACAGAGTTCATATTTGATTTTCACCTCTGTCAGTGAAATATTCCCAACAAGGTTGCCATACTTTTGGGTATTTTGATGATACAGTTAGGTATTCATCACATCAGTCAGAGTTGAGTATCCAGACCTCTTGACTTATCTCCCCCTGCAGAGTTGTACCTCTTGTGGCCAATCAGGCATTGATTTATCGCTTGCCTGCGCTTCTCAACACTCGTCTGTGTTATCCCTAAGCAGAGTGTTCCCTAGCAGGGACATATTACTGCTCTATAGTTGCTCGTCCTCATCTTTCAACACTCGTCTGTGTTGGCCCTTTGGTATTGCTCGTTTGCTTTCCCCAGCAGTGGTTTATGATTACCTTGATATTGCTCGTCTGCAACTCCTCAACACTCGTCTGTGTTCTTGTATGGTATTTGTTGTCGCTCGCCTGCAACTCTCCAACACTCGTTTGTGTTTGGTATATAATCTTTGTTGTTGCTCGTCTGCAATTCTCAACATTCGCCTGTGTTTGGTATTTGGATCCTTTGCTGCACTCGTTCGTGCCTTGATATGTATCTCATATGATGTTGCTCATCTGCAACTTTTCCAGTACTCGTCTGTGTTTGGTATGTCTGATATTTGTGGATACTCGTTTGTATCATTTTCGGCACTCGTCTGTGTTGCTTACCCTCTTGAAGCTCGTCTGCTTTGCTTGGATACTCGTCTGTATCATCCCCAACACTCGTCTGTGTTTGGCTTACATCTATATGTGAGGATCCACTGTTTATCATGTTATTCTTCTGTTGCTACTTCAAATGCTTGTCTGTGTTTGATTTTCTGGTATTCGTCTATACCAGTGGCTGATACTCGTCTGTATCGTTGCCTGAAGCACTCGTCTGTGTTTCTCATATCATCGTCTGATACTCGTCTGTATCATTGACTTTTGGCACTCGTCTGTGTTATCTTGATGATCATCCAATACTCGTCTGTATTGAAGAGGTTTCAAATCCTGACAGTGGGAATTAATGTCAAAATGATTACCGGTCCTGGCGTAACAGGTAAATCCGAAGGAGGCTCGTCTGTCTCAGGCACCAATTATTGTTGCTGCACCTGGCGTCACAGGTTTGCTCAGAAGACTTGTCTGTCTTATACCATATATCCACAGATAATATATGAAGAAGGTTCGTCTACCTTGATTGCATGTCTATCCCACAGACTTAAGTGCATTACCGGTCCTGGCGTAACAGGTAAATCCGAAGGAGACTCGTCTGTCTCAGGTTCTTGCAGTGTGAGGACTCGTCTGTCCAGCTCCTGGCGTCACATGATTGTTTGAAGACTCATCTGTCTCAGATTATATTCTTGCATAGTGTTTGAGGACTCGTCTGTCCAGCTCCTGGCGTCACATGATTGTTTGAAGACTCGTCTGTCAACTTGTTCTTATTCTAGATATCAGTTTCAACTTGGAAGAAGCTCGTCTGCTTTTTCTCTCATTCTTATCCCCAGAGCGTCATCTGGTTGGGTTTATTTCCCAGTGTTGCATTCTTCGTCAGAGTGCAAATTTCTGGTCTTCTTGGTATTCAGCCACAGTTTATCTCGAATGGTCGATAGCCCGTACTATCGTCCTTTTCAGATTAACTGATGATTGAATAGGGGCAGCTGTAACACCCCAAATTTGCCCTCTTCATTTTAAGCATCATATCACATCATATTCATCATACTCATATCATTTTATCAGCATCCTAGCATGGAAAGATGAAGCATAACATCCCTCATGTCCTAGCATCAAGCATATGGTCATCTGTGGAGTTCCTGGAAGCCTTTCAAGCCATGACAAGGGTCCCAATGAGTTTGTACAAGTTCCATGGTGAGTCTACACTCCATTTACAAGTTCAAGTCCATTGGCAAAAGCTCAGAAGATTGCATGATCGTCAGAGATCTCAGGACAAGGCAAAGCTCCTATGCAATGCACCCAAATTAGGGTTTGTGATTCAAGTACCAAGATCTCACAACTTTGGCCATTTCTTGTGAGCAGAGTCTTCTATATTATGAGAGGATCCTATGTGTCAAATTTCATGAGAAAATTCCATGTGGAAGTCAGTTAGTGCCTCAGTTGCTTGCAGATGAAGGAAAAAGTCAACAGAGCCCATAAAAAGTCAATTATGCAATTTCAAGGGGTCCAACCCAAATTATTTGGCCAAGAGGGGTCCTTACAATGTTATAAGAGGTTTGGAATTTCTAAAGTTCAAGAATCATGGAGGTTTGAGGGGTTTTGCAAAAATGGTACAAAGTTGGTTTTTGAAGTTTTGCAAATTTGGCAACTTTGGCCCTAATTTTCAAGTGGCCTTAACATGATCAAAAATTCTCCAAATGGACCAAAGTCAAACATGAAAGTTGGAGAGTAAGGGCTGCCATTTTCAAAAAGTACAAGTACTTTTTCACCGGAATCCTGGATCTCTTGGAATGGCCTTCGAAAATTTCACTCCCTAGGGCATTTTTTTGACTTTTCAAAATTGCACCATGTGCAAGAAGGCTCCAACTTGATTTTTGTGAATTGGTACAGGCCCAAACTTGTTTCAAACTTAAAATACATTGCATAAGGATCATTTTGCTCAAGAGAAATGGCCAATTTCGTGCACTTTGAAAAACTCCCTCCAAAACATGCCAATTTGCAAAATTCATGAAATAAGTGTGACACCTAAATCTAAGGGCCAGGAATGAATGGATTTGGATCAAGGGTAGGAAATGAAGCTCACACATGCTGAGAGGCCCAAGAGAGCATGAGGGTAGCATGCATATTCCACTATGTGCACATGATGCATTTTCACACTTTTCTCATTCAATTTTCGTGCACTTTCTTTCACACTTTCAGCACTCACTTTTTACATCATAACAAAGAGAATTAAGCAAAAAACAGATCTGAATTCTCTCTCATTCTCTCATTCTCAACTTTCTTGCATTCTTGAATTTTGCTTCATATCTCTCCATTCCTTTACATTCTCCACAAACTTCTTCCATATTCTTGATCAGTGGATCATAGAGATCAAGAATCATCCACTCATTCAAGCTTAAAGCACAGAATTGGAAGTTCACCATTTCAAAGCCTCTTGTGTTGAAATCTCAGATCCACACCATTTCAAGGCCTTAGGTGCATTTATTTTGCATCTAGGGAGCAAGAGGAGTGATTTGCACGGATTATTTGGTTTTCTAGCTCAATATTTCAAGGTCTCCATCTCAGGTATGGCTTGAAATTTATTGTTCTGGAAATGGAATTTAATTGTTGCTTTGTGTTCCTTGTTGTTTGTTGATCATGTTTCACTTCATAGAATTGATTTTGGTGCATTATATCATGAGTTATGTGCATTTAAAGTTTGATGATCAATGTTGTTTTGCTTCGATCCGTCCAATCCATTGATATCTAGCTATTTTTGATGCCATATTTGAGTTCAGTGATGTCTAATTAGTTGATCTGGACTATTTGTTTGCATTATTTGATGAATTTTTGGTACTGGTTTGGTCTCCGGTGCCGAAGCCCTAGCTCTGGTCACCAAAATTTGTCTTGTGTTCATCCTAGGGTTTCCATGTGAAGAAGATGAAGTTTACCATTGGATCTATCATCCAGCAGTCCACACGCTGCCACGTGTCCTTGCTTCTCTTCATTTTCATGTTTTATAATTCTGTTTTAATTTAATGCAATGCGTGGTCATGTCCATTGTAACACCCATGAGCTCACCAAGGCCAGCCACTCCCAGCGTGTCCTTTTGCCATGTCATTTAATGAGGTGCTTCACCTCATCCACTAGATCCATCCAGCGCACCACGTTATTACCAGTTTTCTTTATTAAATTCAGTTAATTCCATCATAACAGCCATGTATCAGCGCGTCCCTTGGGCCCTTCAGAAGCTGCTTTCCGCACCTCACCACCAAGCCCAGTCCCATTCTACACGCACAACAGTTACTTCATACACCACCCTCTCATTTCCTTTATTTTCTTTTTCTTCCATTTATTTTTCTTATTTTCAGTTTCATTTTAATTCATATAAAATAGTTTTAGTCACCTAAAAATTCCTAAAAAAATCATGAGTCTTTTTTTGTGTCTCTAGTTTTTTATCATATTTTTATTTTATTTTTTTCATTGATCCACGTGTCAGAATTAATTCATCTTTGCACCTAGCTTCTTTTATTTCCTTTCTTGACCAGTCTGCCTTGTCTAATTTCCATAGTCTTCAATATTTTGAGTTTTGATTCCATTATTTTTGCCTTGTGTTCCTAACACATTGTAATTTTCATGTGATTTTTCTCTAGATTTTTGGAAATTTATTTCTTGAGTCTTGGTCTGGTAACTTGTGATGTAAGTTTTCTGTCCTAACTTGTGTTCTTGCCTCCTTTAGCCTAGTTCACTTCTGAATCTTTGAAAATCCTTTTGGCTAGTTGATATAACATGTTTGAGTATCATTTGGTTTCAATTGTGGAATTTTTATGTGGCTGGTTGATTTATTGTGGATTTTATCTTGAACCTTGTCCCATTTTGCTTCCTTTGAACCTTTAAGCCTCTCATAAGCCTAAAAAAGCACTTGTGCCCACTTCTTTTTCTTGTTTGGGGTTCCTTTGGGGTGTGGGTACCTTCCTGGTCCTAGGATAGGTCTTGTGTCTTCTGAATTTTTGAGTTTATTTTTTCTTTAAGTCATTTGTTTCTTTAAGTGTTTTCACTTCATCTTATGGTTTCTTTTGCTCCCATTTTGGGATTGTTTGGTCTTGTGTGACCTCTTTCTTCATCTTTTTGGCTTCCTAATCCATTCTTCATCTTGTTTTGATTCTGGTTGTGAGTCTTGTGTTCATATTATGTGCATTTTGCTTTGCATTTTTCATAAGTGAGCATTTGTCTTCATATGTATTCATGTTGCATCATTTTGTCTCATAAGTTTCTTCTCCTCATTTCTTTGAGTTGCATTTGCATTGTGAATTTGTTCATACCATGTCACTTCTGATTGTTTAATGCTAGCATGTTATATTGCTCATTTTGTTTCATTTATATGCATACTAACCTTGCAGGGGCTATGGTAAGTGTGAGATGTGGGAATTGAGTTCCATATCTCCAATTCTCATCTCTTCCTCTTATGTTTATGTGAACTAACCCTTTGTTGTTGGGCTTAGGCCTTTCTCATCCCTTCTTCTATCTTCTTCTTCTCCTCTTCATTAGGAGAGAAACCTCACTAACCCTTAGGACATCCATGCATGTTAGCACTTAGGATTATTTTAGTCCCCCTTTAGAATTTTTCCTTTGTGATCCTTTTGGTTCTTCTTCTCTTCTCATCTCATAACTCTAAAAAACACTTTAATAACTTTGAAGTGATGCATTGATCCATAGCCTTATCCCATGAGGTATGCTTGTAGTCTTCCCATCTTGGGATAGTACAAGTTTACCTTGTGATGCACAAGTCTGATCAAGGTATCTCCTTCATAAAAGAAAAGCATAAAAAATACTTCTTCATCTGTAAATACCAAAAACACTTAATAAGTAAGCAAGTTAGTGAGCCTAGGCCCTAATCTGTGGGTTCAAGTTTTGGGGATCTTCTCCTTACTTGAGTGTGCTTGCTCTATTATTCCATCTTGGAATGTAGTGACAAGTGCACATTCCATTGATGTGAGCTTCAGTTCACTTCCTTGTGACACACTCATAAAAGCTTCATAAAAAACACAAACAAATAATAAGCGTCTTTCCTTCGGGAATTCTTTTCTCACGTCATTCGCTCCGTACGCGAACTTGCTCCTTCTTGTCATCTTGCAAGATGGTTACGCACTCGTCGTCCGAGCTTGCAACACCTGAGCAATGGCATAGGCAGTTCAAGCCTTTAATTCACAAGCAATTTCCTTTTAGTACCCCTAGTTAGGGGAACTACGACGTCTCTGATCCTCATTATCCTGATGAGGTACGTAGGCAGCGGGGTAGGGCCCGTTCGAGCACAATCTTTATTTTCCCTACATTTTTTCTCTTTGTTCTCTCATTCAGTTCTTTTCCAGTTCCAGTTTCTTTTCATTTTCATTTCTTTTGCTGCAGCTTTCATACCCTCACCCTTTGAAATAGTTTCTTTTGCAAGCGTGGATCCCGTCGGGTACGACGGACGATCTGGGTGCTAATACCTTCCCAAGTCGTAACCGACTCCCGAGCTCAGTCTCTTTGGTTCGTAGGACCTGTGTCCTTCCTCTTTCTTTCTTCTGGTTTGTGCAGCATTACCATTCCCTCTCTTCGGGATAAAAATGCCTGGCTGGCGACTCTATTCTGTTTCCGCGCCACTTTCACGTTTGTACCAGGATGGAAATCCGGGGAGCGACACAAACAATAAGCGTCTCCTTCGGGACTTCTTGTCTTATCACCTTCACTCTTTACGTGAGAACTTGCTCCTACTTGTCATTTTGCAAGACGGTAACACACTCGTCGTTCGAGCCTGCAACACCTGAGCATTGACATAGGCAGTTCAAGCCTTAAGACACAAGCAATCTTTTCCACCCCTAGTTAGGGGAACTACGGCGACTCTGATCTTCATTGTCCAAATGAGGTACGTAGGCAGCGGGGTAGGGCCCGTTCGAGCACAATCTTTATTTTCCCTACATTTTTCCTTTTCATTTCTTTTTCAGTTCCCTTTTCTTTTCTTTTATCCAGTTTAGTTCCTTTTATTTGCAGCAACTTTCATTTCTTCACCCTTTGAAACAGATTTCTTTGCAAGCGTGGATCCCGTCATGGCGGATGATCTTGGTGCTAATACCTTCCCAGGTCGTAACCGACTCCCGAACTTAGTCTCTTTGGTTCGCAGGACCCGTGTCCTTCCTCTTCTTTTCTTTTGGTTTGTGCATCATTACCATTCCCGTTCCTTCGGGATAAAAATGCCTGGCTGGCGACTCTACCTCTTTCCGCGCCACTTTCGCGTTTGTACCAGGATGGAAATCCGGGGAGCAACAGCTGGCGACTCTGCTGGGGATATCCTAACCAGAGTATCTTTTGTTCCCTTGAGAGTCTCTCCTAGCGCTTGCGTGTTTTTGTTTCGCTGGGTGTTGATTGTTTGTTGTTGTGTGTATATTTTACTGTTGTTTATTTACAGTTTCATTTACAACTTTATTTACATTTTTCAGTATTTTATTATCATGCATCATATTATTACTGGACTGTCTGGACTGAATTTCTTCTATTTGGTGGGACTTGGGTGATACTATTACTGAGAGATAAGCCAAATACCCGGCTTGAGTGAACCCTAGGATTAGCGTGGACACATTGTACTCACATGTGGCATGATGAGTGGCAATGTGCTTCACACCCAGACTGCGACCGTCTTGATAATATCTTGTGTGGGGATTTCCTCCACTTCGGGATAAGACCTTGATAGTTATGTGCATCTGGGGACCGATCATTGAGAACCTTTGTGGAAACAATCCTCTCCAGTGGTGATAGTGGCAGACCACATTCTGTGGCAAACCCATTTGCACCCGAGGGTCCAATGGGAACTTGTATAGGATGGCCTGGTTCTCTTATAGGAACTCAGTCAAAGCATTTGGTCGTATGACAATAGTACTATATCCTACGGGATGAATGTACTATCGTTTCTCGATTTCAATGCTCGAAGCTGGGGACTTATAAGGGATGCTTGTTTTTCTCGGACTCACGCTGAGACCTCCCTGAGTAGTACATAATGCCAAACCGATTCCCTGATTTGGTCATGAGCCATTTCTCGGAAATGGTGAACGTATTATTGCTATTCGGCTGTGAGAGTTCGTGATGTTTGACTCGGAGCACACCCGTGAGATTGGGAGGGGTTTACAGGTTTGCAGGAACCCATGACCTCAACATACCCTGGTTGTCAGTGTGTTCTATGTTTGATCCGGTCGCTGTGATTCTGAAGTTCTTGATCCTTTGGTTCTCGGTTATTATCTGGGTTATTATACAGAGATCTTGTGGTTACCGACACTCGATTCATGGCTCAGTATTCCAGATTCCAGACAGTTTCCAACATCGATCCCATGCCTTTGCATCTTTAGCATCATCATATCGCATTTGCATTCATAAGCATTCCATATCCTTTTCCAGAGAGCTCATCCCTCCTCTTTTGTCCATGACCAGCCAGCTGATTTCCCGGTATTCAGTTTGAACAAGTGTTAACCGTTGGAAGAAGACATAGCAATTGAAGCTAGACTGAGCAGTGTCAAGAGGTAAAGGTCATATTGTAAGTTGTTGGTAGCTATGTCAGAGAACAACCTTCAACATGTTGATTCTCCACCTGGTTTCACTTCGATGACCAATCCTTTGTATGGTCTTTCTCCTAACGATGATCTTCCACAAGTGAACAATCTTACTCAAGCTCAGCCAACACAGACCCCGATCGTGAATAAGAGTGTACCTGAACCATCTGTTGTCCGAGGTGGACCTTCATCTTCTTCTGATGCTACAGATTATCAGAGTTTTGCTTTACCTATGCTGAACTTCCAAGGGGAAATCCCTCTTGTGAAAACCAAGGATCTACCAACTTTTGATCCTGCTGAAAGGTTTTGTGTGTTGGATGAGACACTCAAAGCCTTAGCGGATCCTGATGCCTTTGGTTTTGATGCTCTAAACCTGTGTTTGGTGCCTGGTCTTGTCATACCTCCAGATTTCAAAACTCTGAAGTTCGAGAAGTACACTGGTATCAGTTGCCCGAAGCGTCATTTAGTGATGTTCTGTAGAAGAATGACTTCTTATGCCTGCAATGATAAGCTGATGATTCACTGTTTTCAGGACAGTTTAAGCGGTGCATCCTTAAGTTGGTATGTGGATTTGGAAAGCAGTCGTATCCAATCGTGGAATGATTTATCCAGAGCTTTCCTGAAGCAATACCAGTACAATGTGGACATGGCTCCCAGTCACATGCACCTACAAAGCCTATCTCAGAGGACTGGTGAATCTTTCAGAGAATATG
Organism: Lathyrus aphaca; assembly: GCA_963966055.1. Taxonomy (NCBI): domain Eukaryota; kingdom Viridiplantae; phylum Streptophyta; class Magnoliopsida; order Fabales; family Fabaceae; genus Lathyrus; species Lathyrus aphaca. Next base: position 242,841,454 of record OZ014519.1, on the reverse strand, counting down.
CACAACGATGGAGAGAGTTGGCAGCCCAAGTGCAACCACCACCTTCAGACAGAGAATTAGTGGACCTGTTTGTGGGCACGTTGCAAGGTCCGTACTTGGAAAGAATGAGTAGCATTGGGACATCAAGCTTCTCTGATTTGATGATAGTTGGAGTACGCATCGAGAGCCTGCTCAATAGTGGAAAGATCCAAGACTTTTCGAACATCCCAGCTAGTGAAGATGAATCTGTTGGTAGCTTCCAAGGGGAAGAAGGGTATGACATCAATGCAGTCATGGCAAATATTGAACATTCTGGACCATCATCTTCTCAGAGATCATATGTTCCTAGGTATAGTTACTCTTATGGACAATCAGCCATGCTTCGAGCACCATATCAGAAACCCTGGACTCCTCCTCGTCCAAATCTGCAAGCTCATGGTCGAAGACCTTAGAATCAACATCAGAGCCTGCCTAGGCCTCACAACAATCTGGAAAGAACGAATGCTCCTCTTCATCCAGTTCCCATGGCGTACAGTGAACTCTTTCCACATCTAATTCAGAGCTCATTGGTGGTTCCTAAGCCTCTCAAGCTGTTGCCCAAGCCGTACCCTCCAAAGTACAATCCTCATGAGCAGTGCGGGTATCATGGTGGATCAATGGGACATTCAACTGAAGATTGCAAAGCATTTCAGGCCAAAGTACAACAGTTGATCGACAAGGGCTACATATCCTTTCCAGAAGTAAACTTGGTTGTGCACGTCAACCTCTCGCTGGATTGAGTTCAAAGACTTCGAAAGAGCGTCTCCTGATTTCAGTGGCTCAGACAAGAAGATGTCATCAAAATTGGAGATCATTGTATCCTTTTTATCATTTGCATTGTAGTTTCTTTCCTGTTAGCAACTACTTGTCTTTTAAACGTTGTTATTTTGAATGGTAATGTTAATGAAGTGATCATGCATTTTTTGAATCAATTATGTCGCATTCGCTCATTTTTCTTTACTTGCATTGAAAAAAAAAACACAAAAAAAAATTGAATCCATATACCTCCCATTTATTTCACTGTTGTTTAGTAGATATTTGAGGGAGGATGATGACAACTGAATACCCATAATTGTTGAAGGTATGCTTTCGGAGTAGAACCTGCAGACGATGTACATGCATTGTTTCAATTCCCAAACACCGGAGATATAAGGGAGATAGACCCTCGTCAACCCCTTTGAGCCTTGAAGTAGGAGTTTCTTTTCTGAACAAAAAAACCCTCACATCTAACTCGGGGCAAGGTAGTCATCAGTTAATTTAACCGAGCGTTCAAAATTCTAAAGGAGTGTGCATCCGAGGATCCATTACCTTTTATTCATCACACTCAAGAGGTCAAGGGACGTAAAACCACATTGGTTATTGTAAACACCCCAAATTTTCCCTCACTAAGTTCACACCATGGCTTGTGATCTTTTTATTTGCATAATTTCAATCATATCATATCATGTTGCATTTTTGCTTCACTGCATTGGTTCAAAGTCATCTGCTTCTAGGGTTTGTGATCTGAGCAATCCATGAGCCATCTGAGCCACTCCAAAGGTCATCAATCATCTCAAGAGGGTCCATGTATGTTCAATCATCATATTATATCCTCCCAAGATCAAGAAAGTCAGAAAATCACAAGAACTGGCAAGGTAGGGAAGTAGAGCCAGGTTTAACTGCACAGATCACCTAAAATTAGGGTTTTGGTTTCAGAGGCCATAACTCCAAATTTTTTGGTCATTCTTGTTTCTATTTGTCTCAATATGTTATAAGGATCATGCCTACCAAGTTTGATGGAAGAATTCATTATGGAAGTCATCTGATCACTGGGTAACTTCTTGAGCAAGTCAGAGCCAAATCAGGGCATCTGAGGCCCCCCAACATGAAACCAAAGTGGATTTTTCATCAAAATGAAGTTATATGGTCTTTATTGATCAATGGAATGCTTTGAAGTTCACAAATTTGAAGAAAAGTGGGATAAACCAAAAGTTGCCAAATATGGAAATGACTTGTAATGTAAACTTTCCATTTTGGGAAAGTTTTTCAACCTCCTCTTTCTCAACCAAAAATGCTTCAAATGAAAAATTCTTGGTCATGAAAGTTGTAGATTGGATTATTCCCTTTTCAAAAAGTACAAGAACAAGATCTAATTCATTTTGGAACTCAAGTTATGGCTTTCCAAAGTTGGGAAAAATCACATAAAATTCACTTTTGCACCAAAGAGGCATTTTGCAAAATGGCATGATAAGGCATTTTAAAGACTTCAAATATGCACAAATGCTTCACAACATCCTCATGTGACCTCTAAAGATCAGATTTGTGCTTTGAATCATTTCATTTCATGCCTTGAATTTCAAGTAATTCAAAAGGGGCCAAACTTCTTCAAAATTGCAAAATGGATCAAATCTCTTCAGCCACTTGTGCCAGCTACAAAGTGTGACTTCCATGGACCTCCTTGAAGCTAGCTGACTCGAGCCATACCCTTGTACCATGCCTGAACCAGCCCATGCTTTCACTTACACAAAAGTTGACTTCTTGCATATTGAACCATACCAATCAGCATAGGCCACCAACAACTCTCTGACCTATCAAGACTTGATATGTGTACCAAAGGCAAGCCATTTCACAAAAAGCTTGGAGACTGAAAGATCACACAAGCCAGCATTCACTAAAACTCCCTTTTATGCATTTTCATTTGAAACTCATCACACAAGCTACAAACATCAAAACAAACTTCATAGAACCACTCACCATCAACCACTGATCATTTCCCACCCTTCATTTTGCCCTTAAAGCCATCACACACAAAACACGATTTTGGCCCCCCTTTGAACTGAACTTCATCAATTTTCAAGAGGAGCCCACAAAAGCTTCAGCCAAGCATTCCAGAAGCAAGAGGGAGCCAAAAATATTTTTATCTTTTTATTTTTTGCATTAAAAAATATTTTTAAATTATTTAAATGATTATTTTTAATTAGTTAATGGAAATTAATTAATTAAAAATACATTTATGTATTTAAAAATCCCAAAAAAATTCATAGAGCATTTTCAAACATTTACAAACATTTACAAACTCACAATACAAATTTCTTTTTGGTTTTGATCACACTTTGACAATTTTCATTTGAATTAGGGTTCTTAAATTTGAATATTTTTAACCCTAACTTCAAAAATTCATAACTTTTAAACCAAAGTGAGTTTGTGAATGATCCTTTTGGCATTGTGTTATACATAGTTTCAAGTTTCTAAAAACATTTTTGTTTCATTTTTATCCTTCATTTTTCATTTGTTTGGCATTTTCCCCTTAGGATCACCCTTAAAACCCTAGAAATTTAGGAAAATCATAAGTCCCTTAGGGTTTGGTTTCTGACCTTCCCCTTTGGGCAGTGAACTTGTATAGGTTTAGGGTCCCTTTGAGTCCATTTTCAATTTTTTATCCCATGTTTTGCTTCTGATTTTGAATTTTGCATCTCATGTTGTGCATAAACCCTAATTTGCATCTTCCTTTGCATCCATCTTACATAAGCTTGCATACATGAACTTGCCATGACATTTTGTGCATCCACATGACATATAAGACATCTTAGGACATATTGAAATCATGTTTGATCATTGCATCATCCATTTGCCATGTTTTGCTTTCATTTCATTTCATATGCATTCATGAACCTTCATGCTTCTTACATGTCTCATTTGCACCCCCATCCTTTGTATGATCATCCCCATCTCATGACATACATTTATGCCATCTCTTTGCATCATTAGCATCATGAACATGCTTCTGACTTTGGCTTGCATCCTTGCATTTCTTTTCATTTTCATTTCATTTCATTTCCTTTTGCTAACTTTTCAGGTGGTAAGTGTTTGAGAAGTGAATTTGCCTTCACTTATCACAATCTCTTCTCATCCCTCTTATGCACCATTGCTGCATTTTACTTGTGTATTAGAGTGAGATTGCTCATTCATGTTCTCTCCCCACTTTCTTCTTCAAGTAACTTATCTTCTTAAGTGAAGTAAGTTGTTTTGCTTCTTTCAGCTTCTTCCTTCCTGCTTCTTTCTTTGGTGGCTTTTTCTTGAAGATCTCTTGCAAGCCTCATAAACCCTAGGAATACCAAAGCATGATCATAATTAGGGTTTGATTATTCCCCTCATTAGTTTTACCTTTGTGTCATCTTTGTGTCTCCTCTTCTCATCTCTTAATCAAGGACTAAACCTTAAAGGTTTTAAGGCTTTGTGATCAAACTTATGCTTGCATCCTTCTATTAGGATGGAGTGTATAACTTTAATCCTAAGTGTTAAACCCTTAATATGTTTAAATCCTTTAATCAATTCATCTAATAATCACTAAGGCATCAAGCTTGTAACTTGGGCCTTGCATTAGGGTTCTAATTCTTCCTTAATTGGTTAAGAAGGACTAACCCTAGTGTTAATGGACAAGTCCCCCTCAAGTTGTCTTACAAACCATAAAATCCACTTCTTAATCTTACCCTTAATTAAAATCCACTTTAATAAAGGCTTTGTTTTGTCATGAGGTTAATCCCTAATCATGTATTAAGTTGAAGAGCCTTCCTCAGCTTAAATGTTCTCATCTATTATCCTTCTATTAGGATGGTGTAATGGGTCCATTAAATCCTTGATCATGGCTTAAACTCATTACTTAACACTAAACAAAAACACCAAAAACATCTAAATAAATGCAAGTAGGTTAATGATCTTAATCCTACATCATGGTGATTAAGTGTGAGGTGTTTACTTCATACTTAAGGTATTCTCATTACCCCTAATTAGAGGGAGGATGTGATGAGTTTACTAACCCTTGGTTTAGGCTTAAGCTCATTTTCTTATGACAAACACAAAAAGGCAATAAAAGATTGAAAACATCAAAAACAAACAATAATCGTCTCCTCCGGGATTCTCTTCTCATCATCTTCACTCATAAACGAGAACTCGTTTCCTCCGTCTAATGCAAGACAGTTTGCACCTGAGCCAGACAGGTCATACACTTGAGCATAGATAAGTGAGCAGTTCACAAGTCAATTTATCTTTCAGTCTCTTTGAGTCGAACTATGGTGTTCTGACTTCCTCATTGCACTAGAGGATACGTAGGCATAACTTAACAGTTATCGAACAAAAGTCTCTTTCTCTTCCCCCGTCTTCCAACATTATTCTTTAAGCCTCATTCCTGAGCAATTCACTTCACATTTCTTTTGCACTGACACCTGTACATTCTTTTCCAGCTTTTGCACACAGACAACACTAACTCTTCCCATTTTAAAACACAAACTTTCAAGCGTGGATCCCGTCGAGTACGATGGACAATCTGGGTGCTAATACCTTCCCAGGTTGTAACCAACCCCCTTTCTCAGTTTCTCTGGTTCGCGACCGTCTTATCCATCTTTTCTTAGGTTTATGCAGCATTACCTTTCCTTCGGGATAAAATTGCCTAGCTGGCGACTCTTTTCAGTTCATCTTCATCTCTCCTTTTGCCGACCGTTCGCGTCTGTACCCCCCTCTTGGCCATGTGTCATCAGGTGGGAGCAACAACTTGGCGACTCTGCTGGGGAACCTTATATTGCAACCAGGGCTTCTGGTTCTTTTTGTGGGTTCCTCCTAGCGCTTGTTTGATTTGTGTTTACTGGGGTGTTATGTGTTGTGTGTGTCTATTTATTTTGCTTTATTTATTGCTTTATGTACAGCTTTATTTATTGCTTTCTTTTATAGTCTTATGCATATTTCATACTGTCATTGCTGGATCTGGTTTTCTGTTTTGGTGGGTGGGGTTCCATTGAGAGATTAAGGTCCTATACCTGGGACCTGAGTGACACCTAGGCTAGAGTGGTTCATGTTCTTTCCCATTCCATTTCGGTCTGGTGCAGGAATATGAAACACGGTTCAGATGTGGGTTTCTTCTTGAGAACTCTGTGCTACAGATTTCCTGTAGTGCTAGGGCTATCTGGGAAGCCGGCTAAGTCTGGATGACCTTTAGTTATGACCTTCAGAAACTGAGGTGAATTAGAGGAGGATCTTTTATGGTTTTTGTAAACATTGTACCTCCGGGTTAGAAGTGTTTACACTTCTCATAACTGATCCAAGTCTGAGGATCCTTGTTCTAGAACATTACATGTGAGGGGGTTGGGTTGTTTACACGTTTGCAGGAACCCTTGGACACATCATACCCTGTTACTGTATTGATTAAGAGTAGCGCACTTTGGACAGTTCTTGTGATTAACCCTGGACACGTGACTCTTTATTTGAGTCCCCCACCCTGGTTACTGGATTTCTGAGCCTCCATCTGAACCTTTGAACATACATGGGCCTTATATCAAGACAGATAAACAGATCCAGCTCTTGATCACAAACCCTTGCATATCATTTGCATATATCATCATTGCATCATTTAACATTTGCTTATTTGCTTTTCAGGGTATCCACCTCATTGTATCTTGGTTTTGGTTTTGACCCCTTCTTCTGCTTAGACCTCTGCTTCAGCTATCTTCATCAGTTAGCTGCTTCAGTCATCTCCATCCTCACCAGCATCAGTCTGTCAGAGATTTACTTCCAGCTTCAGTCTGTGATCTTCATCAGCATTTGTCTTCAGCTTCTTCAGCAGCACTCATGGCTACTCCCAGGAAGAGCAACATATCTTATCACTTTTTTGATCCTGTATTGACTGGTATCAGGCAGGTTCAGTCACTCATCACCCCTGACCACATCCCACTATTTAGAGAGCACTATAGGGGTATCTTGGATATGGTTATGGACCTTGATCCTTCTCAGAGGAGCATGATCCACACATGCTTGCAGTTTTATGACCCTCCACTGAGATTCTTCACCTTTCCAGACTTTCAGTTAGGGCCTCTGCTGGAAGAATTTTCTGTATTGATTGGATTACCTATCAGAGGTGGAATCCCCTTCAACCCAGAGATGACTGCTCCTAGGAGTGAAGAGATAGCAAGGGCATTGTACCTAGAGCCTGCCCTTGTTGAGCAAAGTATGATAACAAAAGCTGGGATTCCTGGTTTACATCTGGACTTCTTGATTTCTCAGGCCATCCTGAAGGCTACCTTGGGAGAATGGAGGACAGTCTATGCACTTTTAGCCCTCAGCATATATGGGGCTATACTGTTTGCAGATGAGCCCAAATTTGTCAGTAAGAATGCCATCCATTTGTTTCTTCTGAAGAACCCAGTGCCTACATTGCTAGGAGATTTCTACTATTCTATTCATCAAAGGAATGAAAAACAAAGGGGAAAGTTGGTCAGATGATGTGCTCCTTTGTTCTACTCTTGGTTACTCAGACACCTGCCTAAATAAGATGCTTTCTTGAACCCACATCAGCAGAAGAATTGGGCCAAGAGGTTCATTGCCTTGACTTCAGATGATATCAGGTGGTGCACCCAGAGCACCAAAGGCAAGGACATTATCACCAGCTGTGGACAATACCCAAATGTGCCTCTAATAGGAGTGAAGGGTTGCATCAACTACAACCCTTTACTGTTTAAGAGACAATTGGGATATGCCTTAGTTCACCCTCCCAGAGGACAGGATTTAGCTGAGACCCTATATTGTGAAGTGCAACCCAATTCAGCTGTTGTCAGACAAACATCCTGGGCTTGGGACAACATCCAGACAAAAGGGGTAGCTATTCTTGGAAGATGTAACAATGTTGCTTCAGCTCAGTACACAGACTAGTCCTGTACTAGAGCTCAGATTACCAGAATGCCTTTTACCTTTGGAAGACACACCTGGACCATCCACAGTGCAGCCTGCAGCAACAGTTAGCCTGGAGGAATTTGAAAAGCTGAAGGAAAGGAATGAGCAGCTATCCCAGGCCTTGAAGAAGACTCTTTGGGAAAGAACTGATGGTCTCCTGGACATTGAGAGATTGGTGAAGCTCAGAATTGAGCATCTGTCCAAAATTGATAAGACAGAAGACTACATAAGGAAAGCAAGGGTTGGGGAACAGATATTGAAGAATGCCTGTTAGGAGGCCAAGATTCATAAAGCTAGGGCTGAGCACTATCTACAGGAGAGCCAGGCTAGGTGGGTCAGGATCACCGAAGCCCATGCACAAGAAGACCAGAAGACTCAAGCCAAGATTAAACAGTTGGAGGCCAATGAGAAGAAGCAGCAGGAAGCTTTGTTGGCAGCTCAGAAGGAGATATCAGAATTGAAGGTTAGAGCAGGGTTAAAGAGATCCAAATACCAGGACAGACATAAGAAGCTGACTACTGCCATTGCTACTAGGAACCTCCTCATTAGGACCATTACAGAGCACCCAGCTGGTCCGGTGACTGAGGCACTCCTGAAGGAGGTCAGGGAAGATGATTATGGATTGGATGTCTGATTCCTCTTTGCTTGTTGTTCTTTCCTTTTGATGTACTTTTCTTTTTTGCTGTTGTATTTTTGACCCTCCATGGGCATGTGTTGTAAAACAGACTATGTATGTTTCATCATTTGTAATATATTTAGTTTGTTTTCATGTGGGCTTCTTTTCTCAACAACATCAAGCACCTTCCTCGAGGGCTGGAAAGGTCAAAACCAAGAACCAAACCGGATACCTTGGAGAACAAATAAGCATACTGCATTGCATACTGACTTTTTCTTTGTTTTGTAGGTTTTTTTTATTATTTTTGTTTCTAACTTTGTTGTGTCCTCAGGAAACATTGCTCGTCGCCGAGTGTTCCCTGTCAACCGCACGCATCGGTACCCGACTCGTAACAACCTTCCAGACATTCAAATGGAGTAGGTGCAGCAGGACCTAAATGAGGTCAGAAATCAGATGGCAAACGAGAGAGTAGAGATGAGAAACTAGATGTCTCAATTTATGGCTGTCATGACTGGCTTGCCCAGAGCCAAGAAAGACTGAGAGAGCTGGTGGAAAGACAAACTCCTGAGGAGCCTCATCTTGGGAGGAGGAACCAGCAACAATGAACGGGGGCAGCCTCGTATTGACCCACCAGAATATGGACCCCATCTGAATCCAGAAGTTAACATCCCGAGGAATGTTCAAGGTAATACTGCTGGGGGCAGAATCCTGCAAGAGGATCCCCAAGAAGAGCAATTTACTGTTATTAGAGCTGGAGATGAGGTATATGATAGAAGATTGGATGAGATTTCCGAAAAGTTAAGATCTTTGGAATCTCAGAATTCTTTGGGTTTCGACGTGATGGATATGGGACTAGTAGATGGGGTGAGAATTCCCCACAAATTCAAACCCCCATGCTTTGAGAAGTATAATGGCACTTCATGTCCGCATACTCATCTGCAATCTTTCTTGGGAAGGCTCAAGGCTTATACCATGGATGAGAAGTTATGGATGTTCTACTTTGAGGACAGTCTGACTGGAGCTTCAAGAGAATGGTATTCGCATTTAACTAGGGACACCATAAGATGTTGGAAGGACTTGGACGAGGCTTTCATCCGGCAATATCAGTACAACCTAGACATGGCTCCCAATATAACTCTTCTAATGGGCATGTCTAAGTCTTCTAGAGAGAGCTTCCGGGATTATGCTCAGAGATGGAGACAACTTGCTGCTGCTGTCCAACCACCCATGACAGAAAGAGAAATGGCTGAAATGTTCATGAACACATTGCAAGGGACTTATATTGATAGACTTGTTGCTTTCTCCTCTACCAGTTTTGGTGATGTGGTCATAGCTGGTGAGAGAATTGAGAGTCTCTTGAAGATGGGCAAAATCTCCGACAATGGTGCATGTTCCTCCAACAACCCCAGAAAACCCTTTGCAGGACCCCGAAGGACGGGTGAAACTAATGTTATCCATGCAAGCAGGGGCAGACCCCAATATTCTCACAGGTCAGTAGCAACTGTTACCATCCCAACTCCAGTTCCACAACAACCATTATATCCTCAACAACAACAACAACATCACTATCAGCAACCTTCTCATTTTCCGCAACAGAGAACCTACAACAACAACAATAACAACCAACAACAGCGTCCCTTCCAAAAGAGGCCATCTCAGGCAAATAGGGTAATTGACCCTATCCCTATGCCTTATGCTGCTCTATTGCCACAACTCCTGAAGCTCAACCTGGTTGAGTTAAGGACGTTGGCACCACCAGATCCTCTCAATCTCCCAAAGAATTATGATGTCAACGCCAGGTGTGCCTTTCACTCCAACGCACCTGGTCACAATACTGAGAAATACGAAGCATTACAGATGAAGGTTCAAGATCTGGTTGATTCTAAAGCTCTCAACTTCGCACCTCCTCTGAACGTCAACAGAAATCCTATGCCTAATCATGGTGGGCCTAGGATTAATGCCATTGAGGAGGACCAACCATCTACATTGATTGATAATGTTGCACAGATTCAAACACCACTGGCTGAAGTCAAAGTTCAACTTTTAAGATGCCAAGTGTTCCCAGGCTGTGGGGCATGCTGTGAGAAGCTAAGGATTGGCATAGATAGCCTTATCCAAGATGGGATTTTGCAAATTACTTCAACAACTCCTGCAGCAACTCTTGTCTCCACAACAATGGAATCTCCTACAACACCAACAATCCTTCTTTCAACAGATTCTCCTATAGCAGCAACAACAATCATTCCTACCGATTCATCAACATCACCAACAATTACTCCGTACATCACTTCAACAAGTCAAAATTCAACAACTGTTTCTTCTACAACATCAACATCCATTTTATCGACAGAATCTTCTACAATGCCAGCAAAAATTAACGAAGATGTCTCAACAGTTACAATCTACTATGACCCAGCCAATGTTCACAGCAATAATTTCCAACAACAAACTGTGGCACCTCCTTCCAGATCTCCGGTCACCATTTACTATGATCCGCACACCATTACAGTACCTTCCTCTGCAGCAATCAACACAGTTACCATTACGGTACCTGGGCCTGTTCCTTATGAGAGCAGTAATGCCATACCTTGGCACTACGACTCTGATCTCTACTGCAATGGGGAGAAAATCACTCTGGATTCATCAACTTCTTCACCACAAATTGATAATGTTGGGGGAGGTAGAGGCTTCACCAGAAGCGGACGCCTTTTTGCCTCACAAACACAAAGACCTAATGCTGAAGCAGAAGCTGCTGCTAAGGCAAAAGGAAAGAATGTGGTATCCGAAGAGCCAACTGCCAAGGAAACTCAGAAGACATCTTTTGAGCAAGATGTAGACGAGTTCATGAGAATAATAAAAAGGAGTGATTACAAGGTAGTGGACCAGCTTCACCAAATACCCTCCAAAATCTCCATATTATCACTGCTAATGTGTTCCGAAGCTCACAGGAATGCATTGTTGAAAGTCCTGCACGCAGCATACGTGCCGGAGGAGATTACTGTTAATCAGCTAGAGATCGTGGTTGCAAATGTCAACACCAGTCATGGACTGGGCTTTATGAATGCTGATTTAACAACGGAGGGGCGCAACCATAACAAGGCTTTACATATCACCTTGGAATGCAAAGGTACCGTTCTGTCTCATGTACTGGTGGACACTGGGTCGTCACTCAATGTTCTACCAAAGAAAGCCTTAGTGAAGCTGGAGTATGATGTCTTGGCATTGCGCCCGAGTAATTTGGTGGTGAGAGCATTTGATGGCTCTAAAAGATTAGTGCTTGGGGAGATTCATCTACCTGTGTTTATTGGCCCACAGACTTTCAAAACTACCTTCTTTGTGATGGACATACAACCGGCCTACAACTGTCTGTTGGGTAGACCCTGGATCCACGCCACTGGCGCTGTTACGTCTACCATTCACCAGAAGTTAAAATTCGAGTGGGAAGGCCAAATCATCACCATCTGTGGGGAGGAGGACATCTTTGTTAGCCAGCTGGCTACGTATAAGTACATAGAAATGGATGGGGAGATCCATGAGACCATGAGTCAAAGGTTTGAAGCCCTTAATATTAATGAAGCATCTGCTATGTCTGGGACTTCCATCACTTCATATCAACAGGCCCAAAAGGTTGTTGAGGAGGGTACCGCTCAAGGCTGGGGCAAGCTGCTGCCAGTTGAAAAGAAAGAAGACCGATTCGGGTTGGGTTATAGACCAACTCAACAAGATCAACCAGAGGCTGCAACGGAGCCCAAGTTTGTCAGCGGGGAATGCTCACCCCGGATGCTGTGAATAGTTTGGAAGATGAGTCAGAAGACGAACGCAACCTGGAAAACTGGATACGTCCAAGGATCCCGGGGAACCAAGTCTCAAACTGGTCTTCCCAGGAAATTATAAGAGTTACTCCTGCAGAGTAATTATTATTTCCTGTCTTTAAGCATGCATCAAGTCCTACATCTTGCACAAGATGTCCGGGCTCATTTTGTAATCGGGCCATCTTGTATTTTGTGCAAACGATCAATTAATGAATATCAGGACATCTTTTGCAAATGAATCTTTTCTTTTCCGCTCATTGTTTTTCATTCTTTATTTTTTGTACAAAAATAAAATGGCAATGTTTTTCAAAATAATAACTTCATTTTTCACTTTTTCTAAACAAGATAAAACTGATCACTAAAACGAACAAATCTAAACCCTTGCAGAGAGTGCCCTCCAGACTGCACTGACAACAACACTGCTATGACTTCGTATGACTTTGACAATCTGATTAATCAAGTCGATGAAGGGGTTGAAGAAGATTATGAGCTATCTGAAGAATTAGCCAGGTTGTTAAGACAAGAGGAGAAGGCTATCACTCCTCATCAGGAGGAAGTTGAGACGGTTAATCTTGGTACAGAAGAAGACTTGAAAGAAGTGAAAATCGGGGCCCGTCTGCAAGATTCAGTGAAATAGCAACTTATTGACATGCTTTGGGAGTATGTGGATGTTTTTGCTTGGTCTTATCAGGACATGCCAGGTATGGATACCGACATTGTTATGCACAAGCTGCCTCTAAAGGAAGACTGTCCTCCATTAAAACAGAAGTTGCGCCGTACTCGCCCATATATGGCAATGAAGATAAAAGAAGAGGTACAAAAACAGTGGGATGCCGGTTTCCTTGCTGTAACTAGCTATCCGCCGTGGGTTGCTAACATTTTACCTGTGCCTAAGAAGGATGGCAAAGTGCGGATGTGTGTGGATTACCGGGATCTGAATAGAGCTAGCCCGAAAGATGACTTCCCATTACCTCACATTGATGTATTGGTCGACAATACGGCTCAGTTCTCGGTATTCTCCTTCATGGATGGATTTTCAGGATATAATCAGATTAAGATGTCACCTGAAGACATGGAAAAGACAACTTTCATCACACCCTGGGGCACATTCTGTTATAAGGTAATGCCATTTGGACTGAAGAATGCTGGTGCCACTTATCAACGGGCTATGGTAACATTATTCCATGACATGATCCACAAAGAAATTGAATGTTATGTGGATGACATGATTGCCAAGTCCCTCACAGAAGAAGACCACCTGGTAAATCTGTTGAAACTATTCAAGCGTCTGAGGAAGTACCAATTGAAGCTGAACCCCAACAAATGCACATTCAGGGTGCGATCCGGTAAGCTGCTGGGATTTATTGTAAGTGAGAAAGGGATTGAAGTTGACCCTGATAAAGTCAAGGCCGTCCAAGAAATGCCTGCACCGAAGACTGAAAAAGAAGTTCGGGGTTTTCTAGGTAGATTGAACTACATTTCAAGGTTCATATCTCATCTTACAGCAACCTGTGAGCCCTTGTTCAAGTTGTTGAGAAAAGAACAAACGGTCAGGTGGAATGAAGACTGCCAAAGGGCTTTTGACAAAATCAAGGAGTACTTACAAGAGCCTCCAATCCTTATGCCTCCAGTTGAAGGAAGACCTCTAATAATGTACTTGACAGTATTAGAAGAGTCAATGAGGTGTTTGTTGGGCCAGCATGACGAGTCAGGTCGAAAAGAGTATGCAATATACTACATAAGCAAAACGTTTACCGACTGTGAACAACGTTATTCCCTGCTCGAGAAAACTTGTTGTACTTTAGCGTGGGCTGCTCGCCGACTAGGGCAGTATATGTTGACCCACACTACCTTATTGATCTCAAAGATGGACCCAGTCAAGTACATATTTGAGAAGCCAGCACTTACCGGACGGGTTGCAAGATGGCAAATGATTCTCACAGAATATGACATTCAGTACACGTCTCACAAAGCTATCAAAGGCAGTGTATTGTCTGACTATCTTGCTGAGCAACCCATTGATGATTACCATCCTATGAGATTTGACTTCCCTGATGAAGATATCATGTTCATAAAAGCAAAAGATCATGAAGAGTCTATTCACACTGAAGGGCCTGACCCAGAAGAAGAATGGACAATGATGTTCGATGGGGCTGTTAATATGAATGGTCGTGGTGTTGGTGCAGTCCTTATTACACCTAAAGGGGTTCACATGCCTTTCTCGGCGAAACTCACCTTTAACTGCACTAACAACGAAGCTGAATGCGAAGCTTGTATTATGGGTCTTGAGGAAGCCATTGACCTCAGGATCAAGACTTTAACTGTATTCGGAGATTCAGCTCTGGTAATCAATCAAACCAACGACAAATGGTACACTCATCAGGAGCATCTGATTCCATACCGGGATTATACGAGGAGATTACTGACTTTCTTCACAACAGTCAAGCTTGAGTATATCCCTCGAGATGAAAATCAGTTTGCAGATGCTCTGGCTACCATTTCATCCATGATCAAAGTTCAAGCTGCCAACTTTGTGCCTTGGATTTCAGTGTCCAGACTTGACAGACCAGCATATGTATTCTCAGTAGACCTTGCTAAAGATGAAAAGCCTTGGTTCTATGACATCAAATGATTCTTAGAGGATCAAACATACCCACCTAGGGCATCTTCCAATGATAAGAAGACATTAAGAAGGCTGGCTGGTAGTTTCTTCCTGAATACTGATGGTTTGTTATACAAGAGAAACTTTGATATGGTACTCCTCAGATGTGTTGATAAGAAAGAGGCAAACTTGTTGATGCACGGGGTGCATGAAGGATCTTTTGGTACCCATGCTGGAGGGAATGCAATGGCCAAGAAATTGTTAAGATCAGGCTACTACTGGATCACAATGGATGCAGACTGTTGTGCTTATGCCAGAAAGTGCCACAAATGCCAGATTTACGCAGACAAAGTGCATGTGCCTCCAAATCCTTTGAATGTGATGTCTTCACCATGGCCCTTTTCCATGTGGGGCATTTGTAACACCCCAAATTCGCCCTCTTCATTTTAAGCATCATATCACATCATATTCATCATACTCATATCATTTCCTCAGCATCATATCATGGAAAGATGAAGCATAACATCCCTCATGTCCTAGCATCAAGCATATGGTCATCTGTGGAGGTCCTTGAAGCATTTCAAGCCATGACAAGGGTCCCAATGAGTTTTTACAAGTCTTATGGTTAGTCTACACTCCATTTACAAGATCAAGTCCATTGGCAAAAGTTCAGAAGATTGCATGATCATCAGAGATCTCAGGACAAGGCAAAGCTCCTATACAAGGCACCCAAATTAGGGTTTGTGATTCAAGCACCAAGATCTCACAAATTTGGCCATTTATTTTGGGAAAAGTCTTCTATATGTTAATAGGATCCTATGTGTCAAATTTCATGAGAAAATTCCATGTGGAAGTCAGTCAATGCCTCAGTTGCTTGCAGATGAAGGAAAAAGTCAACAGTGCCCTTAAAAAGTCAACTGTGCAATTTCAAGGGGTCTAACCCAAATTTTTTGGACAAGAGGGGTCCTTACAATGTTATAAGAGGTTTGGAGGGCCTAAAGTTCAAGAATCATGGAGATTTGGAGGGTTTTGCAAAAATGGTACAAAGTTGGTTTTAAGGAATTTCCAAATTTGGCAACTTTTGCCCTAATTTTCAAATGGCCTTAACATGATCAAAAATTCTTCAAATGGACCAAAGTCAAACATGAAAGTTGAAGAGTAAGGGCTCCCATTTTCAAAAAGTACAAGTACATTTTCATAGGATGTTTAGATTTTTCTAGAGGTCCTTCGAAAAAGTCATCATTCTAGGGCAAAAATTCACTTTTCCTAAAGCCACCAAATGCAAAAGGCCTCAAACATGAATTGTGTGACTTGGTACAGGACCAATTATGTTTCAAACTTAAAATGCATTGTATTATAACCATTTTGCTCCAAAGAATTGGTCATTTTCGTGCACTATGAGAAAATCCCTCCAAAACATGCAAATTGGCAAAAGTCATGAAACAAGTGTGATGCTTGAATCTAAGGGCCAGGTTTTGTTACATTTCAATCAAGGGTGGAAAATGAAAGTCACATGTGCTGAGAGGCCCAAATAAGCATGATCATAGCATTCTTATCTCACCAAGTGCAAATTATGCAAAATCACAAAAAACTCATGACTCATTCGTGCATTCTTTTTCACACTTTCAGCATTGCCTTGTGAGGTCATAACAAGAAGAATTAGGGCTTAGCAAATCTCATATCTCTCTCATTCTCTCATTCACAAACTTCATGCAACTTTGCATTTTCTCTCTTTTCCCTTGATCCAAGCAAGTAAACTCCAAACCAAGGCAATCTCAGGATCCTTAAGCATACACTCATTGAAGTTTATCCTCAAGTTTGGCCAGCTTACCATTTCAAGGCAACTTGTCTTGAAACCTCAGATCCAGTTTGTTTCAAGGCCTTAGATGCATTTATTTTGCATCTAAGGAGTAAGGGGAGTGATTTGCACGCATTGGTTGGTTTTCTAGCTCCCTGAATCAAGCTCTCCATCTCAGGTATGGCTTGAAATCTCATGTTCTAAAAATGAAATTGATATGGTGTTTTGCAATCATTGATGTTTGTTGATCATGCTGCACTTTGTAGATTTGAATTTGGTGCATTGTAGTGAAAGTTATATGCATTTCAAGTTTGATAGTGACACTTTATTTCCTTCGATCTGTTCAATCCTTTGAGATTTAGGTTTTTTTGATGTTATATTTGAGTTCAATGATGTTGAATTAGTGGATCTGGGTTATTCATTTTCATTTTTTGGTTGATTTTTGGTTCTGGTTCGAATTCCGGTGTCGGGGCCCTAGCTCCGGTCACCAGAAAGTTGCTGAGTTCATTTTAGGGTTTGTATGTGTAAACACCCCAAATTTGCCTTCACTCATTTCACGATGGCTTATGATCCTTCATATTTCATAAGTTCAATCATAGCATCTCATATTACATTTTTGCTTCACTGCATTGGTTCTAAGTCATCTGCATCTAGGGTTTGTGATCTGAGCAATCCAAGAGCCATCTGAGCCACTCCAAAGGCCATCAATCACTTCCAAGGGGTCCATGTATATTCAAGCATCATATTATATCCTCCAAAGATCAAGGAAGTCAAAGCTGTCGAAGTTGGGGCATCCATTGGGGCAACACCGTATCAGCTTGTGTATGGTATGGAGGCAGTCCTACCTGTCGAAGTTGAATTACCCTCCTTGCGGGTACTAATGGATGTCAAGCTGAACGAGGCAAAATGGGTCCGATCCCGATACGAACAACTAAGTCTGATCGAAGAGAAAAGATTGGCTGCAATTTGTCATGGGCAGCTGTATCA
This sequence comes from Lathyrus aphaca, assembly GCA_963966055.1. Classification (NCBI taxonomy): domain Eukaryota; kingdom Viridiplantae; phylum Streptophyta; class Magnoliopsida; order Fabales; family Fabaceae; genus Lathyrus; species Lathyrus aphaca. The sequence continues at coordinate 242,823,926 of OZ014519.1, read as the reverse complement.
GAAAAGAATGAAGAAAGCCTTTGATCAGAAAGTCAGGCTTCGAGAGTACCAAGTAGGGGATCTCGTGCTGAAGAGACTCCTCCCTCCTCATACAGACCACAGGGGCAAGTGGACTCCGAATTATGATGGTCCGTTCATAGTAAAGAAAGTTTTCTCTGGTGGAGCACTGATGCTCAGTACTATGGATGGTGAAGACTTCATGTCCCCTGTGAATTCAGATACAGTTGAAAAATACTTCGCATAAAATGACCCGCTGGACATAAAAATAGAATGTAAGTCCAGGCAAAAATAGGGCATCCCGGCGAGTCAAAAACAGAATAAAAGACTCGGGAAAATATAAGGGAAAATAAATAATAAAAAATGTACACCCGCTGAGTTGAAAAGCCACATTGGACAGCTCAGGCAAAAATGGGTATCCCGGTGGAGTTAAAACCCGAAAGGGCGATCCGCGCAAAATAAGGGAATAAACGAACGACTGTATTCTGAATTCGTCTGTATCACTTACAGCATGGTAAGCTCCGAAAGGCTCAAGCTTCGGTCAAAATCAGCCTTCTTCAGAAAGCAAGTCGAGAAGAACGTCAGTGTCATACGGGTCATAGCAAAAAGGGAAGCTCCCTGAAGCGTCATCAACATTGCCAACATCTTTTTATTTTCTCAATTTTTGTAACAATCTCCTCATTTCAGGGGATTTGTTTCTTTGACTGTATCTTGCCAATTCAGGGCACACAATTAATAAAATCAGATTTTCAGTCATATATCGTCTCGTACATTTTATTTTCAGATGTTAATTGCATAAGTACAGATGTGTCTTTTCTAAATTAAATGCCTACAGGAAATATGTTTGCTCTCGGGAGTATCTAAACTCCTATGATGGAATCCGGTAAGGGGTACCTCGGGGTACTTGTACGTCTCTTTGTCATAACAGGATTGCAGGTATTCAAAGCGCAATACGGGGCATGAAAGTTTCTCTCCAGCAGGATGCCAAATTATCACTTCTCCAGCACTCTCCCAAAATAGCACCATGAGTGCCCTTTCCCCAGCTGAGTTGCCAGACATCATCTTCCTCAGCAGAATCCTTACAGAACTTTAGGAAGATCGTTCAGTGATCATTCCTCCCCGACCAAGTGTTAGACAGGGAACCATCTCCCCGCAGAGCCCCAGCCTCTATCCAGAAGAGCAATGCCTGAAGATTTCACAACAGAGTGACGAAAGCTCCCGCAGACCCCAGCTGGGCCCCTCATTACCAAGATAGGTCTATCAGTGACCTACTACCCCATGCAGAGTCATATATATATCAGATCTACCAATGATCTCATCCCCAACTAGGATATCACTTCAAGCAGATCGGCCGGAGATCTTCACCGCGACGGGATCCGAATCCCGGATCGGTATTTTCGCATAATCATAGCATTCGCATCATATTTTACCCCAGAGCGTAGCATTCCGTTTAATACGGAGCATTACGGCAAAAATCAAACATATTGCATAATCATAAGCCATGTTTTGAATCAAACACCTGTATACACCAACATTCCATCAACAATACACAAAATACATCTCAAACTCCCCGACAGAAAGCCAAAGTGTCCCTTTTGCACTCTCAAACACAAGCATATATGCTCACTCGACGCTCGTCCGAGTCATTTTCCCCAGTAAAAGTCGCCAGAATCTTTTATACAAACGGACACTTGCCACAAACAGATACCTATACATTATAGATAATCCTCGACACTCGTCTGTGTCATATCCCCAGCAGAAAGCCAAAGCGTCCCCTTTGCATCCACAAAAACATATTAATACAATTCCCTGACACCCTTCCGTGTCACCTTCCCCAGCATAGTTTCCTAAACACTTTGTACACCAAATACTTGTTTATAAGATACTTCTTCCGACACCCGTCCGTGTCGTGCTCTCCACAGCGAGTTGGACACTCATCTATGTCTCACTCATCACTTTTTACTCATACAGATACTCGTCCGTATCTTGTATGCACCATTTAAATCCCCTCAGAGTCGACACTCGTCCGTGTTCTTTGTTAACAAGTTGGTACTTGTCCGTATCATCATCTCCGAACATGCGTCAAACATTTGTTTCTACTGATACTCGTCCGTATCATAGTCTTAAGGATGCTCGTCCGCATCTTTAATTTATACACCGTGTCAGACACTTATGTCTTTGCCTCCTTGAAATTAGACACTCGTCTGTGTCTACCATTCCCCAGAAGAATTCCCGACAAATCTTGATAAACAATGTTCCTCCTATCTGACAATCGTCCTATGTCACGATATTTTCGGCAGCCGTACCCTGCCAGGTGATCGTCCTTCACCTTTTGATGATCGTCCTTCATCATTCCCCAGCGGAGTCTCTATTCATTAGAACCCCTTTCTATCCGACATTCGTCCTATGTCGTGATACTCGAGCAGCCGTCCCCTGCTAGGTGATCGTCCTTCACCTTTTGATGATTGTCCTTCATCATTTTATCTGATGGCCGTCCCCATCGTTGTTCCAGCTATCTGACATTCGTCCTATGTCACGATGAACCCCGAGAGCAGCCGTACCTTGCTAGGTGATCGTCCTTCACCTCTTGATGATCGTCCTTCATCATGCTTATCCGATGGTCGTCCCCATCGTCGACTCCAGCTATCTGACATTCGTCCAATGTCATGATACTTTCGGCAGCCGTATCCTTCCAGGTGATCGTCCTTCACCTTAGATGACCGTCCCTCATCTTATCCCCAACAGAGCAGCCGTCCCATGCTAGGTGATCGTCCTTCACCTTTGATGACCGTCCCTCATCATTTATTTCTTCAACCCGATGGCCGTCCCCATCATTCACCTTTAATCCCTAGAGAGTCTTGTTTCTTTACTTGATGGTCGTCCCCATCATGATACCTTTGTTTCCCCAGCATGTCGGCCGTCCCCGTCATCACTTTATCCCCAACAGTCGTCCTCTACTCGACGGTCGTCCTCCGTCGCCCGCCCTTTATAATCATGCTTCACTTCCTTTTACAATCTATATCCCTTTTCTTCTTCATTCAGTGAGTGCAAATTTTGGACTGTCTTTGGTATTCAACCACAAGTTATCTTGTTTGTCTGTTAAGCCGTCGCTTACATCCTGCACAACTAACTCATGTTTGAATAGGGGCAGCTGTAAACATCCCAAATTTTCCCTCACTCATTTCACCATGTCTTATGATCCTTCATATTGCATAAGTTCAATCATAGCATCATATATTACATTTTTGCTTCACTGCATTGGTTCTAAGTCATCTGCATCTAGGGTTTGTGATCTGAGCAATCCAAGAGCCATCTGAGCCACTCCAAAGGCCATCAATCACTTCCAAGGGGTACATGTATGTTCAAGCATCATATTATATCCTCCAAAGATCAAGGAAGTCAAAGAATCACAAGAACTGAGAAAGGCATGGAAGCAGAGCCAGGCTTAACTGCACAGATGACCTAAAATTAGGGTTTTGGTTTCAGAGGCCATAACTCCAAATTTTTTGGTCATTCTTGTTTCTATTGGTCTCTATATGATATAAGGATCATGCATACCAATTTTCATGAAGAAATTCAATGGGGAAGGCATTTGATCAATAGATAACTTCTTGTGCAAGTCAGTGCAAAATCAGGGCATCTGAGGCCCCCAATCATCCAACCAAAGGGTATTCTCCATCATGTTGATTGTGTTTGATCTTTATTTGATCTTAGAAGGTGTTAGAAGATTCACAAGATTGAAGAATTTCAAGCTATTTGCAAAGTTGCCTTTTTGGGAAAGTGACTTGTAATGCAAAATTGTCATTTTGGGAAAGTTTTTCCACCTCCTCTTTTTGATTCAAAAATGCTTCAAATGAAAAATCTTTGGTCATGAAAGTTGTAGATTGGATCCTCCCATTTTCAAAAAGTACAAGAACTCATTCTAATTCATTTTAGATCAAAAGTTATGGCTTGTCAAAGTTGGGAAAAATCACTTATTTTTCACTTTGGCACCAAAGAGGAAAACTTGCAATTTCACATGCCAAGCATTTTTATGACCTCAAATGGACTTCTAAGCATCACATAAGCATAACAAATGACCTAAAATTCAGAATGCACCAAAGAATCACCCATTTTCATGCCTTGATCATTAAGAAATCTCAAAAGGGCCAAAGGTTCACAAATTTGCAAAACCACCCACAAGCTTTAATCCACTTGCTGATTTGCCTCAATCTCATTTCCATGGTCATCCTTGAATCAAGCTACAACAGACATGCCTTTGTTCTAGCCCTTAAACAGCCCATACCTCAAAGGACACATAGACTTGACTTTTTGCAAAAGGGGCCATGCCAATCACACTGTGCCACCACCAACTCTCTGCCCTATCACAGCTCAATAAGTGGACAAAATGAAACTCAAAACACACAAGAGGCAAGCCTGAGCTCTCCCACAAGTCAGCATACACAAAAATCCCTCCCTTTTCATTTTCTATCGAATCTTTCAACTCAGCAACTCAAACTTAAAACTTCTTCCACCATTCATCTTAGAATGCATCACTGATCACAAACCACCCTTTACTTTGCCTTAAAAGCCATCACACACCAAATACGATTTTTCTCCCTTTTGAACTGAACTGAAGCAATCTGCCAAATCAGCCATAAGAAACTCCAAACAAGCTTTGCAAACTCTTGAGGGAAGTTAGTAGAGGTGATTGGAAGCAAGGAACTGTCCAGAAAGCTCCAAAAGCAAAAGCTCCATCTCAGGTAGTCATGTGAAACTTTTTTCCAGAACCTCTATTTTAAGTTATTAATTGGTTAAGTGTGATCCCCTGAACATGTTGAACTTTGAATTTTTGAAAATGATGAAGAATTGAGCATGTATGGCTTGTTTGAAATTTCTGCCATTTTTACACCTTGCTTCGAATCTTGTTAGTGGTTAGAAATAAATTCCATTTGAGGTTAGATTTAGGTTTAGGGGAGTGAGAGGAACAAATCTGGAGCTTTAGAGCTCCAGAAATAACCTGGGGAAGAAGTTGAGGTTTTTTCAGGGAGGGATGTCATCAGAGAAGACGACCGAAGCTCTTCTCCGGTGACCTGATTGTCATTAGGGTTTTAATCTGGATTAGGGCTCAGTTTGAATGTGGAGCGTACGATTGTGTTTCCCGCGCGTGTTCAATGGTTCAGATCATCCCATTTAGCCCTAATCCACGTCATTAAGTTAATTAATTAGGGTTTAGTTTTAAAAATGTCAGTTTGAATGTGGACCCTCAGATTACGCGCCAGTCAATTCGCGCGTTTCCTATTTGAATCTCAGCCTCAGGATTTGCATACTTTCCCTTTTATTCAATTTAATTTTCATTTTTATTGTATTTATTTCCACGAATTTTTAAAAATAGTAAAATGCATTAAAAAATTCTGAAAATTTTTATCAAATCTTTTATTAATTTTCAGAACCCAAAAATATTTTTATTTTTATTTTTTTGCATCAAAAATTATTTTTAAATCATTTAAATGTTTATTTTTAATTAGTTAATGGAAATTAATTAATTAAAAATGCATTTAGGTATTTAAAAAATCACAAAAAATTCACATTGCATCTTGACATATTTAGAAACATTTTCCAACTCTTCAAACAAATTTATTTTTGGTTTTTATGTACTTTGACATTTTTCATTGGAATAAAAGTTATTTAAAGGCAATATTTTGGTCCTAACTTAGAAAAATTCATTCTGCCTAACCATGAAGAGTTTGATGATGGTTCTTCTTGCATTGCATTATTCATATCATGTAGTTTCTAGGGTAAAATAGGTTTGAATTTATCTTTCATTTTCAATTTGATGTGCATTTTTCCTTTTGAAGTGCCATAAAACCCTAGTCAACTTGAGAAAATCATAACTTCCATTAGGTTAAGACTTAGGTCCTCTCCTTTGAGCAGCAAACTTGTGTAGTGTTAGGGTTCCTTTGATCCCATTTTCAATTTTTTTATCATGTCATTTGCTTCTGATTTTGAATTTTTGCATTGCATATTGTATGTAAACCCTAATTTTTGCTTTCATTTGTATCCATCTTCCATATGCTTGCATTCATGAACTTGCCATGAGATTTTGTGCATTCACATGACTTCTAAGACATCTTAGGACATATTAGAATCATGTTTGATCATTGCATTATTCATATTCCATGTTATGCATTCATTTCATTCCATATGCATTCATGAACTTTTATGCCTCATTTCATGCTTCATTTGCATCTTCATTGTTTGTATGATCATCCTCAACTCTTGACATGTGTTTGCATCATCTCTTAGCATCATTAACATCATGTTCTTGCTTCTGACTTTGGTTTTCATCATGGCATTTCATCTTATTTTCATTGCATTTCATCTTATTGTTATTAACTTTTCAGGTGGTAAGTGTTTGAGAAATGAATTTGCCTTCACTTCTCATAATCTTTTCTCATCTCTCTTCATGCATTCATTGCTGCATTTTGTATTTGCTTTAGGGTGAGCTTGCTCATTCATGTTACCTCTTCACCTTCTTTCTTCAGGCAACTTGTCTTCTTAAGTGAAGCAAGTTGTCTTGCTTCTGCTTTCTTCTCCTTTCATCTGCTTCTTCCAAGGTGGCTTTTCTCCTTGAAGACCTTTTGCAAGCCTCATAAACCCTAGGAACAACCAAGCATGATCACAATTAGGGTTTGATTAGTCCCCCATTAGTTTTTACCTTTGTGTCATCTTTGAGTCTTCTCTTCTCATCTCTTAATCAAGGACTAAACCTTCAAAGTTTTAAGGCTTTGTGATTAAGATTATGCCTGCATCCTTCTATTAGGATGGAGTGTATAACTTTAATCCTAAGTGTTAAACCCTTAATGTGTTTAAATCCTTTAATCAATCCACTTAATAATCACTAAGGCATCAAGCTTGTAACTTGGGCCTTGCATTAGGGTTCTAATTCTTCCTTAATTGGTTAAGAAGGACTAACCCTAGTGTTAATGGACAAGTTCCCCTCAAGTTGTCTTACAAAACATAAAATCCATTTCTTAATCTTACCATTAACTAAAATCCATTTAATAAAGGCCTTGTTTTGTCATGAGGTTAATCCCTAACCATGGATTAAGTTGAGGAGCCTTTCTCAGCTTAAATGTTCTCATCTATTATCCTTCTATTAGGATGGTGTAATGGGTCCATTAAATCCTTGATTATGGCTTAAACTCATTACTTAACACCAAACAAAATACCAAAAATATTTAAATAATCACAAGTAGGTTAATGATCTTAATCCTACATCATGGTGATTAAGTGTGAGGTGCTTACTTCATACTTAAGGTATTCTCATTACCCCTAATCAGAGGGAGGATGTGATGGGTTTACTAACCCTTGGTTTAGGACTAAGCTCCTTTTCTTATGACAAACCCAAAAAAGCAATAAAAGATTGAAAACACAAAAACAAACAATAATCGTCTCCTCCGGGATTCTCTTCTCACCTCATTCACTCACAAACGAGAACTTGCTCCTTCCGTCTAATGCAAGACAGTTTGCACCTGAGCCAGACAGGTCATACACTTGAGCATGGATAAGTAAGCAGTTCACAATTCAATTTATATTTCAGTCTCTTAGAGTCGAACTACGGTGTTCTGACTTCCTCATTACACGAGAGGATACGTAGGCATAACTTAACGGTTATCAAACAAAAGTCTCTGTATATTCCCCCTCCTTCCAGCATTATTCTTCAAACCTCATAGTCTTGAGCTTCACATTCTTCTATTCTTGCACTGACACTCCATATTTTTCACTCCACTTTCTTCCAGCACTGACACTTGCATTCTTTCCATCTTTGATATACAAATTGCACTGACACTACCCCTTTAAAACACAAATCTTTTAAGCGTGGATCCCGTCGAGTACGGCGGACAATCTGGGTGCTAATACCTTCCCAGGTTGTAACCAACCCCCTTTCTCAGTTTCTCTGGTTCGCGACCGTCTTATCCATTTCTTTCTAGGTCTATGCAGCATTACCTTTCCTTCGGGATAAAAATGCCTAGCTGGCGACTCTTTTCTTCTGAGTTATCCCTTGTGTGTTCTCTCTCTCCTCTCGCCGACCGTTCGCGTCTGTACCCCTCTTGGCCCCGTGTCATCAGGTGGGAGAGACAGCTTGGCGACTCTGCTGGGGACCCTTATACTGTAACCAGGGCTTCTGGTTCTTTTTTGTGGGTTCCTCCTAGCGCTTGTTTGATTTGTGTTTACTGGGGTGTTATGTGCTAGTTGTGTTTATTTATTTGCTTTATTTATTGCTTTATGTACAGCTTTATTTACTGCTTTCTTTACAATTTTACATATTTCATTCTGTCATTATCATTACTGGATCTGGCTTCTTTTTTGGTGGGTGGGGTTCCGTTGAGAGTTTAAGGTCCTATACCTGGGACCTGAGTGATACCTAGGCTAGAGTGGTTCATGTTCTTTCCCATTCCATTTCGGTCTGGTTCGGGAATATGAAGCACAGTTCAGATGTGGGTTTCTTCTTGAGAACTCTGTGCTACGGATTTCCTGTAGTGCTAGGGCTATTTGGGAAGCCTGCTAAGTCTGGATGACCTTTATTTTGACCTTCAGAATCTGGGGTGAATTAGAGGAGGATATTTTATGGTTATTATAAACACTATACCTCCAGGTTAGAAGTGTTTACACTTCTCATAACTGATCCAAGTCTGAGGATCCTTGTTCTAGAGCATTACCTGTGAGGGGGTTGGGCTGTTTACAGGTTTGCAGGAACCCTTGGCCATATCATACCCTGTTACTGTATTGTTTAAGAGTACCTCATTTTGGAAAGTTCTTGTGATTAAACCCTGGACATGTGACTCTTTATTTGAGTCCCCCACCCTGGTTACTGGATTTTTGAGCCTCCATCTGGACCTTCTTTTGAATATACATGGACCTATATCAGGACAGATAATCAGATCCAGCTTGATCACAAACCCTTGCATATCATTTGCATACATCATCATTGCATCATTTAACATTTGTTTATTTGTTTTTCAGGGTATCCATATCATATCTGGTTTGGTTTTGACCCCTTCTTCTGCATAGACCTCTGCTTCACCAGTTATCTGCTTCAACTATTTTCATCATCACATGCATCAGCCTGTCAGTGGCTCATTGCTAGCATCAGACTTTGATCTTCATCAGCACTTATCTTCAGCTTCTTCAGCAACATTCATGACTACTCCCAGGAAGAGCAACATATCCTACCACTTTTTTGAGCCTGTATTGACTGATATCAGGCAGGTCCAGTCACTTATCACACCTGACCACATCCCATTGTTTAGAGAACACTATGGAGGTATCTTGGATATGGTTATGGACCTTGACCCTTCTCAGAGGAGTATGATCCACACCTGCTTGCAGTTTTATGATCCTCCATTGAGATGTTTCACTTTTCCAGACTTCCAGCTAAGGCCTTTGCTGGAAGAATTTTCCTCATTGATTGGGGTACCTATCAGGAGTGGAATCCCCTTCAACCCAGAAATGCCAGCTCCCAGCAATGGAGAATTGGCAAAAGCACTGTACCTGGAGCCTGCTTTGATTGAGCAGAGTATGACAGCAAAAGCTAGGATTCCTGGTTTGCACTTGGACTTCTTGATTTCTCAGGCCATCCTGAAGGCCTCCTTGGGAGAGTGGAGGGCAGTCTGTGCACTGTTAGCCCTCAGCATATATGGGGTTATACTGTTTGCAGATGAGCCCAAATTTGTCAGCAAGAATGCCATTCATCTGTTTCTTCTGAGGAACCCAGTACCCACATTATTGGGAGATTTCTACTACTCCATCCATCAGAGGAATGAGAAACAAAGGGGGAAGTTATTGAGATGTTGTGCTCCTTTGTTTCACACCTGGTTGCTCAGACACCTACCTAAGTCAGATGCTTTCCTGAATCTCCACCAACAGAAGAATTAGGCTAAGAGGCTCATTGCTTTGACTTCAGATGATATTTGATGGTGCACCCAGAGCACCAAGGGCAAAGACATTATCACCAGCTGTGGACAATACCCAAATGTACCTCTAGTAGGAGTAAAGGGTTGCATCAACTACAATCCTTTGCTGTTTAAGAGACAACTGGGCTATGCTTTGGTTCACCCTCCCAGGATGCAAGATTTAGTTGAGACCCTGTATTGTGAAGTGAAACCTAATTTAGCTGCTGTCAGACAAGCATCCTGAACTTGGGACAACATTCAGACAAAAGGGATGGCTATTCTGGGAAGGTGTAATAATGTTGCTTCGGCTCAATACTATGACTGGTCCTGTACAAGAGCTCAGATCACTGGAATGCCTTTCACCTTGGAAGACATGCCTGGACCCTCTATAGTACAGCCAGCAGCAACTGTCAGCCTGGAAGAATTTGAGAAGCTGAAGGAAAGAAATGAGAACCTATCTCAAGCTTTAAAGAAGACCCTTTGGGAAAGGAGTGATGGTCGACTGGACATTGAGAGATTGGAAAAGCTCAAGGTGGAGCATCTTGCCAAAATTGAGAAGACATAGGATTACATAAGGAAAGCAAGAGCTGGGGAACAAATATTGAAGAATGCTTGTAAAGAAGCCAAGTTTCAGAAGGCTAGGACTGAACTTTATCTGCAAGAGAGTCAGGCTGGGTGGGTCAGGATCACTGAAGCCCATACACAAGAAGACCAGAAGACTCAAGCCAGGATTGAACAGTTAGAGGCCAATGAAAAGAAGCAGCAGGAAGCTTTGTTGGCAGCCCAGAAGGAGATTTCAGAGTTGAAGCTCAGAGCAGGATTGAAGAGGTCAAGGGACCAGGACAGGCATAAGAAGCTGACCACTGCCATTGCCACCAGGAACCTCCTCATTAGGACGATTACAGAGCACCCAGCTGGTCCAGTGACTGAGGCACTCCTGAAGGAGGTTAAGGAGGATGAGTTTGGATTGAATGTTTGACTTCTTTGTTTGTTGTTGCTTCCATTTGATGTACTTTTTCTTTTTGATGTATTTTGACCCTCCATGGGCATATGTTGTAAAACAAACTATGTATTTGTTCATCATTTGTAATATATTAGTTTGCTTTCATTGGGTTTCTTTTCTCAAGCAACAACAAGCATCTTCCTCGAGGTCTGGAAAGGTCAAAACCAAGAACCAAACCGGATACCTTGGAAAACAAATAAGCATACTGCATTACATACTAACTCTGTTTTGTTTTGTAGGTTTTGTTATTATTTCTAACTCTGTTGTCATCTCAGGAAACATTGCTCGTCGCCGGGTGTTCCCTATCAACCGCACACACCGGTACCCTACTCGCAACAACCTTCCTGGTATTCAAATGGAACAAGTACAGCAGGATCTGACTGAGGTCAGAAATCAGATGGCTAATGAGAGATTGGAGATGAGGAATCAGATGTCTCAATTCATGGCTGTGATGACCGGCTTAGCCCAGAGTCAAGAAAGGTTAAGGGAGCTGGTGGAAAGACAAACCCCTGAAGAGCCTTATCTTGGGACAGGAGGAACTAGTAACAATGAACGGGGCCAGCCTCGTATTGATCCACCAGTATTTGGACCTCATTTGGAACCAGAAGCTAATATCCCGAGAAATGTGCAAGGTAATACTGTTGGAGGGAGAATCTTGCAAGAGGATCCCCAAGAAGAGCAGTTTACTGTTATGGGAGCTGGAGATGAAGTATATGACAGGAGATTGGATGAAATTGCTGAGAAGTTAAGGTCTTTGGAGTCTCAGAATTCTTTGGGCTTCGATGTGATGGACATGGGGCTGGTGTATGGGGTGAGAATTCCCCACAAATTCAAACCCCCATACTTTGAAAAGTACAATGGTACCTCTTGTCCTCGCACTCATCTGCAGTCTTTTCTGGGAAGACTTAAAGCTTATACTATGGATGAAAAGCTGTGGATGTTCTACTTTGAAGATAGTCTGACTGGGGCTTCGAGGGAATGGTATTCACACTTGTCTAGAGGCACCATAAGATGCTGGAAGGATTTGGCTGAGGCTTTCATCCGTCAATATCAATACAACCTGGATATGGCTCCCAACAGAACCCTTCTGATGGGAATGTCTCAGTCTTCTCGAGAAAGCTTTAGGGAATATGCCCAAAGGTGGAGACAGCTTGCTGCTGTTGTACAACCACCCATGTCAGAAAGGGAAATGGCTGACATGTTCATGAATACATTGCAAGGGACTTATATTGATAGACTGGCTGCCTTCTCCTCTACCAGTTTTGCTGATGTGGTCATAGCTGGTGAAAGAATTGAAAGTCTACTAAAGATGGGCAAGATCTCTGACAGTGGTGCAAGTTCATCCAGTAATCCCAGAAAGCCTTTTGTGGGACCCCGAAGGGCTGGTGAGACAAATTCCATTCATACAAGCAGGGGCAGGCCTCAGTATGTTCACCGGTCAGTAGCAGCTGTTACCATCCAGCTTTGATTCCTCAACAATCAGCATATCCTCAACAACAACAACCATAGTATCAACAACAAGTTCAGTATCCACAACAGAGAACCTACAATAACAGCAACAATAACCAACAACAGTGTCCTTTCCAACAAAGACCATCACAAGCAAACAGGGTGATTGACCCAATCCCAATGCCGTATGCTGCACTCTTACCACAACTCCTGAAGCTCAACCTGGTTGAGTTAAGGACATTGGCACCTCCAGATCCTCTTAATTTGCCAAAGAACTATGATGCCAATGCCAGGTGTGCATTCCACTCAAACGCACCGGGGCATAATACTGAAAAATGCAGGGCCTTGCAGATGAAAGTCCAGGATCTGGTGGACTCAAAAGCTCTCAACTTTGCACCTCCTCCGAATGTCACAAGGAATCCAATGCCTAGTCACAACGGGCCTAGGATCAATGCTATTGAGGAGGGAAAACCCTTCACCTTAATCACCAGTGTTGCACAGATCCGGACACCTTTGGTTGAAATCAAAGCCCAGCTCTTAGAATGCCAAATGTTCCCCGAGTGTGAGCTCGGTTGTGGGTATTGCAATATTGCAGTCAATGGGTGTGAAAGGCTGAGAAGCGACATCGATGGTCTTATTAAGGATGGTATCCTTCAAATTACGACAACGGCGCCTACAAATTCAACAATTCCTTCACTAGCAATCACAGATACTCCTACAACATCAGCAACCATTGTTCCAACGGACTCTACTACAACTCCAACAACCGCTCAATCGATCACTTCAACGGATGCGAGTTCAGTCACCATTCCTGCTACAACTTCAACACCCACCCAGTCAATGGCACCTTCTACAACATCAGCAACAATGAATGAAAGCGTCTCAGCGGTTACCATATATTATGACCCTACAAACATCCCTGCCAACAACCCACAAAATGTTACTCCTGTCAGAGCACCAGTTACCATATATTATGATCCACACACCATTGTGGTCCCCTCTGCAGCTGCTATCAGTCCAGTCACTATCACGGTGCCTGGGCCAGTTCCTTATGAAAGCAATAATGCCATCCCTTGGCATTATGGCTCAGATCTATACTGCGAGGGGCAGAAAATCACTTTAGAATCATCAACTTCTTCACCTCAGATAGACAATGTGGGGGAAGGCGGAGGCTTCACCAGAAGCGGACGTCTCTTTGCCTCGCAAATTCCAAGACCCATTGCCGAAGCAGAAGCTGCTGCTAAGGCAAAAGGGAAGAGCATGGTGCAAGAAGAACCAGTTGCTAGAGAAGCCTTGAAGACTCCTTTTGACCAAGAGGTTGATGAGTTCATGAGAATCATAAAGAAAAGTGATTACAAGGTGGTAGACCAGCTTCACCAAACACCTTCCAAGATCTCCATTTTATCGCTGCTAATGTGCTCCGAGGCTCATCGGAACGCACTGCTGAAGGTCCTACACGCAGCTTATGTGCCAGAGGAGATTACCGTCAATCAGTTAGAGGTTGTGGTTGGAAATGTCAACGCTAGTAATGGACTAGGATTTACCAACACTGATTTGACAACGGAAGGTCGCAACCACAACAAGGCTTTGCACATTACCTTGGAGTGTAAGGGTGCAGTCTTTCTCACGTACTGGTGGACACAGGGTCATCCCTCAATGTCCTGCCCAAGAAGGCCCTTGTGAAGCTGGAGTATGATGGATTGGCACTACGCCCAAGTAACTTGGTAGTGAGAGCCTTTGACGGTTCTAAAAGATCAATTCTGGGAGAGATAGAATTGCCTATAATGGTTGGCCCATAGGTTTTCAAAACGACCTTCTTTGTGATGGATATACAGCCTGCCTACAGCTGTCTATTGGGTAGACCATGGATCCACGCCTCTGGCGCCGTGACGTCAACCCTTCACCAGAAGTTAAAATTCGAGTGGGAAGGCCAAGTCATTACCATTTGTGGGGAGGAGGATATCTTTGTCAGCCAGCTGGCTACTTTCAAATACATTGAAATGGATGGGGAGATCCATGAAACCATGAGCCAAGGGTTTGAGGCCCTTAATATTAATGAAACATCTGCTGTACTTGGGACCTCCATCACATCATATCAGCAAGCCCAGAGGGTTGTTGAGGAAGGTACCGCCCAGGGCTGGGGCAAGCTGCTGCCTGTAGAGAAGAAAGAAGACCGATTTGGGTTGGGTTACAGACCAACTCAACAAGATCAATCAGAGGCTGCAATGGAGCTCAAGTTTATTAGCGGGGGAATGCTCACCCCGGATGCTGTGAATAGCTTGGAAGATGAGTCGGAGGACGAGCGCAACCTGGAAAGCTGGATACATCCAAGGACCCCGGGGAGCCATGTCTCAAACTGGTCTTCCCAGGAAATTATAAGGGTTACTCCCGCAGAGTAATTATTATTTCCTGTATTTTAAGCATGCATCAAGTCCTGCATCTTGCCCAAGATGTCAGGACTCATTTTGTAATCGGGCCATCTTGTATTTTGTGCAAAGATCAATTAAATGAATATCAGGACATCTTTTGCAAATGAGTCTTTTCTTTTTCGCTCACTGTTTTTCATTTTTCCTTTTTGTACAAAAATAAAATGGCAATGCTTTTCAAAATAAATAACTTCATTTTTCACTTTTTCTAAATAAGATAAAACTGATCACTAAAATGAACAAATCTAAACCCTTGCAGAAAATGCCCTCCAGACTGCACCGACAACAACACTGCTATGACCTCGTATGACTTTGACAATCCAATCAATCAAGCAGATGAAGGGGTTGAAGAAGATTATGAGCTACCTGAAGAGCTAGCCAGGTTGTTAAGACAAGAGGAGAAGGTTATCACTCCTCATCAGGAGGAGGTTGAGACGGTTAATCTTGGTACAGAAGAAGACTTGAAAGAAGTCAAGATCGGGGCCTGCCTGCAAGATTCAGTAAAAGAGCAACTGATTGACATGCTTCAGGAATATGTGGATGTTTTTGCTTGGTCTTATCAGGATATGCTAGGGATGGACACCGATATTGTTATGCACAAGCTGCCTCTGAAAGAAGAATGTCCGCCAGTAAAACAGAAGTTGCGCCGTACTCGCCCAGATATGGCAATGAAGATAAAAGAAGAGGTACATAAACAGTGGGACGCCGGTTTCCTTGTTGTGACTAGTTATCCGCCGTGGGTTGCTAACATTGTACCTGTGCCTAAGAAGGATGGCAAGGTGAGAATGTGTGTGGATTACCGGGACCTGAACAAAGCCAGCCCGAAAGATGACTTCCCTTTACCTCACATTGATGTATTGGTCGACAATACGGCTCAGTTCTCGGTATTCTCCTTCATGGATGGATTTTCAGGATATAATCAGATCAAAATGTCACCTGAAGACATGGAGAAAACAACTTTCATCACACCCTGGGGCACGTTCTATTATAAGGTGATGCCATTCGGACTGAAGAATGCGGGTGCCACTTATCAACGGGTTATGGTAACATTATTCCACGACATGATCCATAAAGAAATTGAATGTTACCTAGATGACATGATTGCCAAGTCCCTTACCGAAGAAGACCACCTGGTGAATCTGTTGAAGTTATTCAAGCGACTGAGGAAGTACCAATTGAAGCTAAACCCCAACAAATGCACATTCGGGGTGCGTTCCGGTAAACTGCTAGGATTTATTGTAAGCAAAAAAGGGATTGAAGTTGACCCTGACAAAGTCAAAGCCATTCAAGAAATGCCTGCACCGAAGACTGAAAAAGAAGTTCGGGGGTTTCTAGGTAGATTGAACTACATTTCAAGGTTCATATCTCATCTTACTGCAACCTGTGAACCCTTGTTCAAGTTGTTAAGAAAAGAACAAACGGTCAGGTGGAACGAAGACTGCCAGAGGGCTTTTGACAAAATCAAGGAATATTTACAAGAGCCTCCGATCCTTATGCCTCCAGTTGAAGGAAGACCTCTAATCATGTACTTGACAGTATTAGAAGGGTCAATGGGGTGTGTGCTGGGCCAACATGACGAGTCTGGTCGAAAAGAGTATGCAATTTACTACCTAAGCAAAAAGTTTACCGACTGTGAACAACGTTATTCACTGCTCGAGAAAACTTGATGTGCTTTAGCGTGGGCTGCTCGCCGAATGAGACAGTATATGTTGACCCACACTACCTTATTGATCTCAAAGATGGACCTAGTCAAGTACATTTTTGAGAAGCCAGCACTTACCGGACGGGTTGCGAGATGGCAAATGATCCTCACAGAATTTGACATTCAGTACACATCTCAGAAAGCCATCAAAGGCAGTGTATTGTCTGATTATCTTGCTGAGCAACCCATTGATGATTACCAGCCTATGAGATTTGACTTCCCCGATGAAGACATCATGTTCATAAAAGCAAAAGATCATGAAGAGCCTATTCACACTGAAGGGCCTGACCCGGAAGAAGGATGGACTATGATGTTCGATGGGGCTGTTAATATGAATGTTCGTGGTGTTGGTGCAGTACTCATTACACCTAAGGGAGTTCACATGCCTTTCTCGGCAAAACTCACCT
Source organism: Lathyrus aphaca (assembly GCA_963966055.1). Classification (NCBI taxonomy): domain Eukaryota; kingdom Viridiplantae; phylum Streptophyta; class Magnoliopsida; order Fabales; family Fabaceae; genus Lathyrus; species Lathyrus aphaca. The sequence goes on along the minus strand of OZ014519.1, from coordinate 242,807,007 downwards.
TCAACTGCACTAACAACGAAGCTGAATACGAAGCTTGCATTATGGGTCTTGAGGAAGCCATTGACCTCAGGATCAAAACTTTAACTGTATTCGGAGATTCAGCTCTGGTAATTAATCAAAACAACGGCAAATGGTACACCCACCAAGATCATCTGATACCTTATCGGGATTATACAAGGAGATTACTGACTTTCTTCACAACAGTCAAGCTTGAGTATATCCCTCGAGATGAAAATCAGTTTGCAGATGCTCTGGCTACCATTTCATCCATGATCAAAGTTCAAGCCGCCAACTTGGTGCCCCGAATTTCAGTATCCAGACTTGACAGACCAGCATACGTATTCTCTGCAGACCTTGCTGAAGATGATAAGCATTGGTTCCACGACATCAAATGCTTCTTGGAGGATCAAACATACCCACCTGGGGCATCTTCCAATGATAAGAAGACATTAAGAAGGCTGGCTGGTAGCTTCTTCCTGAATACTGACGGTTCCCTATATAAGAGAAACTTTGATATGGTCCTGCTCAGATGTGTTGATAAGACAGAAGCAGACTTGTTGATGCACGAGGTGCATGAAGGATCCTTTGGTACCCATGCAGGAGGGCATGCCATGGCTAAAAAGTTGTTAAGATCAGGCTATTATTGGATCACAATGGATGCAGACTGTTGTGCTTATGCCAGGAAATGCCATAAATGCCAGATTTATGCAGATAAAGTGCATGTACCTCCCAACCCTTTGAATGTGACGTCTTCACCCTGGCCCTTTGCCATGTGGGGAATTGATATGATTGGCAAGATCAAACCGACTGCTTCAAACGGCCATAGATTCATCCTAGTAGCCATTGACTATTTTACCAAGTGGGTCGAAGCAGCTTCTTATGCAAATGTTACAAGGCAAGTGGTAGCCCGATTCCTGAAGAGAGACATCATCTGTCGGTATGGAGTGCCCGAGAGAATCATTATTGATAATAGTTCCAACTTGAACAACAAAATGATGGCAGAACTGTGTCGGGACTTCAAGATCCAACACCACAATTCTTCTCCTTACAGGCCAAAGATGAATGGCGCTGTGGAAGCAGCTAACAAGAATATCAAGAATATTGTGCAGAAGATGGTGGTCACCTACAAAGACTGGCATGAAATTCTACCATTTGCCTTGCATGGGTACCGTACGTCAATCCGGACATCCACTGGGGCAACATTGTATCAGCTTGTGTATGGTTTGGAGGCAGTCCTACCTGTCGAAGTTGAATTACCCTCCTTGCGGGTACTAATGGATGTCAAGCTGAACGAGGCAAAATGGGTCCGATCCCGATACGAACAACTAAGTCTGATCGAAGAGAAAAGATTGGCTGCAATTTGTCATGGGCAGTTGTATCAGAAAAGAATGAAGAAAGCCTTTGATCAGAAAGTCAGGCTTCGAGAGTACCAAGTAGGGGATCTCGTGCTGAAGAGACTCCTCCCTCCTCATACAGACCACAGGGGCAAGTGGACTCCGAATTATGATGGTCAGTTCATAGTAAAGAAAGTTTTCTCTGGTGGAGCACTGATGCTCAGTACTATGGATGGTGAAGACTTCCTGTCCCCTGTGAATTCAGATACAGTTAAAAAATACTTCGCATAAAATGACCCGCTGGACATAAAAATAGAATGTAAGTCCAGGCAAAAATAGGGCATCCCGGCGAGTCAAAAACAGAATAAAAGACTCGGGCAAATATAAGGGAAAATAAATAATAAAAAATGTACACCCGCTGAGTTGAAAAGCCACATTGGACAACTCAGGCAAAAATGGGTATCCCGGTGGATTGAAAACCTGAATTCGTCTGTATCACTTACAGCATGGTAAGCTCCGAAAGGCTCAAGCTTCGGTCAAAATCAGCCTTCTTCAGAAAGCAAGTCGAGAAGAACGTCAGTGTCATACGGGTCATAGCAAAAAGGGAATCTCCCTGAAGCGTCATCAACATTGCCAACATCTTTTTATTTTCTCAATTTTTGTAACAATCTCCTCATTTCAGGGGATTTGTTTCTTTGACTGTATCTTGCCAATTCAGGGCACACAATTAATAAAATCAGATTTTCAGTCATATATCGTCTCGTACATTTTATTTTCATATGTTAATTGCATAAGTACAGATGTGTCTTTTCTAAATTAAATGCCTACAGGAAATATGTTTGCTCTCGGGAGTATCTAAACTCCTATGATGGAATCCGGTAAGGGGTACCTCGGGGTACTTGTACGTCTCTTTTTCATAACAGGATTGCAGGTATTCAAAGCGCAATACGGGGCATGAAAGTTTCTCTCCAGCAGGATGCCAAATTATCACTTCTCCAGCACTCTCCCAAAATAGCACCATGAGTGCCCTTTCCCCAGCTGAGTTGCCAGACATCATCTTCCTCAGCAGAATCCTTACAGAACTTTAGGAAGATCGTTCAGTGATCATTCCTCCCCGACCAAGTGTTAGGCAGGGAACCATCTCCCCGCAAAGCCCCAGCCTCTATCCAGAAGAGCAATGCCTAAAGATTTCACAACAGAGTGACGAAAGCTCCCGCAGACCCCAGCTGGGCCCCTCATTACCAAGATAGGTCTATCAGTGACCTACTACCCCATGCAGAGTCATATATATCAGATCTACCAATGATCTCATCCCCAGCTGGGATATCACTTCAAGCAGATCGGCCGGAGATCTTCACCGCGACGGGATCCGAATCCCGGATCGGTATTTTCGCATAATCATAGCATTCGCATCATATTTCCCCCTAGAGCGTAGCATTCCGTTTAATACGGAGCATTACGGCAAAAATCAAACATATTGCATAATCATAAGCCATGTTTTGAATCAAACACCTGTATACACCAACATTCCATCAACAATACACAAAATACATCTCAAACTCCCCGACAGAAAGCCAAAGTGTCCCTTTTGCACTCTCCAACACAAGCATATATGCTCACTCGACGCTCGTCCGAGTCATTTTCCCCAGTAAAAGTCGCCAGAATCTTTTATACAAACGGACACTTGCCACAAACAGATACCTATACATTACAGATAATCCTCGACACTCGTCTGTGTCATATCCCCAGCAGAAAGCCAAAGCGTCCCCTTTGCATCCACAAAAACATATTAATACAATTCCCTGACACCCGTCCGTGTCACCTTCCCCAGCATAGTTGCCTAAACACTTTGTACACCAAATACTTGTTTATAAGATACTTCTTCCGACACCCGTCCGTGTCGTGCTCTCCACAGCGAGTTGGACACTCATCTATGTCTCACTCATCACTTTTTACTCATACAGATACTCGTCCGTATCTTGTATGCACCACTTAAATCCCCTCAGAGTCGACACTCGTCCGTGTTCTTTGTTAACAAGTTGGTACTTGTCCGTATCATCATCTCCGAACATGCGTCAAACGTTTGTTTCTACTGATACTCGTCTGTATCATAGTCTTAAGGATGCTCGTCCGCATCTTTAATTTATACACCGTGTCAGACACTTATGTCTTTGCCTCCTTGAAATTAGACACTCGTCTGTGTCTACCATTCCCCAGAAGAATTCCCGGCAAATCTTGATAAACAATGTTCCTCCTATCTGACATTCGTCCTATGTCACGATATTTTCGGCAGCCGTACCCTGCCAGGTGATCGTCCTTCACCTTTTGATGATCGTCCTTCATCATTCCCCAGCGGAGTCTCTATTCATTAGAACCCCTTTCTATCCGACATTCGTCCTATGTCATGATACTCGAGCAGCCGTCCCCTGCTAGGTGATCGTCCTTCACCTTTTGATGATCGTCCTTCATCATTTTATCCGATGGCCGTCCCCATCGTTGTTCCAGCTATCTGACATTCGTCCTATGTCACGATGAACCCCGAGAGCAGCCGTACCCTGCTAGGTGATCGTCCTTCACCTCTTGATGATCGTCCTTCATCATGCTTATCCGATGGTCGTCCCCATCGTCGACTCCAGCTATCTAACATTCGTCCTATTTCATGATACTTTTGGCAGCCGTATCCTGCCATGTGATCGTCCTTCACCTTAGATGACCGTCCCTCATCTTATCCCCAACAGAGCAGCCGTCCCCTGCTAGGTGATCGTCCTTCACCTTTGATGACCGTCCCTCATCATTTATTTCTTCAACCCGATGGCCGTCCCCATCATTCACCTTTAATCCCCAGAGATTCTTGTTTCTTTACTTGATGGTCGTCCCCATCATGATACCTTTGTTTCCCCAGCATGTCGGCCGTCCCCGTCATCACTTTATCCCCAACAGTCGTCCTCTGCTCGACGGTCGTCCTCCGTCGCCCGCCCTTTATAATCATGCTTCACTTCCTTTTACAATCTATATCCCTTTTCTTCTTCATTCAGTGAGTGCAAATTTTGGACTGTCTTTGGTATTCAACCACAAGTTATCTTGTTTGTCTGTTAAGCCGTCGCTTACATCCTGCACAGCTAACTCCTGTTTGAATAGGGGCAGCTGTAAACACCCCAAAATTTGCCTTCACTCATTTCACCATGGCTTATGATCCTTCATATTGCATAAGTTCAATCATAGCATCTCATATTACATTTTTGCTTCACTGCATTGGTTCTAAGTCATCTGCATCTAGGGTTTGTGATCTGAGCAATCCAAGAGCCATCTGAGCCACTCCAAAGGACATCAATCACTTACAAGGGGTCCATGTATGTTCAAGCATCATATTATATCCTCCAAATATCAAGGAAGTCAAAGAATCACAAGAACTGAGAAAGGCATGGAAGCAGAGCCAGGCTTAACTGCACAGATGACCTAAAATTAGGGTTTTGGTTTCAGAGGCCATAACTCCAAATTTTTTGGTAATTCTTGTTTCTATTGGTCTCTATATGATATAAGGATCATGCATACCAATTTTCATGAATAAATTCAATGGGGAAGGCATTTGATCAATAGATAACTTCTTGTGCAAGTCAGTGCAAAATCAGGGCATCTGAGGCCCCCAATCATCCAACCAAAGGGTATTCTCCATCATGTTGATTGTGTTTGATCTTTATTTGATCTTAGAAGGTGTTAGAAGATTCACAAGATTGAATAATTTCAAGCTATTTGCAAAGTTGCCTTTTTGGGAAAGTGACTTGTAATGCAAAATTGCCATTTTGGGAAAGTTTTTCCACCTCCTCTTTTTGATTCAAAAATGCTTCAAATGAAAAATCTTTGGTCATGAAAGTTGTAGATTGGATCCTCCCATTTTCAAAAAGTACAAGAACTCATTCTAATTCATTTTAGATCAAAAGTTATGGCTTGTCAAAGTTGGGAAAAATCACTTATTTTTCACTTTGGCACCAAAGAGGAAAACTTGCAATTTCACATGCCAAGCATTTTTATGACCTCAAATGGACTTCTAAGCATCACATAAGCATAACAAATGACCTAAAATTCAGAATGCACCAAAGAATCACCCATTTTCATGCCTTGATCATTAAGAAATCTCAAAAGGGCCAAAGGTTCACAAATTTGCAAAACCACCCACAAGCTTTAATCCACTTGCTGATTTGCCTCAATCTCATTTCCATGGTCATCCTTGAATCAAGCTGCAGCAGACATGCCTTTGTTATAGCCCTGAAACATCCCATACCTCAAAGGACACATAGACTTGACTTTTTGCAAAAGGGGCCATGCCAATCACACTGTGCCACCACCAACTCTCTGCCCTATCACAGCTTAATAAGTGGACAAAATGAAACTCAAAACACACAAGAGGCAAGCCTGAGCTCTCCCACAAGTTAGCATACACAAAAATCCCTCCCTTTGCATTTTCTATCGAATCTTTCAACTCAGCAACTCAAACTTAAAACTTCTTCCACCATTCATCTTAGAATGCATCACTGATCACAAACCACCCTTTACTTTGCCTTAAAAGCCATCACACACCAAATACGATTTTTCTCCCTTTTGAACTGAACTGAAGCAATCTCCCAAATCAGCCATAAGAAACTCCAAACAAGCTTTGCAAACTCTTGAGGGAAGTCAGTAGAGGTGATTGGAAGCAAGGAACTGGCCAGAAAGCTCCAAAAGCAAAAGCTCCATCTCAGGTAGTCATGTGAAATTTTTTTCCAGAACCTCTATTTTAAGTTATTAATTGGTTAAGTGTGATCCCCTGAACATGTTGAACTTTGAATTTTTGAAAATGATGAAGAATTGAGCATGTATGGCTTGTCTGAAATTTCTGCCATTTTTACACCTTGCTTCGAATCTTGTTAGTGGTTAGAAATAAATTCCATTTGAGGTTAGATTTAGGTTTAGGGGAGTGAGAGGAACAAATCTGGAGCTTTAGAGCTCCAGAAATAACCTGGGGAAGAAGTTGAGGTTTTTCAGGGAGGGATGTCACCGGAGAAGACGACCGGAGCTCTTCTCCGGTGACCTGATTGTCATTAGGGTTTTAATCTGGATTAGGGCTCAGTTTGAATGTGGGGCGTACGATTGTGTTTCCCGCGCATGTTCAATGGTTCAGATCATCCCATTTAGCCCTAATCCACGTCATTAAGTTAATTAATTAGGGTTTAGTTTTAAAAATGTCAGTTTGAATGTGGACCCTCAGATTACGCGCCAGTCAATTCGCGCGTTTCCCATTTGAATCTCAGCCTCAGGATTTGCATACTTTCCCTTTTATTCAATTTAATTTTCATTTTTATTGTATTTATTTCCACGAATTTTTAAAAATAGTAAAATGCATTAAAAAATTCTGAAAATTTTTATCAAATCTTTTATTAATTTTCAGAACCCAAAAATATTTTTATTTTTATTTTTTTGCATCAAAAATTATTTTTAAATCATTTAAATGTTTATTTTTAATTAGTTAATGGAAATTAATTAATTAAAAATGCATTTAGGTATTTAAAAAATCACAAAAAATTCACATTGCATCTTGACATATTTAGAAACATTGTCCAACTCTTTAAACAAATTTATTTTTGGTTCTTGATGTACTTTGACATTTTTCATTGGAATAAAAGTTATTTAAAGGCAATATTTTGGTCCTAACTTAGAAAAATTCATTCTGCCTAACCATGAAGAGTTTGATGATGGTTCTTATTGCATTGCATTCTTCATATCATGTAGTTTCTAGGGTAAAATTGGTTTAAATTTATCTTTCATTTTCAATTTGATGTGCATTTTTCCTTTTGAAGTGCCTTAAAACCCTAGTCAACTTGAGAAAATCATAACTTCCATTAGGTTAAGACTTAGGTCCTCTCCTTTGAGCAGCAAACTTGTGTAGGGTTAGGGTTCCTTTGATCCCATTTTCAATTTTGTATCATGTCATTTGCTTCTGATTTTGAATTTTTGCATTGCATATTGTATGTAAACCCTAATTTTTGCTTTCATTTGTATCCATCTTCCATATGCTTGCATTCATGAACTTGCCATGAGATTTTGTGCATTCACATGACTTCTAAGACATCTTAGGACATATTATAATCATGTTTGATCATTACATTATTCATATTCCATGTTATGCATTCATTTCATTCCATATGCATTCATGAACTTTTATGCCTCCTTTCATGCTTCATTTGCATCTTCATTGTTTGTATGATAATCCTCAACTCTTGACATGTGTTTGCATCATATCTTAGCATTATTAACATCATGTTCTTGCTTCTGACATTGGCTTGCATCATGTCATTTCATCTTATTGTTATTAACTTTTCAGGTGGTAAGTGTTTGAGAAGTGAATTTGCCTTCACTTCTCATAATCTTTTCTCATCTCTCTTCATGCATTCATTGCTGCATTTTGTATTTGCTTTAGGGTGAGCTTGCTCATTCATGTTCCCTCTTCGCCTTCTTTCTTCAGGCAACTTGTCTTCTTAAGTGACGCAAGTTGTCTTGCTTCTGCTTTCTTCTCCTTTCATCTGCTTCTTCCTTGGTGGCTTTTCTCCTTGAAGACCTTTTGCAAGCCTCATAAACCCTAGGAACAACCAAGCATGATCACAATTAGGGTTTGATTAGTCCCCCATTAGTTTTTACCTTTGTGTCATCTTTGAGTCTTCTCTTCTCATCTCTTAATCAAGGACTAAACCTTCAAGGTTTTAAGGCTTTGTGATTAAGATTATGCATGCATCCTTCTATTAGGATGGAGTGTATAACTTTAATCCTAAGTGTTAAACCCTTAATGTGTTTAAATCCTTTAATCAATCCACTTAATAATCACTAAGGCATCAAGCTTGTAACTTGGGCCTTGCATTAGGGTTCTAATTCTTCCTTAATTGGTTAAGAAGGACTAACCCTAGTGTTAATGGACAAGTCCCCCTCAAGTTGTCTTACAAACCATAAAATCCATTTCTTAATCTTACCATTAACTAAAATCCATTTAATAAAGGCCTTGTTTTGTCATGAGGTTAATCCCTAACCATGGATTAAGTTGAGGAGCCTTTCTCAGCTTAAATGTTCTCATCTATTATCCTTCTATTAGGATGGTGTAATGGGTCCATTAAATCCTTGATTATGGCTTAAACTCATTACTTAACACCAAACAAAATACCAAAAGTATTTAAATAATCACAAGTAGGTTAATGATCTTAATCCTACATAATGGTGATTAAGTGTGAGGTGCTTACTTCATACTTAAGGTATTCTCATTACCCTTAATCAGAGGGAGGATGTGATGGGTTTACTAACCCTTGGTTTAGGACTAAGCTCCTTTTCTTATGACAAACCCAAAAAAGCAATAAAAGATTGAAAACACAAAAACAAACAATAATCGTCTCCTCCGGGATTCTCTTCTCACCTCATTCACTCACAAATGAGAACTTGCTCCTTCCGTCTAATGCAAGACAGTTTGCACCTGAGCCATACAGGTCATACACTTGAGCATGGATAAGTAAGCAGTTCACAAGTCAATTTATATTTCAGTCTCTTAGAGTCGAACTACGGTGTTCTGACTTCCTCATTGCACGAGAGGATACGTAGGCATAACTTAACGGTTATCGAACAAAAGTCTCTGTATATTCCCCCTCCTTCCAGCATTATTCTTCAAGCCTCATAGTCTTGAGCTTCACATTCTTCTATTCTTGCACTGACACTCCATATTTTTCACTCCACTTTCTTCCAGCACTGACACTTGCATTCTTTCCAGCTTTGATACACAAATTGCACTGACACTACCCCTTTAAAACACAAATCTTTTAAGCGTGGATCCCGTCGAGTACGGCGGACAATCTGGGTGCTAATACCTTCCCAGGTTGTAACCAACCCCCTTTCTCAGTTTCTCTGGTTCGCGACCGTCTTATCCATTTCTTTCTAGGTCTATGCAGCATTACCTTTCCTTCGGGATAAAAATGCCTAGCTGGCGACTCTTTTCTTCTGAGTTCACCCTTGTGTGTTCTCTCTCTCCTCTCGCCGACCGTTCGCGTCTGTACCCCTCTTGGCCCCGTGTCATCAGGTGGGAGCGACAGTATGGAAGAAGATGAACACGCACCGTCAGATTCACTCATCCTGCGTCCACAACGCAACCACGTAGCCCTAATTATCTTTCCGTCTCATGTGCTTTTGTATTAGTTCACTTAATTCAGTTTGTTTGCCAGTCCACAATATTTACCGTGCGTCAACCAACCATAACATAGCATACTGCCACCTCATTTAATGAGGTCTTCACAGGCAGGCGTCTGATTGATCCAACCCTTCATGTTTTTTTTCCAGTTTTTCCAATTAATTCAACTAATTTCCACTCTAAAACCATGTAAACCTGCGCCAGACTGGGCCTTCCAATTTGATTTTCGCACCCCAGTGTTCTCAGCCCAAGCCAATCACACGCATAAGCCTTTACTACACACACCTCCCTCCATTCTTTTAATTTCTTTTTCTTGAATTTAATTTCTTTTTATTCAGTTAGCTTTCAATTTTTTTAAAATAGTTTCCTTCACTAAAAAATCCAAAAAAAATCATGAGTGTTATTTTGAGTCTCTATTATTTTGTCATATTTTTATTTTATTTTTTTTCCATGCCCACGTGTCTAAATTAATTCCTTATTGCACCTAGCTTCTTTTTAAGATCTTCTTGACCACTCTCCCTTGTATAATTTCCATACTCTTCAATATTTTTCATGTGATTTTTCTCTGGATTTTTAGAATCTTATTTCTTGAGTCTTGGTCTTGTGACTGGTGATGTAAGTTTGTAACCCTCACTTGTGTTCTTGCCTCCATTTAACCTAGTTTGCCTCTGAATCTTTTCAAATCCTTTTGGCTAGTTGATATAACATGTTTGAAGATCATTTGGCTTCAATTGTGGAATTTTTAGATGGTTGGTTGATTTGTTTTGAATTTTGGTTTGAACCTTGTCTCATTTTGCTTCCTTTGAACCTTTAGGTCTCATATAAGCCTAGAAAGGCACTTGTGCCCACTTCTTTTTCTCATTTGGGGTTCCTTTGGGGTATGGGTACCTTCTTGGTTCTAGGATAGGGTTTGTGTCTTCTGAATTTTTGGTGTTTGCTTCTTCTTTAAGTCATTTATTTCCTTAAGTGATTTCACTTCATCTTATTGTTTCTTTTGCTTCCATTTGGTATTGTTTGGTCTTGTACCTTTATTCTCTTCATCTTGTTGGCTTCTTAAGCCATTCTTCATATTGTTTTGGTTCTGGTTGTGAGCTTTGTGTTCATATCTTGTGCATTTTGCTTTGCATATTTCATAAGTGTGCATAAGTTCTCATAAGTGTTTCATGTTGCATCTTTAGCTTGCATACTTCTTCTCCTCATTTCTTTGAGTTACATTTGCATTGTGTATATGTTCATATCATTTCACTTCTGATTGTGTGATGTTATCATGTTATCTTTCTCATTGTGTTTCACTTGTATGCATACTAACCTTGCAGGGGCTATGGTAAGTGTGAGATGTGGGAATTGAGTTCCACATCTCCAATTCTCATCTTCTCCTCTTATGTTTATGTGCACTAACTCTTTGTTGTTGGGCTTACGCCTTTCTCATCCCTTCTTCTATTTTCTTCTTCTTTTCTTCTTTCCTTCTTCATTAGGATAGAAAATTCACTAACCCTTAGGACATCCATGCATGTTAACACTTAGGATTGTTTAGTCCCCCTTTAGAATTTTTCCTTGGAGATCCTTTTGGTTCTTATTCTCTTCTCATCTCATAACTCTAAAAAACACTTAATAAGTGTGAAGTGATGTCTTGATCCATAGCCTTATCCCATGAGGTATGCTTGTAGTCTTCCCATCTTGGGATAGTAAAAGTTTACCTTGTGATGCACAAGTCTGATCAAGGTATCTTCTTCACTAAGAAAAGCCTAAAAAACACTTTTTCATCTGTAAATACCAAAACATTTAATAAGTAAACAAGTTAGTGAGCCTAAGCCCTAATCTTTGGGTTCAAGTTTTGGGGACCTTCTCCTTACTTGTGTGTGCTTGTTCTATTATTCCATCTTGGAATGTAGTGACAAGTGCACATTCCATTGAAGAGAGCTTGAGTTCACTTCCTTGTGACACACTCTTAAAAGCTTCATAAAAAACACAAATAAACAATAAGCGTCTTTCCTTCGGGAATTCTTTTCTCACCTCATTCGCTCCGTACGCGAACTTGCTCCTACTTGCCACTTTGCAAGACGGTTACACACTCGTCGTCCGAGTCTGCAACACCTGAGCAATGGCATAGGCAGTTCAAGCCTTAATTCACAAGCAATTTCCTTTTAGTACCCCTAGTTAGGGGAACTACGGCGTCTCTGATCCTCATTATCCTGATGAGGTACGTAGGCAGCAGGGTAGGGCCCGTTCGAGCACAATCTTTATTTTCCCTACATTTTTTTTCTTGGTTCTCTTATTCAGTTCTTTTCCAGTTCCAGTTTTCTTTTCTTTTCTTTTCTTTTGCTGCAGCTTTCATACCCTCACCCTTTGAAACAGTTTTCTTTCGTGGATCCCGTCGGGTACGGAGGACGATCTGGGTGCTAATACCTTCCCAGGTCGTAACCGACTCCCGAACTCAGTCTCTTTGGTTCGCAGGACCTGTGTCCTTCCTCTTCTTTCTTCTGGTTTGTGCAACATTACCATTCCCTTTCTTCGGGATAAAAATGCCTGGCTGGCGACTCTATTCTTTTTCCGCGCCACTTTCGCGTTTGTACCGGGATGGAAATCCGGGGAGCGACAGCATTGATATGATTGGCAAGATTGAACCGACTGCTTCAAATGGCCACAGATTCATCTTGTTAGCCATTGACTATTTTACCAAGTGAGTTGAGGCAGCTTCATACGCAAATGTCACCAGGCAAGTGGTAGCCCGATTCCTGAAGAGAGAGACATCATCTGTCGGTATGGAGTGCCCGAGCGAATCATTACTGATAATGGTTCCAATTTGAACAACAAAATGATGGTAGAACTGTGCCGGGACTTCAAAATCAACATCACAACTCTTCTCCTTACAGGCCAAAGATGAATGGCGCTGTTGAGGTAGCTAACAAGAATATCAAGAAGATTGTGCAAAAGATGGTGGTCACATACAAAGATTGGCATGAAATGCTACCATTTGCCTTGCATGGGTACCGTACCTCAATCAGAACTTCCACTGGGGCAACACCGTATCAGCTTGTGTATGGTATGGAGGCAGTCCTACCTATTGAAGTTGAGCTCCCCTCCTTACGAGTACTGATGGATGTCAAGCTGAATGAAGCAGAATGGGTCCGATCTCGGTATAATCAACTAAGTCTGATCGAAGAGAAGAGATTAGCTGCAATTTGTCATGGGCAGCTGTATCAGAAAAGAATGAAGAAAGCCTTCGATCAGAAAGTCAAGCTTCGAGAATACCAAGTAGGAGATCTTGTGTTGAAAAGATTCCTCCCTCCTCATACAGACCACAGGGGCAAGTGGACTCCGAATTATGATGGTCCATTCATAGTGAAAGAAGTTTTCTCTGGTGGAGCACTGATGCTCAGTACTATGGATGGTGAAGACTTCCTGTCCCCTGTGAATTCAGATGCAGTTAAAAAATACTTCGCATAAATGACCCGCTGGACATAAAGACAGAATGTAAGTCCAGGCAAAAATAGGGCATCCCGGCGAGTCAAAAACAGAATAAAAGACTCGGGCAAAAATAAGGGAAAATAAAGAAAAAATGTACACCCGCTGAGTTGAAAAGCCGCATTGGACAGCTCAGGCAAAAATGGGTATCCCGGTGGATTGAAAACCCGAAAGGCGATCCACGCAAGATAAGGGAATAAGCGAACAACTGCATTCTGAATTCGTCTGTATCACCCGCAACACGGCAAACTTCGAAATGTTAGAACATCGGTCAGAATCAGCCTTCTTCAGAAAGCAAGATGAGAAGAACGTCAACGTCATACGAGTCATAGCAAAGGGAAGCACACTGAAGCGTCATTAACATTGCCAGCACCTTTTTGTTTCTCAATTTGTAACAATCTCCTCATTTCAGGGGATCTGTTTCCTTGATTGTACTTGCCAATTCATGGAACCCAAATTAATAAAATCAGATTTTCAGTCACCTTTCGTCTCGTACATTTTATTTCATTTGCAAAAATGTCTGATATCCTTGATATATTGATTGCATAAATACAGATGCGCCTTTTCTAAATCACATGCTTGTAGGAAATATATTACTTACTCCCGGGAGTGTCTAAACTCCTATAATGGAATCCAGTAAGGGATACCTCGGGATACTTGTACGTCTCTTTGTCATAACAGGTTTGCAGGTATTCAGAACGCAACATGGAGCATGAAAGCTTCCCCCCAGCAAGCTGCCAAATCATGACTTCCTCAGCACATCTTCCAAACAACATCAGAGATGCTTTCTCCCCATCAGAGTTGTCGGGCATCACTTCCCTAACACCTCTTTCAGTGCAGTATCAGAAGGGACTCATTTCCCCAGCTAAGTTCATCATCCTCAGCAGGGTCCCCATAGAAATCTCTAGGAAGATCGTTCAGTGATCATTCCTCCCCAGCCAAGTGCTAGACAGGGAACCATCTCCCTGCAGAGCTCCAGCCTTTATCCAGAAGATCAATGACTGAAGATCTCACAACAAAGTGACGAAAAGCTTCCATAGCCCCAGCTGGGCTCCTCATCACCAAGAATAGGTTTATCAGTGACTTATTTCCCCAAAACAGAATCATATATATCAGATCTACCAATGATCTCACCCCCCAGTTGGGGTATCACTTCAAGCAGATCAATCAGAGATCTTCACAACAACGGGATCCGAATCCCGGATCGGTATCTTTTGCATAATCATAGCATTCACATCATATTTCCCCTCAGAGCGTAGCATTCCGTCTAATACGGAGCATTACGGCAAAAATCAAACATACTGCATAGTCACAAGCCATGTGTTGAATCAAAACACCTGTATATACCAACATTCCATCTGCAATATATACGAAGACTCACAGTCCCCGCGGAAAGCCAAAGTGTCCCCTTTGCACTCTCAAAATACAGATACATGCTCTTTTTGGCACTCGTCCGTGTCATCATTCCCCAGTAAAGTCGCCCGAACGTTCTCTACAGACAGATACATCTATATACACTCCTTCGACACCCGTCCGTGTCACCATTCCTTAGCATGGTTTCCAAAACACTTATTGTAAACCAAACACTTGTTTATAATACACTTCTTTTGACACCCGTCCGTGTCATCTTATCCCCACAGATCTTCATAATGTCTGTTACACTCATAAGTCCATAACTTATACACTTTCTCTCATGATACTCGTCCGTATCATACTCTCCCCAGCACATTGAACACTCGTCTGTGTCTCACCAATATTAATCTTTACTCATACAAATACTCATCCGTGTCTTGTATACACCACTTATCTCCCCTCAGATTCGACTTTCGTCCGTGTTCTTTGTTAACCAGTTGATACTCGTCCGTATCATCATCTCTGGACATGCGTCAGCGTTGTTTCAACCGATACTCGTCCGTATCGTAGTCTTAAGGATGCTCGTCCGCGTCTTTGATCTATACAAAGTGCCAAACACTTATACCTTTTTTTTCTTGGATGTAAACACTCGTCCGTGTTTACCATTCCCCAGAAGATTCCCCAACAAATCCCTAGTAAAAAGCAAAATTCCTTTTTTTATCTGACATTCGTCATATGTCATGATACATTCGGCAGCCGTAGCCTACCAGGTGATCGTCCTTCACCTTCGGATGATCGTCCCTCATTTTCTCCTGGTGGAGTCTCCATTACCGGAACCCTCTTCTATCCGACATTCGTCCTATGTCGTGATGTTTAGCAGCCGTCCCCTGCTAGGTGATCGTCCTTCACCTCTTGATGATCGTCCTTCATCATTTTATCCGATGGCCGTCCCCATCGTTGATCTGGCTATCTGACATTCGTCTTATGTCATGATAAACCCCGAGAGCAGCTGTACCCTGCTAGGTGATCGTCCTTCACCTCTTGATGATCATCCTTCATCATGTTTATCCGATGGCCGTCCCCATCGTCGACCTTTTCTATCCGGCATTTGTCCTATGTCGTGATACTTCCGGCAGCCGTACCCTGCCAGGTGATCGTCCTTCACCTTGGATGACCGTCCCTCATCCTTATCCCCAACAGAGCAGCCGTCCCCTGCTAGGTGATCGTCCTTCACCCTCTGACGACCGTCCCTCGTCATTCTGTTTCATTAACCTGATGGTCGTCCCCATCATTGACTTTACCTCTTAATCCCCGAAAAATCTTGTTACTTTCCTTGATGGCCGTCCCCATCATGATCTCTTTATTTCCCTAGCATGTCGGTCGTCCCCGTCATTACTTTATCCCTAGCAGTCGTCCTCCGTCGCCCGCACTTTATAATCATACTTTACTTCCTTTTACAATCTATATCCCTTTTCTTCTTCACACCCAGTGAGTACAAATTTCGGACTGTCTTTGGTATTCAACCACAAGTTATCTTGTTCGTCTGTTAAGCCGTCGCTTGCACCCTGCACAGCTAACTCATGTTTGAATAGGGGCAGCTGTAAACACCCCAAATTTGCCCTCACTAAGTTCACACCATGGCTTGTGATCTTTTCATTTGCATAAGTTCAATCATATCATATCATGTTGCATTTTTTGCTTCACTGCATTGGTTCAAAGTCATCTGCATCTAGGGTTTGTGATCTGAGCAATCCATGAGCCATCTGAGCCACTCCAAAGGTCATTAATCATCTCAAGAGGGTCCATGTATGTTCAATCATCATATTATATCCTCCCAAGATCAAGAAAGTCAGAAAATCACAAGAACTGGCAAGGCAGGGAAGCAGAGCCAGGTTTAACTGCACATATCACCTTAAATTAGGGTTTTGGTTTCAGAGGCCATAACTCTAAATTTTTTGGTCATTCTTGTTTCTATTTGTCTCAATATGTTATAATTATCATTCCTACCAAGTTTGATGGAAGAATTCATTGTGGAAGTCATCTGATCACTGGGTAACTTCTTGAGCAAGTCAGAGCCAAATCAGGGCATCTGAGGCCCCCCAACATGGAACCAAAGTGGATTTTTCATCAAAATGAAGTTATATGGTCTTTATTTGATCAATGGAATGCTTTTAAGTTCACAAATTTGAAGAAAAGTGGGCTAAACCAAAAGTTGCCAAATATGGAAATGACTTGTAATGTAAACTTTCCATTTTGGGAAAGTTTTTCAACCTCCTCTTTCTCAACCAAAAATGCTTCAAATGAAAAATTCTTGGTCATGAAAGTTGTAGATTGGATCATTCCCTTTTCAAAAAGTACAAGAACAAGATCTAATTCATTTTGGAACTCAAGTTATGGCTTTCCAAAGTTGGGAAAAATCACATAAAATTCACTTTTGCACCAAAGAGGCATTTTGCAAAATGGCATGATAAGGCATTTTAAAGACTTCAAATATGCACAAATACTTCACAACATCCTCATGTGACCTCTAAAGATCAGATTTGTGCTTTGAATCATTTCATTCCATGCCTTGAATTTCAAGTAATTCAAAAGGGGCCAAACTTCTTCAAAATTGCAAAATGGATCAAATCTCTTCAGCCACTTGTGCCAGCTACAAAGTGTGACTTCCATGGACCTCCTTGAAGCTAGCTGACTCGAGCCATACCCTTGTACCATGCCTGAACCAGCCCATGCTTTCACTTACACAAAAGTTGACTTCTTGCATATTGAACCAATCAGCATAGGCCACCAACAACTCTCTGACCTATCAAGACTTGATATGTGTACCAAAGGCAAGCCATTTCACAAAAAGCTTGGAGACTGAAACATCACACAAGCCAGCATTCACTAAAACTCCCCTTTATGCATTTTCATTCGAAACTCATCACACAAGCTACAAACATCAAAACAAACTTCATAGAACCACTCACCATCAACCACTGATCATTTCCCACCCTTCATTTTTCCCTTAAAGCCATCACACACAAAACACGATTTTGGCCCCCCTTTGAACTGAACTTCATCAATCTTCAAGAGGAGCCCACAAAAGCTTCAGCCAAGCATTCCAGAAGCAAGAGGGAGTCAAAAGAAGGGGAAAAGCACCAAAGGAAGGTCCAGACAGTGCCATTTTCGAAAGCTCCATTTCAGGTAACTTCAAGAACAAATTTTCCAGAAATGTAATTTCTTGTTATAGAAATGTTATGTATGCTTTGCTGATCATCATGATCTATTTAGTTTTGAAAATGAGTAAGAAACAAGCATGTATGAAGCTTCTGAAATTTTTGCGTGTTTTTCGTTTGCCTTTGATTCTTGATCTTGAGTGAAAATAAATGATTTTGGTTGCTGGATTTTTGTTTAGAGTTGTCTAATGATTGATTCTGGAGAGTTTAGTGAGGTTTCATGGCGTAATGAGAGAGATTGAGTGAGAGAGCCGCCAGAGAAGATGACCGGAACACTGTTCTGGCCATCTGAAAGTCATTAGGGTTCAGATTAGGGTTTAATTACATAATTAGGGCAAGTTTGAATGTCAGCCGTCCAGATGCACGCATGGTCTTACCCTCCCTTTCCAGATTTGAATTCCAGCCCTTAGATCAGCATACTTTTCATTTAATTAGTTTTTATTTCATTTTTTCTCATTTAATTTGTAAGAATTTTAAAAAATAGTAAAACACATCAAAAAATTCTGAAAATTTTTATCAAACATTTTATTAATTTTCAGAACCCAAAATTATTTTTTATTTTTATTTTTTGAATAAAAAATATTTTTAAATTATTTAAATGATTATTTTTAATTAGTTAATGGAAATTAATTAATTAAAAATACATTTAAGTATTTAAAAATCCCAAAAAAAATCAGAGAGCATTTTCAAACATTTAGAAACATTTACAAACTCACAATACAAATTTCTTTTTGGTTTTGATCACACTTTGACAATTTTCATTTGAATTAGGGTTCTTAAATTTGAATATTTTTAACCCTAACTTCAAAAATTCATAACTTTTAACAAAGTGAGTTTGTGAATGATCCTTTTGGCATTGTGTTATGCATAGTTTCAAGTTTCTAAAAACATTTTTGTTTCATTTTTATCCTTCATTTTTCATTTGTTTGGCATTTTCCCCTTAGGATCACCCTTAAAACCCTAAAAATTTAGGAAAATCATAAGTCCCTTAGGGTTTGGTTTCTGACCTTCCCCTTTGGGCAGTGAACTTGTATAGGTTTAGGGTCCCTTTGAGTCCATTTTCAATTTTTTTATCCCATGTTTTGCTTCTGATTTTGAATTTTGCATCTCATGTTGTGCATAAACCCTAATTTGCATCTTCCTTTGCATCCATCTTACATAAGCTTGCATACATGAACTTGCCATGACATTTTGTGCATCCACATGACATATAAGACATCTTAGGACATATTGAAATCATGTTTGATCATTGCATCATCCATTTGACATGTTTTTCTTTCATTTCATTTCATATGCATTCATGAACCTTCATGCTTCTTACATGTCTCATTTGCACCCCCATCCTTTGTATGATCATCCCCATCTCATGACATACATTTATGCCATCTCTTTGCATAATTAGCATCATGAACATGCTTCTGACTTTGGCTTGCACCCTTGCATTTCTTTTCATTTTCATTTCATTTCATTTTCTTTTGCTAACTTTTCAGGTGGTAAGTGTTTGAGAAGTGAATTTGCCTTCACTTCTCACAATCTCTTCTCATCCCTCTTATGCACCATTGCTGCATTTTACTTGTGTATTAGAGTGAGCTTGCTCATTCATGTTCTCTCCCCACTTTCTTCTTCAAGCAACTTATCTTCTTAAGTGAAGTAAGTTGTTTTGCTTCTTTCTGCTTCTTCCTTCCTGCTTCTTTCCTTGGTGGCTTTTCCTTGAAGATCTCTTGCAAGCCTCATAAACCCTAGGAATACCCAAGCATGATCACAATTAGGGTTTGATTAGTCCCCTCATTAGTTTTACCTTTGTGTCATCTTTGTGTCTCCTCTTCTCATCTCTTAATCAAGGACTAAACCTTAAAGGTTTTAAGGCTTTGTGATCAAACTTATGCATGCATCCTTCTATTAGGATGGAGTGTATAACTTTAATCCTAAGTGTTAAACCCTTAATGTGTTTAAATCCTTTAATCAATTCATCTAATAATCACTAAGGCATCAAGCTTGTAACTTGGGCCTTGCATTAGGGTTCTAATTCTTCCTTAATTGGTTAAGAAGGACTAACCCTAGTGTTAATGGACAAGTCCCCCTCAAGTTGTCTTACAAACCATAAAATCCACTTCTTAATCTTACCCTTAATTAAAATCCACTTTAATAAAGGCTTTGTTTTGTCATGAGGTTAATATCATGGATTAAGTTGAGGAGCCTTCCTTAGCTTAAATGTTCTCATCTATTATCCTTCTATTAGGATGGTGTAATGGGTCCATTAAATCCTTGATCATGGCTTAAACTCATTACTTAACACTAAACAAAAACACCAAAAACATCTAAATAAATGCAAGTAGGTTAATGATCTTAATCCTACATCATGGTGATTAAGTGTGAGGTGTTTACTTCATACTTAAGGTATTCTCATTACCCCTAATTAGAGGGAGGATGTGATGAGTTTACTAACCCTTGGTTTAAGTTTAAGCTCATTTTCTTATGCCAAACACAAAAAGGCAATAAAAGATTGAAAACATCAAAAACAAACAATAATTGTCTCCTCCGGGATTCTCTTCTCATCATCTTCACTCATAAACGAGAACTCGCTTCCTCCGTCTAATGCCAGACAATTTGCACCTGAGCCAGACAGGTCATACACTTGAGCATAGATAAGTGAGCAGTTCACAAGTCAATTTATCTTTCAGTCTCTTTGAGTCAAACTACGGTGTTCTGACTTCCTCATTGCACGAGAGGATACGTAGGCATAACTTAACAGTTATCGAACAAAAGTCTCTTTCTTTTCCCCCGTCTTCCAGCATTATTCTTTAAGCCTCATTCCTGAGCAATTCACTTCACATTTCTTTTGCACTGACACCTGTACATTCTTTTCCAGCTTTTGCACACAGACAGCACTGACACTACCCCTTTTAAAACACAAACTTTCAAGCATGGATCCCGTCGAGTACGACGTACAATCTGGGTGCTAATACCTTCCCAGGTTGTAACCAACCCCCTTTCTCAGTTTCTCTGGTTCGCGACCGTCTTATCCATCATTTCTTAGGTTTATGCAGCATTACCTTTCCTTCGGGATAAAAATGCCTAGCTGGCGACTCTTTTCAGTTCATCTTCATCTCTCCTTTCGCCGATCGTTCGCGTATGTACCCCCCCTCTTGGCCATCAGGTGGGAGCGACAATTATCCCTCAACAACAAAGGAATGAGGCAGTCACAACCCTTTCAGTAAGACGGATAACCAGTGTCACACGATTTGTTCAACAAAAATCAAAAGAAAAAAGGAAATAAAGCCCGCTAAGTCGAACAAATGTGAAAACAGATGACTTAGGCAAAAGCTAGGGCATCCCGCTGGACTTCAAAATCGAAAAATTCAAAAAAAAAAAAAAGAATCAGTCCAAGCAAAAATTAGGGAGTACAAAAAATCAGAAAGAAAAAAGTTTCATTAGAACAAAGTCGTGTGACTCCAGACACAAAGTCAGGAGGGGTGATTGTTACTCCAAGAAACCTCATTGGTGTTTAAACCGTCAACGTCATTGGTTCCTCAACCATTACAAAACCCTTTCGAGAGGCGAGCGCTTAGGGAAAATTAGTTGAACGTAGGACTGGAGAACATCAAGGAGAATGGGTGGGCACAAATAAATTTTGAGCCATTAATCTTTCCTTCTAAAACCGTGAACTAGACCACGTTATAACCCTTGAAAGTCCTAATTGAATCAGGTTCAATTCTGAAAGCATACTGTGACAAGGTTGCGTAAACTAACTCCTAATGATTTTGCTAACTCAGCACTACATTTGGACTAATGGTCCATTCATCACACACTGTCACAACATTCAAATAAATAAATTTTCAAAACTTGCATGTGCACTTCATTAAAATTACCATTTGTAAATGAATAGTTTTAATTGCAAGTCAGTTTGTGACATCAGGGAAGTTCCTACAGAGAGCAATCAAGAGGGAACTTGATCATTCAACAATGATGACTAGAATCAAGAGCATCTTGTAGGCTTATGAATCAGGAGCATGTTATCCAGTGGCTTCGTTGACTAAGGAATCAGTCAGGGTAAAGCAAGTTCCCAACCATCAGTTGATTGAGGAACATCATTCAAAGCTAGTTGATCAGAAGTGAATGTACCAAACAGTGGCAAGACACCTGGAGTTTCCGTTGATTAAGGATGAATTCTTCCAATGCACAGTCAGAATGAGTCAAGTCGCTTCCACGCTCATACTGGGGCAGGATACTTCCAGAGTTAACCAAGTGCAACTCTCCTCGAGAGAACGTCCAAGTCTGCCATTCCAAAGTTGGTTAATCAGGGGCAGTTTGTTCAAATACCAGCCAATTGGGGAAACTTTATCTACACAGAGCAAGTTACATCAGTAATCCCAGAGTTCGAGATGAGTGTCGGGAAATCATGCTACCCACCATTGCCTTTGTCACCCTTCTCAACTAGATGCCTTCCACATAAGACCTTTCTTCCCACCTCGGGAGCTTTTCTAGCTTTTCATAATCATTGCATAAATCATTTGCATACGTTATTCATGTCGCTTCGCTGGAGCATACGCATCATAAACGCATAGGGCATACCCTCAACTTCAATCTCACATCCAGGGCCTCGTAACCCCAACTTATCAACACTTCAAAGTCCAATTCTCGTCTAGCAAACCGTTTCAAAGTCCAGTTCTCGCCTGGCAAACCGTTTCAAAGTCCAGTTTTCGTCTGGAAAACTTTTCAAAGTCCAGTTGTCGTCTGGAAAACCAACTTCAAATACCAGTTCTCGTCTGGTAGGCGAATCTTTTAACCAGTTCTCGTCT
Source organism: Lathyrus aphaca (assembly GCA_963966055.1). NCBI lineage: Eukaryota > Viridiplantae > Streptophyta > Magnoliopsida > Fabales > Fabaceae > Lathyrus > Lathyrus aphaca. Next base: position 242,784,647 of record OZ014519.1, on the reverse strand, counting down.
GGTCACCTTTGCATTTAGCTTATTGACCTCCAGTTCTCGTTTGGTAGTCATTCTTTTTCAGAGTCAGTTCTCGTCTGACAATGAACCCAAGAGGTCAGTTCTCGTCTGACAATGAACCCAAGAGGTCAGTTCTCGTCTGACGACTTATTCTTTGCCCATCATTTCTCGTTTGTTGGCCTACCTTTAATAAACCGGTTCTCGTCTGGTAATTCACCTTCAAAGTCCAATTGCTTGGCAACCAAAAAAAACAACAATCACTATCAACCCGGCCCTGCGCGCCACCATCCTTGTATCGTCTCCCACGGCTTGCATATCATCATATCCTTAGCATCATGAGCATACATTTACATCTTGCATCATTTGCATTGCACCTTCATAATGCATGGTTTCTGTTTTATCTCTGGTGTGGGGCAGAATCGTTACAAGACGTAGTCTGGGGCATTTTTCTCAAGATCTGTTGATTTTCTGCGAGAGTTTGAAGACACTGGGGCAATTCTGGATACCAAGTCTTCTGTAAAATCCTCTGGAGACAATCTTTTTCATAGATGTTGCAGTATGGCATAATTTAGGAGTAGGGAATACTTGTTCACTCTTGTTAATCAGTATGCCATTGTTGAGCTCAGAAGCTTGAAACACTGTATTAATTCTCAGGGAATGTCCGGTATTTATTTTCCCAGCAGGGCATTGAGAGTTTATTTCTTCCCCAAGCAGAGAGTTTTCATTCAGCCGACAAGGTTTCTTCACGAGGAATTGTTTGTTCTCATAGTTAAAATTCCAATTTTCATTGGCATATCTTCCCAACACAGTCGTCATACTATACCTGGGGCTTAATTTGGTTTATTTTGATCTCTAATTCTCCAGCAAAGTCTCTCCTCAGCAGAGCATTGCCAAACCTTTTTCTCAGTTAAGCCAGAGGGTTGACATTTCCCCAGCTGGGTCAGAGCAGATGATATCCCAAGCAGAACTTCAAGGCTAATTGAATTGTTCTCATCCCCAAGCGAAGTTATCTTTCCATAGTGAAGTATTCCCAGCAGGCAGTTGAAGGCCTGGCTTCCCCACAGAGCTTAGAATTGTCAAAATTTTATCCCCAGCAAATATGTTGACGACGCATATCCCCAGCCAAGTCAGAAGATAATCTTTCCCCACAGAGTTTCATGGTCGAGATTCACAACCATCATTGAAATATCCCCAGTGAGAAGTTGCCAATTTATTTTTGGCCAGTGTGACAAATTAATACAAACTTGTGTTCACATTTCACTCCTCAACCAAGTATTTCCAAGATATCTTGGTCTCCTTAGCAGAATGATAGTCAGAATGTTCTCATACCCAACAGAGTTACAAATGGTATTCTCCCTTGCAGAGTTGTTACTCTCTTCTCAAATCAACTAATATTGTATTGATCGTGTTGTCCCGTGTCAATGGACCTATTGTGGATGGATCGCTTGATACCATTCTCCTATCAGATCACTCGATCTTGTTTGGTTTGCAAATCGCTCGATATTGCAACGCCGTTAAAGTCCACCATCGCTGTGGCAAGCCAGTAGTCGTCTGGCGTCGTACCAAAGACATGTCCGAGTTGTAAATCGCTTGATATTACTCCTCATTGTTTGAGCCGTGCTCATGTTCTGGGTTATGGATCGTTCGATACCATTTCCTTAGCAGATCGTTTGATCTTGTCCGAGTTGTAAATCGCTTGATATTACTACTCGTCATTTGAGTCATGCTCATGTTCTTGGTTATGGATCGCTCGATGCCATTTCCTTAGCAGATCACTTGATCTTATCCAATACTCGTCTGTGTTGAAGGAGTTTCAAGTTCTGACGGTGGGGTTAAACATCCAAATGGGTACCGATTCTGGCGTAACAGATTTGTGAAGGAGATTCGTCTATCTCAAGACATATATCTACGCAAGATGTATGAAGAGGGTTCGTCTGTCCGTTCCTGGCATAACAGATTTACTTGAAGAAAACTCGTCCGTCTAGTTTTTTCTTATCCGGCGTAATAATTCAATTTGGAAGGAGCTCGTCTGCTTTGTTTTCACTTCAGTCACTCAGAGTGTTATTTGTGTTGGTTTTATTTCCCATGTCTGCATTCTCCAGCAGAGTTCAAATTTCAGGTTTTCTTGGTATTCAAACACAGTTTATCTTGAACGGCCGACAGCCGGTGCTTTCGTCCTTTTCAGATCAACAATTGTTTGAATAGGGGCAGCTGTAACACCCTAAATTTTCCCTCTGGTTTTCTTTTTTCTTTTTCTAGCTTCTTGTTTGCATACATATGCATATTCCTTTAGGTCATATCATTTGCATAGGTTCATGAGACATGGGATCAACATCATATGAAGAATTAGGGTTTCGCACTTTATTTGTGGATTATCAGAAGAATTCAAGGTCTCAGCTATGAAACCATCAGTGGCATCGTCCTAGGTTCTTGTCACTAAATTAGGGTTTATTTCCTTGATTTAGTGGTACTCAAGGATTTCATGTCTGCAAGGATTATTCACTATGCATTCGGCTCATCATCAGGCTATTTTCTTCTTCAAGTTGCAAGGCTATTTCTTCTCTCTCAACGCCTCAAAGGCTCTGGTTTCGGTTCAATTGTGTTTGTTCACTACGATTTAGTTGAATATTTGACCTAATCTTGGTCAAACTGTCAGGGGTTTTCTTCAAGTACAAGTTATCTTTTTCAGGGTTATTTCTCGGGCAATGCTCATCAAGTCAAGTTGTGTTGTGCGAAATTCATCAGTTTATCAAGCAGTGATTCATGTGAGCAGTAAATTGTCCATTGGTTTAGGAGGGCATTCATCCATTGTTTTGATCAGAGGTTGTTGGAAAAAGTTTGAGTGTGGTCTTTGGTATGAATTCAGTCGAGGTGTATCAGTGGCTTTTGGTAGTGGTTCATGTCCATTATTCCCATCGTTGCCTTTTCATTATTATCCGTTTTTTATCTCGTGTCCATATTTCATTCCAAATCCCGAAAGTCCATGTGACGCCCATTTACAAATTAATTACCCGATTTTCTTCCATTTTTATTCCCTTTTCATATTTTCATCCATATAGTCCATATCTCATTTAATTCTTTTTTTTCCTTAATCCATTTTTATCTAAATTTCACCAATTCCAAATTCTATTCATTAATATTCTTCTTATTTCATTTTCAAAATCAAGTCATACTCTTTTCTCTAATCCCATTTTTCCATTCAATTTCATTAATGCATTTTAATCCTATTATTTTTTCTTAATACATTTTTAAGCCCATAACTAGAGGCCCACTTATATTTTCTAAACTCATTCCATTTTTTATTACATTACCAAAAGTTCATGTTTCACAACAATTAAACCACAACCCATTTTATCTCTTATTTCACATTTATTGTAATAATACAAAAAAAGGGAGAAATATTTTATTTGTACATGAAAAAAAAATAGAAACGATTATGGTTGTACGATTCACCATCTTTTCACCTTTTCTTTCCATCAGCAAATGGCCCCACATTTTTCCAAGCCACTCTAACAATTCACGTGACGCCCACTAGAGTGCAGTTTGCACAACGAATTCTTCACGGATACACTCTTGACAACGTCACGCTTTTGAGAACCCGAAAATATTTTTTGATACAACTCCAACAGAAAAAGGGAGGGAGGAGGCGTTTCTCTATGACAAAATTTCACTACACAACCATCTCACAATACAACCAACACCATCTGGACCGCAACAACCTTTCACTCTCCGCTTCCATTCATCCTCCCTAATCTTCTTCTTCAACTTTGCTCACCAACAAGGAAAATGGTTTACTCTTCTAAACCTCTACTAAAACCCTTGAAATCTTCCTTCAAACTTCTCTTTCAACCATAAACCGCAGCCTCACAACACACCTCAAAACAACTTCGAATCCAAAACAAACCTTAAACCAACCAACCTCCACACAACTCCATCAAATCCCTTCACAACCTTCAACAATACCTTCACTCCCACCGAAGCCCTTCAACCTCACTTCTCCCTTCAACCATCAAAAGAATTCTGAAACAAAACCAGATCCAAATCAAAATCAAAATAGAAAATAGAAGAAGATGATGAAACAAAAAGATTAGAGTGAGAACCGAGAAATTGAAATCGCGACCAAACCTTCTTCCATCTTTAACACGGTCCAAACAACCCTTCATCCCATCAAGCACCGAACCGCCGACGCAAGCTTTTCAACCATCACCACCGTTGCTATCAGCGTCAACACCATCAGACCCTCCTCTCAACACTTTCGCAACACAAGCCGCGGATCCATCGTTCTTCTTCAGCATCTGTGTGAACCACGATTTGAGGGTTTGAGCAAAAGACCATCACATCCGGTTCTTCGTTTTGAAAAGAGGAAGAAACCGAAGCAAAGCCTACCGGAGAGAGATATTTGACGACAAGTTCATGGTGAAGCCATCTCTGTCCGGATTCGGAAGCCAAAACTGAATGTCGTCGGAGGGAGTCACTGGCGATCGCAGACAGATCCGTCACGTTGCTGTTTCCGTGAGAAGATCGCTCCGTTTGGTTTGCTTGGTCGGTCGTGTTGATTTTCATAAGAGGGAGAGAAAGTGATTTACGACGGGTTTTATGCTTTTGAAGAAGAGCTGTAGCCGCAACCTCATTAGAAGAAACAGGGCATCGTTCTTTTTTTAGAAAGTTAAAGAGGACCGTGACTTTTCTTTTATTGTTATTTCTCTATTTTTCTTTATCTTAATTTAATTAGGATTTGTCATTTAATTATTTTTTTTAGAGTGTCATTGTTGTTGTTGTTGGCTCGGTAGGCCCAATTGATGGTTGTAGCCCACCGCTAGTTTTCTTCTATCCACACCTAGAGTTTTGCTCTGAGTACCTGCTGGGAATTTGTTCATAGCCTTTGGGCTTGGGATTGAGGCTTGTGCGCCGGACTGTTACCAGCACCCCATTTCAGTGAACTCCTCCCCCCTTATTTTCATTGTTCTTTATTTTATTTTTATTTATTATTTCTATTGTAATTCCTCTTTTATTTTAATTCAATTATCTACATAATTTATTATTATTATTATTATTATTATTATTATTATTATTATTATTATTATTATTATTTAGTTATTAACATTTGTTAATGGTTCTTTGTTTAGGATTTTATTAGAATTTTATTAATATAACTTTGATTTTATATTTTGATTAGTTTGGTCTAATTAAATAGAATTGTGTTCTAATCTTGGTTTTAGTTTGTGTTTAAGGTTTTGTAGGGCTATTACTTCACTTCGAGGATGGCGAATTTGACTTGGTGATAGCCTTGCAATTGATTGTTTGTTCATGGATTGTTGACTTGTTAATGTTTTTGGAATTCTTGATGCAATTTGTGACGAATAGTGAACTATTGACTGGGTTTGAAGATTTATCTTGAATAAATATTCTTGTTGCTTGGTTTAATTTGGATGCCCAGCCTGAGTTTGATATCTTCTATAAGTATTCTTGGACTTCTTGGTATGAATTGAAGAGGCAACGGACCTTCTCCGTTAGGTACCACTGAGGCCCAATTTTACTTATTGCATGCTGCTGCATTTGGAAGTCCTACTGGTGTAGGCTCTGTTTGTGCATTATCCGATTACTCCATACTGCATTTCTTCTCTCCTTATTTCTTCTTTATCTCAACTTCTTCCTCCATTTATTTTTATGCTTTCTTATCTTGTGATTGTGATGTGCTTAGGCCATCTTTCATCTGGCTTCTACTCATTTCATCTTCTTCTTTTCATCTTTATTTCTTCTTCATTAGGCTAGCTGAGACCTCACTAACCTTAGGACCACATTTGCATGATAACTTTAGGATTAGACTTTCCCCCCATTAGATTTTCACCTTTGAGATCCTTTTGGTGCTCTCTCTTCTCATCTTCAAACTTAACTTTAAGTCACTTTAATAAATGACGAGTCTTCTCATGTGACACAAGACTTTGCTATGAGATACTTGCACGCGTTCTGTTTCGGGGCGATGTGTAGGATATCCCTCGTGGTGGATAGGTCTTAGCATGAGATTACTTCACAAAGAAAAGCTAAGAAAACACTTCTTAATCAAAAAACCACAAAAAAACACTTAATAAATGCCAGTAGGTCAGTGTGTCTGAGCTTTCACTTGTGGGACTAGATTTGGGGATTTCCTCCATAGCTAGGTGTGCCTCTTGCACATTCCATTTCGGGATGATGTAAAAAGTACACATCCCATTGAGTAAGACTTAGGTACACTTACCTATGAAAACCTCAAAGCAGAAAACTCATAAAAAACACTGGACAAACAATAAGTGTCTCCTTCGGGACTTCTTTTCTCATCACCTTCACTCTTTACGTGAGAACTTGATCCTACTTGTCATTTTGCAAGACGGTAACGCACTCGTCGTTCGAGCCTGCAACACCTGAGCATTGACATAGGAAGTTCAGGCCTTAAGACACAAGCAATATTTTCCACCCCTAGTTAGGGGAACTACGGCGACTCTGATCCTCATTGTCCAAATGAGGTACGTAGGCAGCGGGGTAGGACCCGTTCGAGCACAATCTTTATTTTCCCTACATTTTTCCTTTTCATTTCTTTTTCAGTTCCCTTTTCTTTTCTTTTATCCAGTTCAGTTCCTTTTCTTTGCAACAACTTTCATTTCTTCACCCTTTGAAACAGATTTCTTTGCAAGCGTGGATCTCGTCAGGTACGGCAGACGATCTGGGTGCTAATACCTTCTCAGGTCGTAACCGACTCCCGAACTCAGTCTCTTTGGTTCGCAGGACCCGTGTGTCGCTCCCACCTGATGACACCCGGGGCCAAGAGGGGTACAGACGCGAACGGTCGGCGAAAGGAGGAGAGAACACACAGGGGTGAACTCAGAAAGACAAGAGTCGCCAGCTAGGCATTTTTATCCCGGAGGAAAGGTAATGCTGCATAGACCTAGAAAGATATGGATAAGACGGTTGCGAACCAGAGAAACTGAGAAAGGGGGTTGGTTACAACCTGGGAAGGTATTAGCACCCAGATTGTCCGTCGTACTCGATGGGATCCACGCTTAAAAGATTTGTGTTTTAAAGGGGTAGTGTCAGTGCAATCTATGTATCAAAGCTGGAAAAGAATGCAAGTGTCAGTGTAAAAGAAGTGTGAAGTGTATAAGAGAAGTGTCAGTGTGAGAACAAAAGGGAAATGCTCAAGACTATGAGGCTTAAAGAATAATGCAGGAAGGAGGGGGAATACACAGAGACTTTTGTTCGATAACTGTTAAGTTATGCCTACGTATCCTCTCGTGCAATGAGGAAGTCAGAACACCGTAGTTCGACTCAAAGAGACTGAAAGATAAGTTGACTTGTGAACTGCTTACTTGCCTATGCTCAAGTGTATGACCTGTCTGGCTCAGGTGCAAACTGCCTTGCATTAGACGGAAGAAGCAAGTTCTCGTTTGTGAATGAATGAGATGAGAAAAGAATCCCGAAGGAGACGATTATTGCTTGTTTTGTGTTTTCAGTCTTTTATTTCTTTTTGAAGTTTGTCATAAGTTGATGAGCTTAAGCCTAAACCAATGGGTTAGTAAACTCATCACATCTTCCCTCTGATTAGGGGTAGTGAGAATACCTTAAGCATGAAGTAAACACCCCACACTTAGACACCATGATGTAGAATTAAGATCATTAACCTACTTGCATTTATTTAGATGTTTTTTGGAGTTTCTATTTAGTGTTAAGTAATGAGTTTAAGCCATAATCAGGGATTTAATGGACTCATTACACCATCCTAATAGAAGGATAATAAATGAGAACATTTAAGCTGAGAAAGACTCCTCAACTTAATCCATGATTAGGGATTAACCTCATGACAAAACAAAGCCTTTATTAAATGGATTTTAGTTAATGGTAGAATGAGGAAGTGATTTTTATGATTTGTAAGACAACTTGAGGGGGACTTGTCCATTAACACTAGGGTTAGTCCTTCTTAACCAATTAAGGAAGAATTAGAACCCTAATGCAAGGCCCAAGTTACAAGCTTGATGTCTAGATGATTATTATGTGAATTGATTAAAGGATTTAAACACATTAAGGGTTTAACACTTAGGATTAAAGTTATACACTCCATCCTAATAGAAGGATGCAGGCATAAGCTTAATCACAAAGCCTTAAAGCCTTTAGGGTTTAGTCCCTGATTATGAGATGAGGAGAGAAGACTCAAAGAGACACAAAGGTAAAAGCTAAATGGGGGACTAGTCAAACCCTAATTTTTATCATGCTTGGTCATTCCTAGGGTTAATGAGGCTTAAGAGAGAAAGATCTTCAGAGAAGCCACCAGGAAAGAAGCAGATGAAAGGAGCAAGAAGCAAAGAGAAGCAAAACAACTTGCTTCACTTAAGAAGACAAGTTGCTTGAAGAAAGAAAGTAAGATGAACATGAATGAGCAAGCTCAATCTAATACACAAGATAAAATGCAGTAAAGATGCAGGAGAGATGAGAAGAGATTGTGAGAAGTGAAGGCAAATTCACTTCTCAAAACAACTTACCACCTGAAAAGTTAGCCAAAAGAAAAGAAATGCAAATGCAAATGAGATGAAATTTCATGATGCAAACCAAAGTCAGAAGCATTTACATGATGTTAGTGATGCTAAGAGATGATACAAACATGAGGCAAGACATGAGAATGATCATACAAGGACAATGGATGCAGATGAAGCATTCTTTGAACCATGAATGTACATGAAAAGTTATGAAATGCAATGGACATATAACATGGCAAATGCAAGATTCAATGATCAAACATGATTCTAATATGTCCTAATATGTCTTATGAATCATGTGGATGCACAAAATGTCATGGCAAGTCATTGGATGCAAGCAAATGAGAAAAGGATGCAAAGGAAGGCACAAATTAGGGTTACATGCATCATGCAATACAAAAATCCAAAACCAAAAGCAAGTGACATGATAAAAAATTGAAAATTCAAACAAAGATACCCTAAACCTATACAAACTCACTGCCCAAAGGAGGGGATCCAACCCTTAACCTAGTGAATGTTATGAATTTCCTAAGATTACTAGGGTTTTAAGGTACCTCATCAAGAAAAATGCAAAACAAATTGAAAATGCAAGATCAAATCAAACCAATTTTATCCTATAAACTACATGCCATGAAGGATGCAATGCAAGACGAGTCAACATCAAACTCTCAAGGGTTAGGCAGAATGGATTTTTCAAAGTTTGAACCAAAATATTGCCTTAAAATGAATTTAATTCCAATGAAAATGATCAAAAGGCATCAAGAACAAAAAAGAAATTTGGTTTGAGAGTTGGATAATGTTTCTAAATGCAATGGGAATTTTTTGGTGATTTTTAAATACCTAAATGCATTTTTAATTAATTAATGTCCATTAATTAATTAAAAATAAACATTTAAATAATTTAAAAATAATTTTTAATGCAAAAAATAAAAATAAAAATATTTTTGGGTTTTAAAAATTAATGAAATCTTTGACAAAAAATTTCATAATTTTTAAATGATTTTTGCTATTTTAAATAAAATGTATAAATAAATGCAAAGAAAATGGAAATAAAAATTAAAATAAATGGAAGTATGCGCAATGAAGGGATCAGATGCAATCTGGGCTGGGAGAGATTGACTTGGCGCCACATCCAATGGCCCAAGTTCAAACCTGGCTAATTTAAGTTTTATAATTAATTAAACTGGATTTAATTAATTAATCAGGGATTAGGGTTTAATGACAAGATCCTGGCCACACACACGCGCGGGAGTCAACCCCAGTCCACCTCATCTACGGTCCAAATTCAAACTCTCATTAATGACGCTACTAAACCTAATTAGGGTTATACAAATTCAGACGGCCGGAACAGTGTTCCGGTCGTCTTCTCCGGCGAAACCAAAAACCTAGCTTCCTCTACAGGCCACCCCAACCTAAATTAACTGCCCGGAAACATTCTCCTATCCAAACTAAACTCAAATCCATCATCAAACATCATTTATCAAGCATGAACAAAGAGAATCGAAGCCAAACATTTTCACGGGCAAAATTTCAGAGAGGCACAAAATGTTCATTTTCACACCATTTTCAAAACTAAAAGCATCAGAGTGATCCCCATGATGTGTATTTTCATTTTGTAACAAAAAAAGCAAGCTCTGAAAAGTTTGAAATTCGAAGCTACCTGAGGTGAAGAGCTATGGATATGAGCTTTCCTGACTCTTCTCTTGTGCAAAATGTCTCCCCTGAACCTCCTGAGCTCAATGGGATGCTTCAAACCTCTTGTTGGTGGCTGATTTGTGAGCTTGTGTTCTGATGTGGCAGGTTTCACAGTTATGATATAGGGGGTTTCAGGCTGTTTTGATGGTGGGCTTTTGTTCTATGGAGAGTGTGTGGTTCATTGATGAAGAAAGAATTGAGGTTTGATGGTTGTGTTGAGTGATTCGAAGAGGGAAAGGTTTTGACAGATTTTTATGTGTGCTGCAATGTGGGAGCTTATGGCTTGTGTGTGGTCTCTTTTTGGGTTGCTTGATGTCCACATATCATACTCTGGTTGGGCAGAGAGTTGGTGGTGGCACTGTGGGATTGGTATGGGCAAAATGCAAGAAAGTCAAGATTTTGTGTACTCCAAGCATGGCTCAGGTCAGAGGCAATATTTGGGCTTGTCCTGCCTCAGCTTGAGTCAAGGAAGGCCCTAGGATCTGATTTTGTGAGCTGGCTAGCCTTGATCAAGGGTTCCCAAGGTTCTTGCACATTTCCCTCTTTGAATTTTCTCATGAATCAAGGCAAAGAAACTTGTGATTTTGTGGGCAAAAATGTGACAAAATGAGTTATGTAACATTGTTATGATGCTTTGATACCAATTGGAGTTCAATTCAAACATGAAATGTCTCTTTTGCAAAGTTTCAAATTTGTAGCCTTTATGGAAAATGCCTTATGCAACTTGTGATTCAAGGCATGGAAATGAAGAATCTTGGCACAAAACTTGACTTTTCTAAGTTGTAACATGTTATAATGATGCAAAGAAGTCAATTAGAGGTCTTGAAAGTGCTTGGAATTGGAATTTGCAAAAATCCCTCTTTGGTGCCAAAAGTGGAAATTTCATGATTTTTCCCAAATTTGCAAAGCCATAACTTTTGATCCATGATGAATTAGAATGAGTTCTTGTACTTTTTGAAAAGGGAATGATCCATTATACAAATTTCATGACCAAAGTTTTCTCATTTGAAGCATTTTTGAATCAATTTGAGGAGGTTGAAAAACTTTCCCAAAATAGCAAGTTTACATTACAAGTCACTTTCCCAAAAAGGCAACTTTGCAAATGGCTTGAAATTCTTCAATTTTGTGAACTTCTAACATCTTCTATGACCAAATAAAGATCATACACATTCAAAATGATGAAGAAAACCCTTTGGTTGGGTCACTGGGGGCCTCAGATGCCCTGATTTTACACTGACTTGCTCAAGAAGTCAACTCCTGATCAGATGCCTTCCCCATTGAATTTCTTCATGAAAATTGATATGAATTCTCCTTATAACATATAGAGACCAATAGAAATAAGAATGACCAAAAAATTTTGAGTTATGGCCTCTGAAACCAAAACCCTAATTCTAGGTCATCTGCATAGTTAAACCTGGCTCTGCTTCCATGCCTTTCTCAGTTCTTGTGATTTTTTGACTTCCTTGAATTGGTGAGGATATGATATGATGTTTGAACCTTCATGGACCCCTTTGAAGTGATTGATGACCTTTGGAGTGGCTCAAATGGCTCAGGGATGGCTCAGATTACAAACCCTAGATGCAGATGACTTTGAATCAATGCAGTGAAGCAAAAATGTGATATGAGATGCTATGATTGAACTTATGCATATGAAAAGATCACAAGCCATGGCGTGAATGGGTGAGGGAAAATTTGGGGTGTTTACAGCTGCCCCTATTCAAGCATGAGTTAGCTGTGCAGGATGTAAGCGACGGCTTAACAGGCGAACAAGATAACTTGTGGTTGAATACCAAAGACAGTCCAAAATTTACACTCACTGAATGAAGAAGAAAAGGGATATAGATGGTAAAGGAAAATAAAGTATAATTATAAAGTGCGGGCGACAGAGGACGTCTCTCGAGAAAAGGACGACTGCTGGGGATAAAGCAATGGCGGGGACAACCGACATGCTGGGGAAGATGCGGGAAATAAAGCAATGACGGGGACGGCCGACAAGCTGGGGATATAAGAGATTACGATGGGGACGGCCATCAGGTAAAGCTATAAGACTTTTTGGGGAATTATAGGTAAATGATGGGGACGACCATCAAGTTTCAAGGCATAAATGAAATAAGTGATGAGGTACGCTCATCAGAGGTGAAGGACGATCACCTAGCAGGGAACGGCTGCTTTGCTGGGGATAAGATGAGGGACGGTCATCTAACGGTGAAGGACGATCACTGGGCAGGGTACGGCTGCCGAAAGTATCGCGACATAGGGCGAATGCCGGATAGAAAAGGTCGACGATGGGGACGGCCATCGGATAAAATGATAAAGGACGATCATCAAGAGGTGAAGGACGATCACCTAGCAGGGTACAGTTGCTCTGAAGGTATCATGAAATAGGACGAATGTCAGATAACAAGATCAACGATGGGGACGGCCATCGGGTAAAATGATGAAGGACGATCATCAAGAGGTGAAGGACGATCACCTAGCAGGGGACGGATGCTAAAAATATCACGACATAGGACGAATGTCGGATAAGAAGGGGTTCTAATGAATAGAGACTCCACTGGGGGTGATGAAGGACGATCATCAAAAAGGTGAAGGACGATCACCTGGTAGGGTACGGCTGCCAAAGAGGTATCATGACATAGGACGAATGTCAGATAGAAAGGAAATAATTCACTGGGATTTGTTAGGACTCTTCTAGGGAACAGTAGACACCGACGGGTGTCTAAGTTCAAGAAGACATAAGTGTTTGACACGGTGTATAGATTAAAGATGCGGACGAGCATCCTTAAGACTATGATACGGACGAGTATCAGTAGAAACAAACGCTTGACGCATGTTCAGAGATGATGATACGGACGAGTATCATAAAGGGAAGTGTGTAAGTTATATAAATGTAAGAGATATTCTGAAGATCTGTGGGGAGAAGATGACACAGACGGGTGTCAGAAAAAGTGTATTATAAACAAGTACTCAGGCAACTTATGCTGGGGAAGGTGACACGGACGGGTGCCAAGGAATTGTATACATATATGAATCTGTGAGTGCAAAGGGGATGCTTTGGCTTTCTGCTGGGGATATGACACAGACGAGTGTCGAGGAGTATCTGTGATGTATAAGTGTCTGTTTGTAAAGAATGCCCGGGTGACTTTACTGGGGAGTGATGACACGGACGAGTGCCAAAAGGAGTGTGTATAGGGAAATGCTTTGGTTCTCTGGTGAGGAATTGGGGAAATATCCCGTATACTGTTGACGGATTGTCAGTATTTACAAGTGTTTAGTTCGACACATGGCTTATGATTATGCAATATGTTTAATTTTTGCCGTAATGCTCCGCATTGGACGGAATGCTACGCTTTGAGGGAAAATATGATGTGAATGCTATGATTATGCAAAGATATCGATCCGGGATTCGGATCCCGCTGCTATGGAGACCTCTGGCTGATCTGCTTGAAGTGGACATCCCAGCTGGGGATGAGATCATTGGTAGATCTGATACATGTGACTCTGCTTGGGGGAAATAGATCACTGATGGATCTTCCTTAGTAATGAGGGACCTAGCTGGGGTCTGTAGAAGATTTCTTCACTCTGTTGTGGGATCTTTAGGTGTTGCTCTTCTGGACAGAGGCTGAAACTATGTGGGAGATGGTCCCCTGTTTACGTACTTGGCTGGGGAAGAAGAAAGATCACTAAAAGATCTTCCTAGAGATTTTCTGTGGGGATCCTGTTGAGGATGATTCTTGACAACTCAGCTGGGGAATATGAACATCTTCTGGTGCTGCCCTTTGAAGGAAATGTCGGAGAAGTGATGTCTGACAACTCTGATGGGGAGAAAGCATCTCTGGTGCTGTTTGGAAGGCGTGTTGAGGAAACAATGATTTGGCAGCCTACTGGGGAGAAGTTTTCATGCCCCATGTTGCGCTTTGGATACCTGCAATCCTGTAAAGACAAAGAGACATACAAGTACCCTGAGGTATCCCTTACTGGATTCCATCATAGGAGTTTAGATGCTCCCGGGAGCAAATATATTTCTTGTAAGCGTGTATTTTAGAGGGGAAAACATTTGTATTTATGCAATCAATATCTTAAAGATATCGGACATTTTTGCAAACGAAAATACAATGTGCGAAACGAGACATGACTGAAAATCTGATTTTATTAATTCGTGTGCCCTGAATTGGCAAAATACATTCAGAGAAACGGATCCCCTGAAATGAGGAAATCGTTACAAATTGAGAAACAAAAGACAGTGGCAATGTTGATGGCGCTTCAAAGAGCCTCCCTTTTGCTATGACTTATATGACATTTGACCTTCTTCTCATCTTGCTTTCTGAGGGAGGCTGATTCTGACCGATGCTTTAACCTTTCGAAACTTGCCATGTTGTAAGCAATACAGATGAATTCAGAATGCAGTTGTTCGCTTATTCCCTTATTTTGCGTGGATCGCCCTCTCGGGTTTTCAATCCACCGGGATACCCATTTTTGCCTGAGCTGTCTAATGTGGCTTTTCAACTCAGCGGGTGTACATTTTTTATTTATTTTCCCTTATTTTTTCCCGAGTCTTTTATTCTGTTTTTGACTCGCCGGGATGCCCTATTTTTGCCTGGACTTACATTCTGTTTTTATGTCCAGCGGTTCATTTTCATGCGAAGTATTTTTTAACTGCATCTGAATTCATAGGGGACAGGAAGTCTTCACCATCCATAGTACTGAGCATCAGTGCTCCACCGGAGAAAACTTTCTTTACTACGAATGGCCCTTCATAATTTGGAGTCCACTTGCCCCTGTGGTCTGTATGAGGAGGGAGGAGTCTTTTCAGCACAAGATCTCCTACTTGGTACTCTCGGAGCCTAACTTTCTGATCGAAGGCTTTCTTCATTCTTTTCTGATATAGCTGCCCATGACAGATTGCAGATAATCTCTTTTCTTCAATCAAACTCAGTTGTTCGTATCGGGATCGGACCCACTCTGCTTCATTCAGTTTAACGTCCATCAATACCCGCAGGGAGGGTAATTCAACTTCAACAGGTAGGACTGCCTCCATACCATAAACAAGCTGATACGGTGTTGCCCCAGTGGATGTTCGAATTGATGTACGGTACCCATGTAAGGAAAACGGTAGCATTTCATGCCAATCTTTATAGGTAACCACCATCTTCTGCACAATCTTCTTAATGTTCTTATTTGCTGCCTCTACAGCGCCATTCATCTTTGGCCTGTAAGGAGAAGAATTGTGGTGTTGGATCTTGAAGTCCCGACACAGTTCTACCATCATTTTGTTGTTCAAGTTGGAACCATTATCAGTAATGATTCGCTCAGGCACTCCATACCGACAGATGATATCTCTCTTCAGAAATCGGGATACCACTTGTCTTGTAACATTTGCATAGGAAGCTGCTTCAACCCACTTGGTAAAATAGTCAATAGCAACCAGGATGAATTTGTGGCTGTTTGAAGCAGTCGGTTCGATTTTGCCAATCATATCAATTCCCCACATGGAAAATGGCCAAGGTGAAGACATCATGTTCAAAGGATTCGGAGGCATATGCACTTTATCCGCATAAATCTGGCATTTATGGCACTTTCTGGCATAAGCACAACAGTCTGCATCCATTGTGATCCAGTAGTAGCCTGATCTTAGCAACTTTTTATCCATTGCGTGCCCTCCAGCATGGGTACCAAAGGATCCTTCGTGCACCTCGTGCATTAACAAATCTGCTTCTGCCCTATCAACGCATCTGAGGAGTACCATATCAAAGTTTCTCTTGTACAGGGAACCATCAGTATTTAGGAAGAAACTACCAGCTAGCCTTTTTAACGTCTTCTTATCATTGGAAGATGCCCCAGGTGGGTATGTTTGATCCTCCAAGAAGCAGTTAATGTCATGGAACCAAGGCTTATCATCTTTGACAATGTCTGCTGAGAACACGTATGCTGGTCGGTCAAGTCTGGATACTGAAATTCTAGGCACAAAGTTGGCAGCTTGAACTTTGATCATGGACGAAATGGTAGCCAGAGCATCTGCAAACTGATTTTCATCTCGAGGGATATACTCAAGCTTGACTGTTGTGAAGAAAGTCAATAACCTTCTTGTATAATCCCGGTAAGGTATTAGATGATCTTGGTGGGTGTACCATTTGTCGTTGGTCTGATTGATTACCAGAGTTGAATCTCCGAATACAGTCAAAGTCTTGATCCTGAGGTCAATGGCTTCTTCAAGACCCATAATACAAGCTTCGTATTCAGCTTCGTTGTTAGTGCAGTTAAAGGTGAGTTTTGCCGAGAAAGGCATGTGAACTCCCTTAGGTGTAATGAGTACTGCACCAACACCACGGCCATTCATATTAACAGCCCCATCAAACATCATAGTCCATTCTTCTTCTGGGTCAGGCCCTTCAGTGTGAACAGGCTCTTCATGATCTTTTGCTTTTATGAACATGATGTCTTCATCAGGGAAGTCAAATCTCATAGGCTGGTAATCATCAATGGGTTTCTCAGCGAGATAATCAGACAATACACTGCCCTTGATGGCTTTTTGAGATGTGTACTGAATGTCGTATTCTGTGAGGATCATTTGCCATCTCGCAACCCGTCCGGTAAGTGCTGGCTTCTCAAAAATGTACTTGACTGGGTCCATCTTTGAGATCAATAAAGTAGTGTGGGTCAACATATACTGTCTCAGTCGGCGAGCAGCCCACGCTAAAGCACAACAAGTTTTCTCGAGCAGTGAATAACGTTGTTCACAGTCGGTAAACTTTTTGCTTAGGTAGTATATTGCATACTCTTTTCGACCAGACTCGTCATGCTGGCCCAGCACACACCCCATTGACTCTTCTAATACTGTCAAGTACATGATTAGAGGTCTTCCTTCAACTGGAGGTAGGAGGATTGGAGGCTCTTGTAAGAATTCCTTGATTTTGTCAAAAGCCCTCTGGCAGTCTTCATTCCACCTGACCGTCTGTTCTTTTCTTAACAATTTGAACAAGGGTTCATAGGTTGCAGTAAGGTGAGATATGAACCGTGAAATGTAGTTCAATCTTCCTAAAAACCCCCCGAACTTCTTTTTCAGTCTTAGGTGCAGGCATTTCTTGAATGGCTTTGACTTTATCAGGGTCAACTTCAATCCTTTTCTCACTTACAATAAATCCCAGCAGCTTACCAGATCTCACCCCGAATGTGCACTTGTTGGGGTTTAATTTCAATTGGTACTTCCTCAGACGCTTGAATAACTTCAACAGATTCACCAGGTGGTCTTCTTCTGTGAGGGACTTGGCAATCATGTCATCCACATAACATTCAATTTATTTGTGGATCATGTCATGGAATAATGTTACCATAGCCCGTTGATAAGTGGCACCAGCATTCTTCAGTCCGAATGGCATTACCTTATAACAGAACGTGCCCCAGGGTGTGATGAAAGTTGTCTTCTCCATGTCTTCAGGTGACATTTTGATCTGATTGTATCCTGAAAATCCGTCCATGAAAGAGAACACTGAGAACTGAGCCGTATTATCAACCAATACATCAATGTGAGGTAAAGTGAAGTCATCTTTTGGGCTGGCTCTGTTCAGGTCCCGGTAATCCACACACATTCTCACCTTGCCATCTTTCTTAGGCACTGGTACAATATTAGCCACCCACGGCGGATAGCTAGTCACAGCAAGGAAACCGGCGTCCCACTGCTTTTGTACCTCTTCTTTTATCTTCATTGCCATATCTGGGCGAGTACGGCGCAGTTTCTGTTTCACCGGTGGGCAGTCTTCTTTCAGTGGCAGCTTGTGCATGACAATATCAGTGTCCAACCCTGGAATATCCTGATAGGACCAAGCAAAGACATCCACATACTCCCGAAGCATATCAATCATTCGTTCTTTCACTGAGTCTCGTAAGTAGGCCCCGATCTTGACTTCTTTCACTTCTTCTTCTGTACCAAGATTAATCGTTTCAACCTCCTCCTGATGAGGAGTGATAACCTTCTCCTCTTGCCTTAACAACCTAGCTAGCTCTTCAGGAAGCTCATATTCTTATTCAACCCCTTCGTCAGCTTGATTGATTGGATTGTCAAAGTCATACGAAGCCATAGTTGTGTTGTTGTCGGTGCAGTCTGAAAGGCACTCTCTGCAAGGGTTTAGATTGGTTTATTTTAGTGATCAATTTTAATCTTGTTTAAAAAAGTGAAATGAAGTTATCATTTTGAAAAACATTGCCATTTTGTTTTTGTACAAAAAGAAAAATGAAAAATAGTGAGCAGAAAAGAAAAAGACTCATTTGCAAAAGATGTCCGATATTCATTGATTGATCTGTTTGCACAAAATTACAAGATGGCCCGATTACAAAATGAGTCTTGACATCTTGGGCAAGATGCAAGACTTGATGCATGCTTAAAAATACAGGAAATAATAATTACTCTGCAGGAGTAACCCTTATAATTTCCTGGGAAGACCAGTTTGAGATATGGCTCCCCGGGGTCCTTGGACGTATCCAGTTCTCCAGGTTGCGCTCATCTTCCGACTCATCTTCCAAGTTGTTCACAGCATCCGGGGTGAGCATTCCCCCGTTGACAAAATTGGGCTTCTTGGCAGCCTCTGCTTGATCTTGTTGAGCTGGTCTGTAACCCAACCCAAATCTGTCTTCTTTCTTTTCCACGGGCAGCAGCTTGCCCCAGCCTTGGGCAGTACCCTCTTCAACAACCTTCCTGGCTTGCTGATAAGATGTCATGGAATTCCCCAGTACAGCAGATGCTTCGTTAATGTTCAGGGCCTCAAACCCCTGGCTCATAGTTTCATGGATCTCCCCGTCCATTTCTATGTACTTGTACGTAGCCAGATGGCTAACGAAGATGTCTTCTTCCCCACAGATGGTGATGATTTGGCCTTCCCACTCGAATTTCAGCTTCTGGTGAAGGGTAGACGTAACAGCGCCAGCGGCATGGATCCAGGGTCTACCCAACAAACAGCTGTAGGTCGGCTGAATGTCCATCACATAGAAGGTAATTTTAAAAGTCTGCGGGCCAATGATCACAGGCAGATCAATCTCCCCAAGCACTGATCTTTTAGAGCCATCAAATGCTCTCACCACCAAATTACTCGGACGCAATGCCAAGCCATCGTACTCCAGCTTCACTAAGGCCTTCTTTGGTAGGACATTGAGTGATGACCCAGTGTCCACCAGTACATGAGATAAAACAGCACCCTTGCACTCCAGGGTGATATGTAAAGCCTTGTTGTGGTTACTGTAAACACCCCAAATTTGCCCTCACCCATTCACACCATGGCTTGTGATCTCTTCATATGCATAAGTTCAATCATAGCACCTCATATTGCATTTTTGATTCACTGCATTGTCCCCAAGTCATCTGCATCTAGGGTTTGTGATCTGAGCTATCCAAGAGCCATTTGAACCACTCCAAAGGTCTTCAATCACTTCAAAGGGATCCATGTGTGTTCAAGAATCATATTATATCCTCTCAAGATCAAAGAAGTCAAATAATCACAAGAAGTGAGGAAGGCATGGAAGCAGAGCCAGGTTTAATTGCATAGATGACCTAGAATTAGGGTTTTGGTTTCAAAGGCCATAACTCCAAATTTTTTGGTCATTCTTGTTTCTATTGGTCTCTATATGGTATAGGGATCATACATATCAATTTTCATGAAGGAATTCCATGGGGAAGGCATCTGATCAAGAGTTGACTTCTTGAGCAAGTCAGTGCAAAATCAGGGCATCTGAGGCCCCCAATGACCCAACCAAAGGGTGTTCTTCATCATTTTGAATGTGTATGATCTTTATTTGATCATAGAAGATGTTGGAAGTTCACAAAATTGAAGAATTTCAAGCCATTTGCAAAGTTGCCTTTTTGGGAAAATGACTTGTAATGGAAACTTGCCATTTTGGGAAACTTTTTCAAACCTTTCTTTTTGATTCAAAAATGCTTCAAATGGGAAAACTTTGGTCATGAAAGTTGTAGAATGGATCATTCCCTTTTCAAAAAGTACAAGAACTCATTCTAATTCATTTTGGATCAAAAGTTATGGCATGTCAAAGTTGGGAAAAATCACATAATTTCAAGTTATGTACCAAAGAGGCAAAATTGCAAAACCACTTGCCAAGACAAATTGAGCTTTCAAATGGACTTCTAATCTTTGTACAAACATAAACCAATGCCTAAAAGTCAGAATGCACCAAAGGTTTTCCTATTTTCATGACTTATGGATCAAGAAACTTCAAAAGGGGCAAAAAGTCACAAAGTTGCAAAACCTATCACAAACCCTAATCCACTTGCTGCATTGCCTCTAATCCTTTTCCATGGCTCTCCCTGATTCAAGCTGCAGCCAAGCCATGCTTTGTACCTTCACTGCCATAGCCCATACCTCTCTTACACAAAACTTGACTTTTTGCAAAAAGACCCATACCAATCAGCCTGTGCCACACCAACTTCTCTGACCTCTCTAGTTGTGATAAGTGGACCAAATGCAACATAACACACCACACAACACAAGCAAAAACCAGAGATTGCCATAGTTATCAAAAATCCTCCAACTTGCAAAACCTTTCGAATCTCTCAGCTCACTCAACCAATCTTCAAACCAACTTCACCATTGATCTCAAGATGACTCACTGACCACAAACCAACCATTGAAACAGCCAAAAACCTCACATAAACCAAACACGATTTCTGACCAGTTAGCTTGCAAACTCCCAAATCAGCCAAAAGAAATTCCTTCCAACCATCAAAACTTCATCAGGAGTTCAAGAGGAGTGGATTGCACAAAGAGAGAAGGCCTAAAAGTCCCAAACTGAGAAAGCTCAAGCTCAGGTACCTCCTTGAAACATTTTTCCAGAACTCTTATTTTTTGTTTCTAAATGATAAAGCATGCTCTCCTGATCATACTGAACTTTGTATTTTTGAAAATGGTGGAGAGATGAGTATTTACTGAGCTTTTGAAATTTTTGCCATTTTTGATGTTTTCTTCGAATCTTGATTTTGGGTGAAAAGAAATGAAGTTTGGGGGTGGATTTGATCTTAGGGGAGTGAGAGGAGTGAATCTGGAGCTTTAGAGCTCCAGAAAGTACCTAGGGGAGAAGTTGGCAACTTTCAGGTGAAGGTCTGGCCGGAGAAGATGATCGGAGGTCTTCTCCGGCCACCTGAAAGTCATTAGTGACTTAATTAGGGTTAGGGCAAACTTTGAACGTGGACCCTTTGATCTGTCTTCCCGCGCGCATTTGAGTGGTCTGGATCTTGTGTTTAATTTTAATTATGTGATTAATATTTAATTAATTCAGATTAAGGGAGTTTGAACTTGGGCCATTGGATGTGGCGCCAAGTCAAACTTTTCCAGCCCAGAATGAATCCTGGCCTCTCCTTTTGCATACTTCTTCCATTTTAATTTTAATTTCATTTTTTTTGTATTTTATTTGCACGAATTATTTAAAATAGCAAAATGTCTTTAAAAATTATGAAATTTTTTGTCAAAGATTTCACTAATTTTTAAAACACAAAAATATTTTTATTTTTATTTTTTGCATTAAAAATTATTTTTAAATCATTTAAATGTTTATTTTTAATTAGTTAATGAAAATTAATTAATTAAAAATACATTTAGGAATTTAAAAATCACCAAAAAATTCACATTGCATTTAGGAACATTTAGAAACATTGTCCAACTCTCAAACCAAATTTCATTTTTGTTCTTGATGCCTTTTGATCATTTTCATTGGATTTAATTTCATTTCAAGGCAATATTTTGCTTCAAACTTCAAAAAATCTTTTCTGCCTAACCTTTGTGAGTTGAATGATGATTCTTCTTGTATTGTACTCCTCATAGCATGTAGTTGTTAGGGTAAATTTGGTTTGAATTGATCTTGCATTTTCAATTTGTTTAGCATTTTTCTTGGTGAGGTACCCCAAAACCCTAGCAATCTTAGGAAATTCATAACTTTCAATAGGTTAAGAGTTAGATCCTCTCCTTTGGGCAGTGAGTTTGTATAGGTTTAGGTTTCCTTTGATCCCATTTTCAAATTTTTATCATGTCATTTGCTTCTGGTTTTGAATTTTTTGCTTTGCATGATACATGTAACCCTAATTTGTGCATCCCTTTGCATCCATATCTCATTTTCTTGCATCCATTGACTTGCCATGACATCTTGTGCATTCATTTGATTCATAATACATCTTAGTACATATTAGAATCATGTTTGATCATTGCATCCTTCATTTTCCATGTTATATGCCCATTACATGTCATAACTTTTCATGAACATTCATGGTTCAATACATGCCTCATTTGCATCCTTATGCTTGCTTCATCATTCTCATGCCTTGTCTCATGTTTGCATCATCTCTTAGCATTATTAGCTTCATGTTCTTGCTCCTGGTTTTGGTTTGCATCATCTCTTTTCATCTCATTTGCATTTGCATTTCATTTCTTTTGCTAACATTTCAGGTGGTAAGTTATTTGAGAAGTGAATTTGCCTTCACTTCTCACATTCTCTTTTCATCTCTTTCATACTTCCTTTGCTGCATTTTTGTATGTGTATTGGATTGAGCTTGCTCATTCTTGTTTCATCTTACTTTCTTTCTTCAAGCAACTTGTCTTCTTAAGTGAAGCAAGTTGTTTTTTTTCTCTTTGCTTCTTGCTCCTTTCATCTGCTTCCTTCCTGGTGGTTTCTCTGAAGATCTTCTTGCAAACCTCATTAAACCTAGGATCTCCAAGCATGATAACAATTAGGGCTTGATTAGTCCCCCATTTAGTTTTACCTTTGTGTCATCTTTGAGTCTTCTCTTCTCATCTCTTAATCAAGGACTAAACCCTAAAGGCTCTAAGGCTTTGAGATTAAGATTATGCCTGCATCCTTCTATTAAGATGGAGTGTATAACTTTAATCCTAAGTGTTAAACCCTTAATGTGTTTAAATCCTTTAATTAATCCACTTAATAAACATCAAGACATCAAGCTTGTAACTTGGGCCTTGCATTAGGGTTCTAATTCTTCCTTAATTGGTTAAGAAGGACTAACCCTAGTGTTAATGGACAAGTCCCCCTCAAGTTGTCTTACAAACCATAAAAATAACTTCTTCATCTTACCATTAACTAAAATCCATCTAATAAAGGCTTTGTTTTTTCATGAGGTTAATCCCTAATCATGGATTAAGTTGAGAAGTCTTTCTCAGCTTAAATGCTCTCATCTATTATCCTTCTATTAGGATGGTGTAATGAGTCCATTAAATCCCTGATTATGGCTTAAAATCATTACTTAACACTAAACAAAAACAACAAAAACATCTAAATAATTACAAGTAGGTTAATGATCTTAATCCTACATCAGGGTGATTAAGTGTGAGATGCTGACTTCACACTCAAGGTATTCTCATTACCCCTAATCAGAGGGAGGATGTGATGAGTTTACTAACCTCATGGTTTAGGCTTAAGCTCATTTTCCTGTGACAAACTTCAAAAGGCAATAAAAGACTGAAACCTCAAAAAACAAACAATAATCGTCTCCTTCAGGATTCTTTTCTCATCTCATTCACTCATAAACGAGAACTCGCTTCTTCCGTCTAATGCAAGACAGTTTGCACCTGAGCCAGACAGGTCATACACTTGAGCATAGATAAGCAAGCAGTTCACAAGTCAATTTATCCTTCAGTCCCTTTGGGTCGAACTACGGTGTTCTGACTTCCTCATTGCACGAGAGGATATGTAGGCATAACTTAACAGTTATCGAACAAAAGTCTCTGTCCATTCCCCCTCTTTCAGCATTATTCTTTAAGCCTCATAGTCTTGAGCATCTCATTCTTGTTCTCACACTGACACTTCTCTTATACACTTCACCTTTCTTTTAGCACTGACACTTGCATTCTTTCCAGCTTTGATACACAGATAGTACTGACACTACCCCTTTAAAACACAAATCTTTCAAGCGTGGATCCCGTCGAGTACGGCGGACAATCTGGGTGCTAATACCTTCCCAGGTTGTAACCAACCCCCTTTCTCAGTCTCTCTGGTTCGCAACCGTCTTATCCATATCTTTCTAGGTTTATGCAGCATTACCTTTCCTTCGGGATAAAAATGCCTAGCTGGCGACTCTATTCATTTCCTCTCTCTTTTCGCCGACCGTTCGCGTCTGTACCCCTTCTGACCTGAGGTGTCATTTGGTGGGAGCGACAGCCTGGCGACTCTGCTGGGGACCCTTATACTGTAACCAGGGCTTCTGGTTCTTTTTGTGGGTTCCTCCTAGCGCTTGTTTGGTTTGTGTTTACTGGGGTTTTATGTGCTAATTGTGTTTGTATATTTGCTTTATTTACTGCTTTATGTACAGTTATTTATTGTTTTCTTTACATTTTTATACATCATACTGTCATACTGTTATCTGGCTGGATCTGGTTTTGTCTTGGTGGGTGGGGTTTCATTTGAGAGTTTAAGGTCCTACACCTGGGACCTGAGTGACACCTAGGCTAGAGTTGTTCATGTTCTTTCCCATTCCATTTCGGTCTGGTGCGGGAATATGAAACACGGTTCAGATGTGGGTTTCTTCTTGAGAACTCTGTGCTATAGATTTCTTGTAGTGCTAGGGCTATCTGGGAAGCCTGCTAAGTCTGGATGACCTTTTATCATGACCTTCAGAAACTGAGGTGAATTAGAGGAGGATCTTTTATGGTTATTGTAAACAATGTACCTCCGGGTTAGAAGTGTTTACACTTCTCATAACTGATCCAAGTCTGAGGATCCTTGTTCTAGAACACCACCTGTGAGGGGGTTGGGCTGTTTACAGGTTTGCAGGAACCCTTGGCCACATCATACCCTGTTACTTTTTGTGTTTAAGAATGTTTCACTTTGGACAGTTCTTGTGATTTAACCCTGGACATGTGACTCTTTATTTGAGTCCCCCACCTTGGTTACTGGACTTCTGAACCTCCATCTGGACTTCTTGAACATACATGGACTTTATATCAAGACAGTAAATCAGATCCAGCTTGATCACAAACCCTTGCATATCATTTGCATACATCATCATTGCATCATTTAACATTTTCTTATTTGTTTTTCAGGGTATCCATATTACATCTGGCTTGGTTTTGACCCCTTCATCTGCATAGACCCCTGTTCATCAGCTATCTGCTTCAGCTTTCTTCCTTAGTTTTCTGCTTCAGTCATCTTCATCATCACCAGCACTAGCCTATCAGTGGCTCATCTCCAGTACCAGTTTTGATCTTCATCAGCATTAGTTTTCAGCTCTTCATCAGCAGTCATGGCACCCAAGAAGAGCAACATTTCATACCATTTCTTTGAACCTGTGCTGGCTGGCATCAGGTAGGTCCAGGCACTTATCACTCCAGACCACATCCCATTATTCAGAGAGCATTATGGAGGCATCCTTGATATGGTTATGGACCTGGATCCTTCTCAGAGGAGTTTGATTCACACTTGCCTACAGTTTTATGACCCTCCTTTGAGGTGCTTCACTTTTCAGAACTTTCAGTTAGGACCTCTGCTGGAGGAGTTCTCATCATTGATTGGAGTGCCTGTCAGGGGTGGTGTCCCCTTCAACCCTGAGATGACTTCTCCCAGCAATGGAGAAGTGGCAAAAGCACTATATTTAGAGCCTGTATTGATTGAGCAGAACATGACAACAAAGGCTGGAATCCCTGGTTTGCACTTAGACTTTCTGACTTCTCAGGCCATCCTAAAGGCCTCTTTGGGGGAATGGAAGGCATTTTGCGCATTGTTAGCCCTCAGTATATATGGGGTTATACTATTTGCAGATGAGCCCAAGTTTATCAGCAAGAATGACATTCATCTCTTCCTTCTGAGGAACCCAGTACCCACATTGCTGGGGGATTTCTATTATTCTGTTCACCAAAGAAATGAGAAGCAGAGAGGGAAGTTGGTGAGATGTTGTGCTCCTCTATTTCACACTTGGCTGCTTAAACACTTACCCAAGACTGATGCCTTCCTGAATCCTCACCAACAGAAGAATTGGGCTAAGAGACTTATTGCTTTGACTTCAGATGACATTAGATGGTGCACCCAGAGCACCAAAGGCAGGGACCTAATTACTAGCTGTGGGCAGTACCCCAATGTGCCTCTAGTAGGAGTGAAGGGTTGCATCAACTACAATCCTTTGCTGTTTAAGAGACAATTGGGCTATGCTTTGGTTCACCCTCCTAGGGTGCAAGACTTGGCTGAAACCCTGTATTGTGAGATAAAGCCTAATCTAGCTGTTGTCAGACAAGCATCCTGGGCTTGGGACAACATCCAGACCAAAGGGATGTCCATTCTTGGGAGGTGCAATAATATGGCCTCAGCTCAGTATTGTGAATGGTCTCATGCTAGAGCTCAGATTTCTGGGATGCCTTTCACCATTGAGGATGCACCTGGACCATCCACAGTACCACCTCCAGCCACTATCAGCCTGGAAGAATTTGAGAAGTTGAAGGAAAGAAATGAGAATCTGTATCAAGCTCTGAAGAAGTCCCTCTGGGAGAGGAGTGATGGTTGTCTAGACATTGAGAGATTGGAAAAGCTTAAGGTGGAGCATCTGGCCAAGATTGAGAGAGCAGAGGACTACATCAAGAAATCAAAAGCTGGGGAGCAAATATTGAAGAATGCCTGTAAGGAGGCCCAGTTTCAGAAGGCTAGGACTGATCTCTATCTAGAGGAAAGTCAAGCTAGGTGGGTCAGGATCACTGAATCTCGCACTCAAGAAGATAAGAGAACTCAAGCCAGGATTGAACAGTTGGAGGCCAATGAAAAGAAACAACAAGAAGCTTTGCTGGCAGCCCAGAAGGAGATTTCAGAATTGAAGCTTAGGGCTGGTGTGAAGAAGTCAAAGGACCAGGACAGACACAAGAAGCTGACCACTGCTATTGCCACCAGAAACCTTCTTATCAGGAACATCACAGAGCATCCGGCTGGTCCTGTAACTGAAGCACTTTTGAAGGAGGTTAAGGAGGATGAGTTTGGCTTAGATGTTTGACTTCTTTGCTTGTTGTTATTTCCATTTCATGTACTTTTCTTTTATGTTGTATTTTGACCTTTCAGGGGCATATGTTGTAAAAACAGACTATGTATTATTCAACATTTGTAATATATTTGTTAGTTTGTTTTACTGAGTTTTCTTTCCCTCAAGCAACATCAAAGCATCTTCCTCAGGGTCTGGAAAGGTCAAAACCAAGAGCCAAGCCGGATACCTTGGAAAGCAAATAAACATACTGCATTGCATGCTAACTTTTGTTTTGTTTTGTAGGTTTTGTCACTATTTTATTTATTTCTAACTCTGTTGTGGTTCAGGAACTATTGCTCGCCGCTGGGTGTTCCCTCTCAACCGTCCGCACCGATATCCTACCCGCAACAACCTTCCTGGTATCCAAATGGATCAAGTACATCAAGATCTGACAGAGGTCAGAAATCAGATGGCTAACGAAAGGTTGGAAATGAGAAACCAAATGACCCAATTCATGGAAGTAATGAATGGCTTGGCCCAAAGTCAAGAAAGGTTGAGGGCATTGGTAGAAAGACAAAACCCGGAAGAACCCCATCTGGGAACTGGAGGAACAAGTAACAATGAGAGGGGGCAGCCCCATGTTAACCCACCAGTGTATGGGCCTCATCTACATCCGGAAGTCAACATTTCGGGTAATGTGCAAGGAAATACTACTGGAGGAAGGATCTTACAGGAAGACCCCCAAGAAGAGCAGTTTACTGTGATGGGAGCTGGGGATGAAGTTTATGATAGGAGGTTTGATGAAATTGCTGAGAAGTTGAGATCTCTGGAGTCTCAAAATTCCCTAGGCTTTGATGTGATGGATATGGGGTTAGTGGACGGGGTAAGAATTCCCCACAAGTTTAAACCCCCGTGCTTCGAGAAGTACAACAGAACTTCCTGTCCACGAACTCACTTGCAGTCCTTTCTGGGGAGACTTAAGGCATATACTATGGATGAGAAACTGTGGATGTTCTATTTTGAAGATAGTTTGACTGGAGCTTCAAGGGAGTGGTACTCACACTTGACCAGAGCTACTATCAGGTGCTGGAAGGACCTAGCTGAAGCTTTCATCAGACAGTACCAATACAATCTGGACATGGCTCCTAACAGGACCCTCTTGATGGGAATGTCTCAATCCTCCATGGAGAACTTTAGGGAATATGCCCAAAGGTGGAGACAGCTTGCTGCTGCTGTCCAGCCGCCCATGTCGGAAAGAGAAATGGCCGACATGTTTATGAATACCCTGCAAGGAACATATATTGATAGGCTAGCTGCATTCTCTTCCACCAGCTTCGCAGACGTAGTTATAGCCGGGGAAAGAATTGAAAGCCTTCTAAAGATGGGTAAGATTTCTGATAATGGTGCAAGCTCGTCCAGTAATCCCAGGAAGCCTTTTGTGGGACCTAGAAGAACCGGTGAGACAAATGCCATTCATGCCAGCAGGGCCAGACCTCAGTATGTCCACAGATCAGTAGCGGTTGTCACTATTCCAGCTCCGATTCCTCAGCAACCAACATATCAACCACAACAACAACCGCATTATCAACAGCAAGTTCAGTATCCGCCGCAAAGGACCTACAACAACAGCAATCAACAACAAAGACCTTTTCAGCAAAGACCATCACAGGAAAATAGGGTGATTGACCCTATCCCTATGCCTTATGCTGCCTTATTGCCACAACTCCTGAAAATCAACTTGGTTGAATTAAGGACATTGGCACCACCAGATCCCTCTAATCTGCCAAGAAACTATGATGTCAACGCCAGGTATGCTTTCCACTCCAATGCACCTAGCCACAATATGGAAAAATGCAGGGCTTTACAGATGAAGGTGCAAGATTTGGTGGATTCTAAAGCCCTAAACTTTGCACCCCTTCCAAGTGTCACCAAGAATCCCATGCCCAATCATGGAGGGCCAAGAATTAATGCCATTGAGGAAGACAAGCCATCTTTCTTAATCACCAGTGTTGGACAGATTCGGACACCTCTGGTCGAGATTAAAGCTCAGCTCCTAGAGTGCCAGATGTTCCCCGGGTGTGAGCTCGGTTGTGGTTATTGTAACATTTCGGTCAACGTGTGTGATAACTTGAGAAACGGCATAGATGGTCTTATCAAAAGTGGTATACTTCAGATCACAACAACGACGCCTACAAATCCAGCAATCCCTTTGACAACAATTCCTGACTCTTCTACAACTGCGACAACAATCATTCCGACCAAATCATCAATATCATCAACAATGGCTCTGTCCATCACTTCAGCAAATCAGATGTCAACAACCATTTCTTCTACAACATCAGCACCCATTTATTCAGCAGAATCTTCTACAACGCCAACAGAAATTAATGAAGATATCTCAGTAGTCACCATTTACTATGATCCATCAGATGTTCCCCCAAACAACAACTTTCAACAACAAACAGTGGCACCTCCTTCCAGATCACCAGTCACCATTTACTACGATCCGCACACCATTTCAATACCCTCCTCTGCAGCAGTCAGTCCAGTTACCATCACGGTGCCTGGACCCGTTCCATATGAAAGCAGTAGTGCCATACCTTGGCATTATGGCTCTGATCTCTACTGCAACGGGGAGAAAATCACTTTGGATTCTTCAACCTCTTCTCCACAGATTGATAATGTTGGGGGAGGCGGAGGCTTCACCAGAAGCGGACGCCTTTTTGCCTCACAATTGCAAAGACCTAATGCCGAAGCAGAAGCTGCTGCAAAAGCAAAGGGGAAGAGTGTGATACCTGAAGAACCAATCGTCAAAGAAACTCAGAAGACATCTTTTGAGCAAGACGTAGACGAGTTTATGAGAATTATAAAGAGAAGTGATTACAAGGTGGTGGATCAGCTTCACCAAACTCCCTCAAAGATTTCCATATTATCCCTGTTGATGTGTTCTGAAGCTCACAGGAATGCATTACTGAAAGTCTTGCACGCAGCATACGTGCCAGAGGAGATCACTGTTAATCAGCTAGAAACTGTGGTGGCAAATGTCAACACCAGTCATGGACTGGGCTTTACCAATGCTGATTTAACAACTGAGGGGCGTAACCACAACAAGGCTTTACACATCACTCTAGAATGTAAGGGTGATGTTCTATCCCATGTACTGGTGGACACTGGGTCTTCACTCAATGTTCTACCAAAGAAAGCCTTGGTGAAGCTGGAGTATGATGGCTTAGCACTGCGTCCAAGTAATTTAGTAGTGAGAGCATTTGATGGCTCTAAGAGATTAGTGCTTGGAGAGATTGATCTGCCTGTGATGATTGGCCCGCAGACCTTCAAAATTACCTTCTATGTGATGGACATTCAGCCGGCCTACAGCTGTTTGTTGGGTAGACCTTGGATCCATGCCGCTGGCGCTGTTACGTCTACCCTTCACCAGAAGCTGAAATTCGAGTGGGAAGGCCAGATCATCACCATCTGTGGTGAAGAGGACATCTTTGTTAGCCACCTGGCTACATACAAGTACATTGAGATGGATGGAGAAATCCATGAAACCATGAGCCAGGGGTTTGAGTCCCTAAACATAAATGAAGCATCTGCTATACTGGGAACCTCCATGACATCTTATCAGCAAGCCAGGAAGGTTGTTGAAGAGGGTACTTCCCAAGGCTGGGGCAAGCTGCTACCTATGGAGAAGAAGGAGGACAGATTTGGGTTGGGTTACAAACCAACTCAACAAGATCAATCAGAGGCTGCTAAGAAGCCCAATTTTGTAAGCGGGGGGATGCTCACCCCGGATGCAGTGAACAACTTGGAAGATGAGTCGGAAGATGAGCGCAACCTGGAGAGCTGGATACGTCCAAGGATCCCGGGGAGCCATATCTCAAACTGGTCTTCCCAGGAAATTATAAGGGTTACTCCTGCAGAGTAATTATTATTTCCTGTATATTTTAAGCATGCATCAAGTCTTGCATCTTGCCCAAGAAGACAAGACTCATTTTGTAATCGGGCCATCTTGTAATTTTGTGCAAACAGATCAATCAATGAATATCAGACGTCTTTTGCAAATGAGTCTTTTTCTTTTCCGCTCACTGTTTTTCATTTTTTTTCTTTTTGTAAAAAAAATAAAATGGCAATGTTTTCCAAAATGATAACTTTATTTCACTTTTTCTAAACAAAGATTAAAATCGATCACTAAAATGAACAATCTAAACCCTTGCAGAGAGTGCCTTTCAGACTGCACCGACAACAACACAGCTATGACTCTGTATGACTTTTACAATCCAATCAATCAAGCTGATGAAGGGGTTGAAGAAGATTACGAGCTTCCTGAAGAGCTAGCCAGGTTGTTAAGGCAAAAGGAGAAGGTTATCACTCCTCATCAGGAGGAGGTTGAAACGGTTAATCTTGGTACAGAAGAAGATGTGAAAGAAGTTAAGATCGGGGCCTGCCTACAAGATTCAGTAAAAGAATAACTGATTGACATGCTTCGCGAATATGTGGATGTGTTTGCTTGGTCTTATCAGGACATGCCAGGGTTGGACACCGATATTGTCATGCACAAGCTGCCACTGAAAGAAGACTGCCCACCGGTAAAACAGAAGTTGCGTCGTACTCGCCCAGATATGGCAATGAAGATTAAGGAAGAGGTACAAAAACAGTGGGACGCCGGTTTCCTCGCTGTGACTAGCTATCCGACGTGGGTTGCTAATATTGTACATGTGCCTAAGAAAGATGGCAAGGTGAGGATGTGTGTGGATTACCGGGATCTGAACAGAGCCAGCCCGAAAGATGATTTCCCTTTACCTCACATTGACGTATTGGTTGATAATACGACTCAGTTCTCGGTGTTCTCCTTCATGGAAGGATTTTCACGATACAATCAGATCAAAATGTCGCCTGAAGACATGGAGAAGACAACCTTCATCACGCCCTGGGGCACGTTCTGTTACAAGGTGATGCCATTCGGACTGAAGAATGCTGGTGCTACATATCAACGGGCTATGGTAACATTATTCCATGACATGATCCACAAAGAAATTGAATGTTATGTGGATGACATGATCGCCAAGTCCCTCACAGAAGAAGACCACCTGGTGAATCTGTTGAAGTTATTCAAGCGTTTGAGGAAGTACCAGTTGAAGCTAAACCCCAGCAAGTGCACATTCGGGGTGTGATCCGGTAAGTTGCTGGGATTTATTGTAAGTGAGAAAGGGATTGAAGTTGATCCTGATAAAGTCAAAGTCATTCAAGAAATGCCTGCACCAAAGTCAGAAAAAGAAGTTCGAGGGTTCCTAGGTAGATTGAACTACATTTCCAGGTTCATATCTCACCTTACTGCAACCTGTGAACCCTTGTTCAAGCTGTTAAGAAAAGAACAAACGGTCAGGTGGAACGAAGACTGCCAAAGGGCTTTTGACAAAATCAAGGAGTACTTGCAAGAGCCTCCAATCCTTATGCCTCCAGTGGAAGGAAGACCTCTAATCATGTACTTGAAAGTATTAGAAGAGTCAATGGGGTGTGTGCTGGGCCAGCATGACGAGTCTGGTCGAAAAGAGTATGCAATATACTACCTAAGCAAAAAGTTTACCGACTGTGAACAACGTTATTCACTGCTCGAGAAAACTTGCTGTGCTTTAGCGTGGGCTGCTCGCCGACTGAGACAGTATATGTTGACCCACATTACCTTGCTGATCTCAAAGATGGATCCAGTTAAGTACATTTTTGAGAAGCCAACACTTACCGGACGGGTTGCAAGATGGCAAATGATTCTCACAGAGTATGACATTCAATACACATCTCAAAAAGCCATCAAGGGCAGTGTATTGTCTGATTATCTTGATGAGCAACCTATTGAGGATTACCAGCCTATGAGATTTGACTTCCCTGATGAAGACATCATGTTCATTAAAGCAAAAGATCATGAAGAGCCTATTCACACTGAAGGGCCTGACCCGGAAGAAGAATGGATTATGATGTTTGACGGGGCTGTTAATATGAATGGTCGTGGTGTTGGTACAATACTCATTACACCTAAAGGAGTTCACATGCCTTTCTCGGCAAAAATCACCTTTAACTGCACTAACAACGAAGCTGAATACGAAGCTTGTATTATGGGTCTTGAGGAAGCCATTGACCTCAGGATCAAAACTTTGACTGTGTTCGGAGATTCAGCTTTGGTAATCAATCAAACCAACGGCAAATGGTACACACACCAGGATCATCTGTTACCTTACAGGGATTATACAAAGAGGTTATTGACTTTCTTTACAACGGTCAAGCTTGAGTATATCCCTCGAGATGAGAATCAGTTTGCGGATGCTCTTGCTACCATTTCATCTATGATCAAAGTTCAAGCTGCCAACTTTGTGCCTCAAATTGCAGTATCCAGACTTGACAGACCAACATATGTATTTGCAGCAGATGTTGTTAAAGACAATAAGCCTTGGTTCCACGACATTAAGCGCTTCTTGGAGGATCAAACATACCCACCTGGGGCATCTTCCAATGATAAGAAGACATTAAGAAGGCTAGCTGGTAGTTTCTTCCTGAATACTGACGGTTCCCTGTACAAGAGAAACTTCGATATGGTACTTCTCAGATGCGTTGATAAATCAGAAGCAGGTTTGTTGATGCACGAAGTGCACGAAGGATCCTTTGGTACCCATGCAGGAGGACATGCAATGGCTAAAAAGTTGCTAAGATCAGGTTATTACTGGATCACAATGGATGCAGACTGTTGTGCTTATGCCAGAAAGTGTCATAAATGCCAGATTTATGCGGATAAGGTGCATGTGCCTCCCAATCCTCTGAATGTGATGTCTTCACCCTGTCCCTTTGCCATGTGGGGCATTGATATGATTGGCAAAATTGAACCGACTGCTTCAAATGGCACAAATTCATCCTGGTAGCCATTGACTATTTTACCAAGTGGGTCAAAGCAGCTTCCTATGCAAATGTTACAAGGCAAGTGGTAGCCTGATTTCTGAAGAGAGACATCATCTGTCGGTATGGAGTGCCCGAGCGAATCATTACTGACAATGGTTCCAACTTAAACAACAAAATGATGGCAGAACTATGTCGGGACTTCAAAATCCAACACCACAATTCTTCTCCTTACAAGCCAAAGATGAATGGCGTTGTTGAGGCAGCTAACAAAAATATCAAGAAGATTGTGTAGAAGATGGTAGTCACCTACAAAGACTGGCATGAAATGCTACCATTTGCCTTGCATGGGTACCGTACGTCAATCAGAACATCCACTGGGGCAACACCGTATCAACTGGTGTATGGTATGGAGGCAGTCCTACCTGTTGAAGTTGAATTACCTTCCCTGCGGGTATTGATGGATGTTAAGCTGAATGAAGCAGAATGGGTCCAATCCCGATACAAGCAACAAAGTCTGATTGAAGAAAAGAGGTTGGCTGCAATTTGTCATGGGCAGCTGTATCAGAAAAGAATGAAGAAAGCCTTCGATCAGAAAGTCAGGCTCCGAGAGTATCAAGTAGGAGATCTTGTGTTGAAAAGACTTCTCCCTCCTCATACAGACCACCGGGGCAAGTGGACTCCGAATTATGAAGGACCATTCGTAGTAAAGAAAGTTTTCTCCGGTGGAGCACTGATGCTCAGCACTATGGATGGTGAAGACTTCCTGTCCCCTGTGAATTCAGATGCAGTTAAAAAGTACTTCGCATAAAAATGACCCGCTGGACATAAAAACAGAATGTGAGTCCAGGCAAAAATAGGGCATCCCGGCGAGTCAAAAACAGAATAAAAGACTCGGGCAAAAATAAGGGAAAATAAACAAAAAAATGTACACCCGCTGAGTTGAAAAGCCGTATTGGACAACTCAGGCAAAAAAGGGTATCCCGATGGATTGAAAACCCGAAAAGGAGATCCATGCAAAATAAGGGAATAAGCGAACAACTGTATTCTGAATTCGTCTGTATCACTCACAACTTGGCGAGCTTCAAAAGGATCAAGCTTCTTTCAGAATCAGCCTTCTTCAGAAAGCAAGACGAGAAGAACGTCAAATGTCATACGAGTCATAGTAAAGGGAAGCCCCTTGAAGCGTCATCAACATTGCCAATACCTTTTATTTCTCAATTTGTAACAATCTCCTCATTTTAGGGGATTTGTTTCTTTGACTGTATCTTACCAATTCAGGGCACACGAATTAATAAAATCAGATTTTCAGTCATGTTTCGTCTCGTACATCTTATTTTCATTTGCAAGAATGTCCGATGTCTTTAAGATACTGATTGCATAAATACATATGCTTCTCTTCTAAAAATACGTGCTTGCAGGAAATATACTCACTCCCAGGAGTGTCTAAACTCTTATGATGGAATCTGGTAAAGGATACCTCGGGATTACCTGTACGTTTCTCTGACTTTTTAGGATTGCAGGTATTCAAAGCACAGCATGGGGCATGAAAGCTTCATCCCAGCAAGCGGGCAAATCATTATCTGCTCAGTCTTAGCACCGGAGGTGCTTTCTCCCCAGCTGAGTTGCCATTTGTTGTTTCCTCCTCAGCTAAGTACAAAAGCCAGGGAATCATCTCCCCACAGAGTTTCAACCTCTATCCGGAAAAGCAATACCTGAAGATCTCACAACAGAGTGACGAAAGCTTCTACAAACCCCGGTTGGGTCCCTCATTACCAAAATAGGTCTATCAGTGACCTGTATCCCCAAGCAGAGTCCCATATATCAGATCTACCAATGATCTCATCCCCAGCCGGGATGTCCACTTCAAGTAGATCAACCAGAGATCTTCGCAGCAATGGGATCCGAACCCCGGATCGGTATCTTTACATAATCATAGCATTCACATCATATTCTCCCCGCAGAGCGTAGCATTCCGTCTAATACGGAGCATTACGGCAAAAATCAAACACATTGCATAATCATGAGCCATGTTTTGAATCAAGCACTTGTGAATACTAGCGATCCAACAATGATGAATAGAAAACTCCCTGGATTCCCCGGAAGAGAGCCAAGGCACTTTCCCTAAAGATACAGATACTTCCTGACACCCATCTGTATCATATCCCCAGTAGAAAGGCCAAAGCGTCCCCTTTGCACTCACAGATATATATCTATACAAATTCCCTGACACCCGTCCGTGTCACCCCCCCAACATAGCTACCTAAACACTCTATAAACTATACACTTGTTTATATTACACTTTCTGACACTCGTCCGTGTCACTCTCCCCAGCAAGTTAAATACTCATCTGTACATCACTCATACTTATTACTCTTGTTCCACTCATACAGATACTCGTCCGTATCTTGTATATATCACTCAAATCACTTCAGATTCGACACTCGTCCATGTTCTTTGTTAACTAGTTGATACTCGTCCGTGTCATCATCTCAGAACATGCGTCAGCGTTTGTTTCTACCGATACTCGTCCGTATCGTAGTCTTAAGGATGCTCGTCCGCATCTTTAATCCATACACCATGTCAGATACTCTTACCTCTTCCTAGAATTTAGACACTCGTCTGTGCCTATTATTCCCCAGAAGAGTCCCCTCAGATTCAACACTCGTCCGTGTTCGTTGTTAACCAGTTGGTACTCGTCCGTATCATTATCTCTGAACATGCGCCAAGCGTTTGTTTCTACCTGATACCCGTCCGTATCATAATCTTAAGGATGCTTGTCCGCACCTTTAATTTATACACCGTGTCAAACACTTATGTCTTCATGAGATTAGACACTCGTCCGTGTCTATTTTTCCCCAGCGAAGTCCCCAGCAAAACTTCTCTTTTATCCGACATTCGTCCTATGTCGCGATGCTTTCGGCAGCCGTACCCTGCTAGGTGATCGTCCTTCACCTCCTGATGATCGTGCTTCATCATTTTATTCGATGGCCGTCCCCATCGTTGATCTTGTTATCTGACATTCGTCCTATGTCATGATACCCTGAGAGCAGCCGTACCCTGCTAGGTGATCGTCCTTCACCTCTTGATGATCGTCCTTCATCATGCTTATCCGATGGCTGTACCCATCGTCGACCTTTTTATCCGACATTCGTCCTATGTCGCAATGCTTTTGGCAACCGTACCTTGCCCGGTGATCGTCCTTCACCTTAGATGATCGTCCCTCATCTTATCCCCCAACAGAGCAGCCGTCCCCTACTACGTGATCGTCCGTCACCTTTGATGACCGTACCTCATCATTTATTTTTTTACCTATAATCCCCAGAGAGTCTTATAGCTTTACTTGATGGCCGTCCCCATCATAATCCCTTATATCCCTAGCATGGGGTCGTCCTCGTCATTGCTCTTTCCCCAGCAGTCGTCCTCTGCTCGACGGTCGTCCTCCGTCGCCCGCACCTTATAATCATACTTTATTTTCCTTTACAATCTATATCCCTTTTCTTCTTCATTCTGTGAGTGCAAATTTTGGACTGTTTTTGGTATTCAACCACAAGTTATCTTGTTTGCCTGTTAAGCCGTTGCTTACATCCTGCACAGCTAACTCATGTTTGAATAGGGGCAGCTGTAAACACCCCAAATTTTCCCTCACCCATTCACACCATGACTTGTGATCTCTTCATATTCATAAGTTCAATCATAGCACCTCATATTGCATTTTTGATTCACTGCATTGTCCCTAAGTCATCTGCATCTAGGGTTTGTGATCTGAGCTATCCAAGAGCCATTTGAACCACTCCAAAGGTCTTCAATCACTTCAAAGGGATCCATGTGTGTTCAAGCATCATATTATATCCTCTCAATATCAAAGAAGTCAAATAATCACAAGAACTGAGGAAGGCATGGAAGCAGAGCCAGGTTTAATTGCACAGATGACCTAGAATTAGGGTTTTGGTTTCAAAGGCCATAACTCCAAATTTTTTGGTCATTCTTGTTTCTATTGGTCTCTATATGGTATAGGGATCATACATATCAATTTTCATGAAGGAATTCCATGGGGAAGGCATCTGATCAAGAGTTGACTTCTTGAGCAAGTCAGTGCAAAATCAGGGCATCTAAGGCCCCCAATGACCCAACCAAAGGGTGTTCTTCATCATTTTGAATGTGTATGATCTTTATTTTATCATAGAAGATGTTGGAAGTTCACAAAATTGAAGAATTTCAAGCCATTTGCAAAGTTGCCTTTTTGGGAAAATGACTTGTAATGGAAACTTGCCATTTTGGGAAACTTTTTCAAACCTTTCTTTTTGATTCAAAAATGCTTCAAATGGGAAAACTTTGGTCATGAAAGTTGTAGAATGGATCATTCCCTTTTCAAAAAGTACAAGAACTCATTCTAATTCATTTTGTATCAAAAGTTATGGCATGTCAAAGTTGGGAAAAATCACATAATTTCAAGTTATGTACCAAAGAGGCAAAATTGCAAAACCACTTGCCAAGACAAATTGAGCTTTCAAATGGACTTCTAATCTTTGTACAAACATAAACCAATGCCTAAAAGTCAGAATGCACCAAAGGTTTTCCTATTTTCATGACTTATGGATCAAGAAACTTCAAAAGGGGAAAAAAGTCACAAAATTGCAAAACCTATCACAAACCCTAATCCACTTGCTGCATTGCCTCTAATCCTTTTCCATGGCTCTCCCTGATTCAAGCTGCAGCCAAGCCATGCTTTGTACCTTCACTGCCATAGCCCATACCTCTCTTACACAAAACTTGACTTTTTGCAAAAAGACTCATACCAATCAGCCTGTGCCACACCAAGTTCTCTGACCTCTCTAGTTGTGATAAGTGGACCAAATGCAACATAACACACCACACAACACAAGCAAAAACCAGAG
This sequence comes from Lathyrus aphaca, assembly GCA_963966055.1. Lineage (NCBI taxonomy): Eukaryota > Viridiplantae > Streptophyta > Magnoliopsida > Fabales > Fabaceae > Lathyrus > Lathyrus aphaca. The sequence goes on along the minus strand of OZ014519.1, from coordinate 242,745,741 downwards.
ATTGCCATAGTTATCAAAAATCCTCCAACTTGCAAAACCTTTCGAATCTCTCAGCTCACTCAACCAATCTTCAAACCAATCTTCACCATTGATCTCAAGATGACTCACTGACCACAAACCAACCATTGAAACAGCCAAAAACCTCACATAAACCAAACACGATTTCTGACCAGTTAGCTTGCAAACTCCCAAATCAGCCAAAAGAAATTCCTTCCAACCATCAAAACTTCATCAGGAGTTCAAGAGGAGTGGATTGCACAAAGAGAGAAGGCCTAAAAGTCCCAAACTGAGAAAGCTCAAGCTCAGGTACCTCCTTGAAACATTTTTCCAGAACTCTTATTTTTTGTTTCTAAATGATAAAGCATGCTCTCCTGATCATACTGAACTTTGTATTTTTGTAAATGGTGGAGAGATGAGTATTTACTGAGCTTCTGAAATTTTTGCCATTTTTGATGTTTTCTTCGAATCTTGATTTTGGGTGAAAAGAAATGAAGTTTGGGGGTGGATTTGATCTTAGGGGAGTGAGAGGAGTGAATCTGGAGCTTTAGAGCTCCAGAAAGTACCTAGGGGAGAAGTTGGCAACTTTCAGGTGAAGGTCTGGCCGGAGAAGATGACAGGAGGTCTTCTCCGGCCACTTGAAAGTCATTAGTGACTTAATTAGGGTTAGGGCAAACTTTGAACGTGGACCCTTTGATCTGTCTTCCCGCGCGCATTTGAGTGGTCTGGATCTTGTGTTTAATTTTAATTATGTGATTAATATTTAATTAATTCAGATTAAGGGAGTTTGAACTTGGGCCATTGGATGTGGCGCCAAGTCAAACTTTTCCAGCCCAGAATGAATCCTGGCCTCTCCTTTTGCATACTTCTTCCATTTTAATTTTAATTTCATTTTTTTTGTATTTTATTTGCACGAATTATTTAAAATAGCAAAATGTCTTTAAAAATTATGAAATTTTTTGTCAAAGATTTCACTAATTTTTAAAACACAAAAATATTTTTATTTTTATTTTTTGCATTAAAAATTATTTTTAAATCATTTAAATGTTTATTTTTAATTAGTTAATGAAAATTAATTAATTAAAAATACATTTAGGTATTTAAAAATCACCAAAAAATTCACATTGCATTTAGGAACATTTAGAAACATTGTCCAACTCTCAAACCAAATTTCTTTTTTGTTCTTGATGCCTTTTGATCATTTTCATTGGATTTAATTTCATTTCAAGGCAATATTTTGCTTCAAACTTCAAAAAATCTTTTCTGCCTAACCTTTGAGAGTTGAATGATGATTTTTCTTGCATTGTACTCCTCATAGCATGTAGTTGTTAGGGTAAATTTGGTTTGAATTGATCTTGCATTTTCAATTTGTTTAGCATTTTTCTTGGTGAGGTACCCCAAAACCCTAGCAATCTTAGGAAATTCATAACTTTCAATAGGTTAAGAGTTGGATACTCTCCTTTGAGCAGTGAGTTTGTATAGGTTTAGGTTTCCTTTTATCCCATTTTCAAATTTTTATCATGTCATTTGCTTCTGGTTTTGAATTTTTTCTTTGCATGATACATGTAACCCTAATTTATGCATTCTTTTGCATCCATATCTCATTTGCTTGCATCCATTGACTTGCCATGACATCTTGTGCATTCATTTGATTCATAATACATCTTAGGACATATTAGAATCATGTTTGATCATTGCATCCTTCATTTGCCATGTTATATGCCCATTACATGTCATAACTTTTCATGAACATTCATGGTTCAATACATGCCTCATTTGCATCCTTATGCTTGCTTCATCATTCTCATGCCTTGTCTCATGTTTGCATCATCTCTTAGCATTATTAGCTTCATGTTCTTGCTCCTGGTTTTGGTTTGCATCATCTCTTTTCATCTCATTTGCATTTTCATTTCATTTCTTTTGCTAACATTTCAGGTGGTAAGTTATTTGAGAAGTGAATTTGCCTTCACTTCTCACATTCTCTTTTCATCTCTTTCATACTTCCTTTGCTGCATTTTTGTATGTGTATTGGATTGAGCTTGCTCATTCTTGTTTCATCTTAATTTCTTTCTTCAAGCAACTTGTCTTCTTAAGTGAAGCAAGTTGTTTTGTTTCTCTTTGCTTCTTGCTCCTTTCATCTGCTTCCTTCCTGGTGGTTTCTCTGAAGATCTTCTTGCAAACCTCATTAACCCTAGGATCTCCAAGCATGATAACAATTAGGGCTTGATTAGTCCCCCATTTAGTTTTACCTTTGTGTCATCTTTGAGTCTTCTCTTCTCATCTCTTAATCAAGGACTAAACCCTAAAGGCTCTAAGGCTTTGAGATTAAGATTATGCCTGCATCCTTCTATTAGGATGGAGTGTATAACTTTAATCCTAAGTGTTAAACCCTTAATGTGTTTAAATCCTTTAATTAATCCACTTAATAAACATCAAGACATCAAGATTGTAACTTGGGCCTTGCATTAGGGTTCTAATTCTTCCTTAATTGGTTAAGAAGGACTAACCCTAGTGTTAATGGACAAGTCCCCCTCAAGTTGTCTTACAAACCATAAAAATAACTTCTTCATCTTACCATTAACTAAAATCCATCTAATAAAGGCTTTGTTTTGTCATGAGGTTAATCCCTAATCATGGATTAAGTTGAGAAGTCTTTCTCAGCTTAAATGCTCTCATCTATTATCCTTCTATTAGGATGGTGTAATGAGTCCATTAAATCCCTGATTATGGCTTAAACTCATTACTTAACACTAAACAAAAACAACAAAAACATCTAAATAATTACAAGTAGGTTAATGATCTTAATCCTACATCAGGGTGATTAATTGTGAGATGCTGACTTCACACTCAAGGTATTCTCATTACCCCTAATCAGAGGGAGGATGTGATGAGTTTACTAACCTCATGGTTTAGGCTTAAGCTCATTTTCCTGTGACAAACTACAAAAGGCAATAAAAGACTGAAACCTCAAAAACAAACAATAATCGTCTCCTTCGGGATTCTTTTCTCATCTCATTCACTCATAAACGAGAACTCGCTTCTTCCGTCTAATGCAAGACTTTGCACCTGAGCCAGACAGGTCATACACTTGAGCATAGATAAGCAAGCAGTTCACAAGTCAATTTATCCTTCAGTCCCTTTGGGTCGAACTACGGTGTTCTGACTTCCTCATTGCACGAGAGGATACGTAGGCATAACTTAACAGTTATCGAACAAAAGTCTCTGTCCATTCCCCCTCTTTCAGCATTATTCTTTAAGCCTCATAGTCTTGAGCATCTCATTCTTGTTCTCACACTGACACTTCTCTTATACACTTCACCTTTCTTTTAGCACTGACACTTGCATTCTTTCCAGCTTTGATACACAGATAGTACTGACACTACCCCTTTAAAACACAAATCTTTCAAGCGTGGATCCCGTCGAGTACGGCGGACAATCTGGGTGCTAATACCTTCCCAGGTTGTAACCAACCCCCTTTCTCAGTCTCTCTGGTTCGCAACCGTCTTATCCATATCTTTCTAGGTTTATGCAGCATTACCTTTCCTTCGGGATAAAAATGCCTAGCTGGCGACTCTATTCATTTCCTCTCTCTTTTCGCCGACCATTCGCGTCTGTACCCCTTCTGACCTGAGGTGTCATTTGGTGGGAGCGACAGTTACGTCCCTCAGTTGTTAAGTCAGCATTGGTGAAGCCCAACCCATGGCTGGTGTTGACATTTGCCACCACAGTTTCTAGCTGATTAACAGTGATCTCCTCTGGCACGTATGCCGCGTGCAGGACATTCAGTAATGCATTCCTGTGAGCTTCAGAACACATCAACAGGGATAATATGGAGATTTTTTAGGGAGTTTGGTGAAGCTGATCCACCACCTTGTAATCACTTCTCTTTATGATTCTCATAAACTCGTCTACATCTTGTTCAAAAGATGTCTTCTGAGTTTCTTTGATAGCTGACTCTTCAAACACCACACTCTTTCCCTTTGCTTTGGCAGCAGCTTCTGCTTCAGCATTAGGTCTTTGCACTTGCGAGGCAAAAAGGCGTCCGCTTCTGGTGAAGCCTCCGCCTCCCCCAACATTATCAATTTGTGGAGAAGAGGTTGAAGAATCCAAAGTGATTTTCTCCCTGTTGCAGTAAAGATCAGAGCCATAATGCCAAGGTATGGCATTACTGCTTTCATATGGAACTGGTCCAGGCATCGTAATGGTAATTGGACCGACTGCAGCAGAGGAGGGTGCTGAAATGGTGTGCGGATTGTAGTAAATGGTGACTGGTGACCTGGCAGGAGGTGCCACTGTTTGTTGCTGAAAGTTACTATTTGGAGGAAAATTTGATGGATCATAGTAGATGGTGACTGCTGAGATATCTTCATTAATTTCTGTTGGTGTTGTAGAAGATTCTGCTGAATACATGGATGCTGATGTTGTAGAAGAAAGGGTTGTTGACATTTGACTTGTTGAAGTGATGGATGGAGCCATTGCTGATGATATTGATGAATCGGTCGGAATGATTGTTGCTGCAGTTGTAGGGAACTCAGGAATGGTTGTCAAAGGAATTGCTGGATTTGTAGGCGCCGTTGTTGAGATCTGAAGTATGCCATCTTTGATAAGACCATCTATACCGCTTCTCAAGTTATCACACCCGTTGACCGAAATGTTGCAATACCCACAACCGAGCTCACACCCGGGGAATATCTGGCACTCTAGAAGATGAGCTTTAATTTCAACCAGAGGTGTTCGAATCTGTCCAACACTGGTTATCAAGAAAGATGGCTTGTCTTCCTCAATGGCATTAATTCTTGGCCCTCCATGATTGGGCATGGGATTCTTGTTGACATTTGGAGGGGGTGCAAAGTTGAGGGCTTTAGAATCCACCAGATCTTGGACTTTCATTTGCAAGGCCCTGCATTTCTCAGTATTGTGGCTAGGTGCATTGGAGTGGAAAGCACACCTGGAGTTGACATCATAATTCGTTGGGAGATTGGAGGGATCTGGTGGTGCCAATGTCCTTAACTCAACTAAGTTGAGCTTCAGGAGTTGTGGCAACAAGGCAGCATAAGGCATAGGGATAGGGTCAATCACCCTATTTGCCTGTGATGGTCTTTGTTGAAAAGGTCTTTGTTGTTGATTGTTGTTGTTGTTGTTGTAGGCTCTCTGTGGCGGATACTGAACTTGCTGTTGATAATGTGGTTGTTGTTGTTGTTGATATGCTGGTTGCTGAGGGATTGGAGCTGGAATAGTGACAGCTGCCACTGATCTGTGAACATACTGAGGTCTGCCCCTGTTGGTATGAATGGCATTTGTCTCACCAGTTCTTCTAGGTCCCACAAAAGGCTTCCTGGGAATACTGGATGAACTTGCACCATTATCAGAAATCTTACCCATTTTCAGAAGGCTCTCAATTCTTTCACCAGCTATAACTACGTCAGCAAAACTGGTGGAAGAAAAGGCAGCTAGCCTATCAATATATGTCCCTTGCAGAGTATTCATGAACATGTCAGCCATTTCTCTTTCCGACATGGGTGGTTGGACAGCAGCAGCAAGCTGTCTCCACCTTTGGGCATATTCTCTGAAGCTCTCTCTGGAGGATTGAGACATTCCCATCAGAAGGGTCCTGTTAGGGGCCATGTCTAGATTGTATTGGTACTGCCTGATGAAAGCTTCAGCTAGGTCCTTCCAGCATCTGATTGTAGCTCTGGTCAAGTGTGAATACCACTCTCTTGAAGCTCCAGTCAAGCTATCTTCAAAGTAGAACATCCACAGTTTCTCATCCATGGTATATGCTTTAAGTCTTCCCAAGAAGGACTGCAGGTGAGTTCGTGGACAGGAAGTTCTGTTGTACTTCTCGAAGCACGGGGGTTTAAACTTGTGGGGAATCCTTACCCCATCCACTAACCCCATGTCCATTACATCAAAATCCAAGGAGTTTTGAGACTCCAAAGATCTCAATTTCTCAGCAATTTCATCAAACCTCCTATCATAGACTTCATCTCCAGCTCCTATTATAGTAAACTGCTCTTCTTGAGGATCTTCTTGCAAGATCCTGCCTGCAGCAGTGTTGCCTTGTACATTTCTTGGGATGTTGGCTTCCGGATCTAGATGAGGTCCAAATACTGGGGGGTGGACATGAGGCTGACCTCCCTCATTGTTGCTAGTTCCTCCTGTCCCAGGATGAAGTTCCTCGGGGGTCTGTCTTTCTACCAATGCCCTTAGTCTTTCCTGACTTTGAGCCAGGTTAGTCATCACAGTCATGAATTGGGCCATTTGGTTTCTCATCTCCACTCTTTCGTTAGCCATTTGAGTTTTGACCTCTGTCAGGTCCTGCTGTACTTGATCCATTTGGATACCAGGAAGGTTGTTGCGAGTAGGATACCGGTGCGGACGGTTGAGAGGGAACACCCGGCGGCGAGCAATAATTCCTGAACCACAACAGAGTTAGTAACAAACAAACTAATAACAAAACCTACAAAACAAAACAAAAGTTAGTATGCAATGCAGTATACTTATTTGTTTTCCAAGGTATCCGGCTTGGTACTTGGTTTTGACCTTTCCAGACCCTGAGGAAGATGCTTTGATGTTGTTGGAGAAAAAGAAACCCCGCAATGGAAACAAACTAAAATATATTACAAAAGGTGAACAATACATAGTTTGTTTTTACAACATATGCCCCTAAAGGGTCAAAATACAATACAAAATGAAAAGTACATCAAATGAAAACAACAACAATCAAAAAGTCAGACATCAAGTCCAAACTCATCCTCCTTAACCTCCTTCATAAGTGCCTCAGTCACTGGACCAGCTGGATGCTCTGTGATGTTCCTGATGAGGAGGTTCCTGGTGGCAATGGTAGTGGTCAGCTTCTTGTGCCTATCCTGATCCTTGGACCTCTTCAATCCAGCCCTAAGCTTTAACTCTGAAATCTCCTTCTGGGCTGCCAGCAAAGCTTCTTGTTGCTTCTTTTCATTGGCCTCTAACTGTTTAATCCTAGCCTGAGTTCTCTGATCTTCTTGAGTACGGGCTTCAGTGATCCTGACCCACCTAGCATGAATTTCTTGCAGATAGAGATCAGTCCTAGCCTTCTGAAACTGGGCCTCTTTGCAGGCATTCTTCAGTATTTGTTCTCCAGCTCTTGCCTTTTTGATGTAGTCTTCTGTTTTCTCAATTTTGGTAAGATGCTCCACCCTAAGCTTCTCCAATCTTTCAATGTCCAGACGACCATCACTCCTTTCCCAAAGAGTCTTCTTCAATGCTTGAGATAGATTCTCATTCCTTTCCTTCAGCTTTTCAAACTCTTCCAGGCTGACAGTGGCTGCTGGCTGTGTTGTGGATGGTCCAGGTATATCTTCAATGGTAAAGGGAATTCCAGTAATCTGAGCCCTAGCATGAGACCAGTCATAGTACTGAGCTGAAGCAACATTATTGCACCTTCCAAGAATAGCCATCCCTTTCGTCTGGATGTTGTCCCAAGCCTAGGATGCTTGTCTGACAGCAGCTACATTAGGCTTTATCTCACAATACAAGGTCTCAGCTAAGTCTTGCAATCTAGGAGGGTGAACCAAAGCATAGCCCAATTGTCTCTTAAAAAGCAGAGGATTGTAGTTGATACAACCCTTTACTCCTATCAAAGGTACATTTGGGTATTGCCCACAGCTAGTGATGATGTCTTTGCCTTTGGTGCTCTGGGTTCACCATCTGATATCATCTGAAGACAAAGCAATTAGTCTCTTAGCCCAATTCTTTTGTTGGTGAGGATTCAGGAAGGCATCTGTCTTAGGAAAGTGTTTGAGCAGCCAGGTGTGAAACAAAGGAGCACAACATCTCACTAACTTCCCTCTTTGTTTCTCATTCCTCTGATGAACGGAGTAATAGAAGTCTCCCAGCAATGTGGGTACTGGGTTCCTCAGAAGGAAAAGATGAATGGCATTCTTGCTGATAAACTTGGGCTCATCTGCAAACAGTACAACCCCATATATGTTGAGGGATAACAATGCACAGACTGCCCTCCATTCTCCCAAAGAGGCCTTCAGGATGGCCTGAGAAATCAAGAAATCCAAGTGCAAACCAGGGATCCCAGCCTTTGTTGTCATGCTCTGCTCAATCAAACTAGGCTCTAGGTACAATGCTTTCGCCACTTCTCCATTACTGGGAGAAGTCATCTCTGGGTTGAAGGGGATCCCACCCCTGACAGGTACTCCAATCAATGATGAAAATTCTTCCAACAGAGGTCCTAGCTGGAAGTCTGAAAAGGTGAAGCATCTCAAAGGAGGGTCATAAAACTGTAAGCAGGTGTGGATCATACTCCTCTGAGAAGGGTCTAGGTCCATGACCATATCAAGGATACCTCCATAATGCTCTCTGAATAATGGGATGTGGTCTGGGGTGATAAGTGACTGGACCTGCCTGATACCAGTCAACACAGGCTCAAAGAAATGGTATGAAATGTTGCTTTTCCTGGGAGGAGCCATAACTGCTGATGAAGAGATGAAGACAAGTGCTGATGAGAATCAAGACTGGTACTGGAGATGGGCCACTGATAGGCTGATGCTGGTGATGATGAAGATGGCTGAAGCAAACAACTGGAGAGAATAGCTGAAGCAGATAGCTGATGAAACAGGAGTCTATGCAGATGAAGGGGTCAAAACCAAGCCAGATACAATGTGGATACCCTGAAAAACAAATAAACAAATGTTAAATGATGCAATGATGATGTATGCAAATGATATGCAAGGGTTTGTGATCAAAATGGATCTGACTATCTGTCTTGATATATAAGGCCCATGTATGTTCAAGAAGTCCAGATGGAGGTTCAGAAATCCAGTAACCAAGGTGGGGGGACTCAAATAAAGAGTCACATGTCCAGGGTTAAATCACAAGAACTGTCCAAAATGAGATACTCTTAAACAAAACAAGAACAGGGTATGATGTGGCCAAGGGTACCTGCAAACCTGTAAACAGCCCAACCCCCTCACAGGTGGTGTTCTAGAACAAGGATCCTCAGACTTGGATCAATTATGAGAAGTGTAAACACTTCTAACCCGGAGGTACAGTGTTTACAATAACCATAAAAGATCCTCCTCTAATTCACATCAGTTTCTGAAGGTCATGATAAAGGTCATCCAGACTTAGCAGGCTTCCCAGATAGCCCTAGCACTACAGGAAATCTGTAGCACAGAGTTCTCAAGAAGAAACCCACATCTGAACCGTGTTTCATATTCCCGCACCAGACCGAAATGGAATGGGAAAGAACATGATCCACTCTAGCCTAGGTTTCACTCAGGTCCCAGGTATAGGACCTCAAACTCTCAATAGAACCCCACCCACCAAGACAGAAGAACAGATCCAGCAATGATAATGACAGTATGAAATATGAAAAACTGTAAAGAAAGCAATAAATAAAGTTGTACATAAAGCAATAAATAAAGCAACTATATAACACAATTAGCACATAACACCCCAGTAAACACAAATCAAACAAGCGCTAGGAGGAACCCACAAAAAGAACCAGAAGCCCTGGTTACAGTATAAGGGTCCCCAGCAGAGTCGCCAAGCTGTCGCTCCCACCTGATGACACCCGGGGCCAAGAGGGGTACAGACGCGAACGGTCGGTGAAAGGAGGAGAGAACACACAGGGGTGAACTCAGAAAGACAAGAGTCGCCAGCTAGGCATTTTTATCCTGGAGGAAAGGTAATGCTGCATAGACCTAGAAAGATATGGATAAGACGGTTGCGAACCAGAGAAACTGAGAAAGGGGGTTGGTTACAACCTGGGAAGGTATTAGCACCCAGATTGTCCGTCGTACTCGACGGGATCCACGCTTAAAAGATTTGTGTTTTAAAGGGGTAGTGTCAGTGCAATCTGTGTATCAAAGCTGGAAAAGAATGCAAGTGTCAGTGTAAAAGAAGTGTGAAGTGTATAAGAGAAGTGTCAGTGTGAGAACAAAAGGGAAATGCTCAAGACTATGAGGCTTAAAGAATAATGCAGGAAAGAAGGGGAATACACAGAGACTTTTGTTCGATAACTGTTAAGTTAGGCCTACGTATCCTCTCGTGCAATGAGGAAGTCAGAACACCGTAGTTCGACTCAAAGAGACTGAAAGATAAGTTGACTTGTGAACTGCTTACTTGCCTATGCTCAAGTGTATGACCTGTCTGGCTCAGGTGCAAACTGCCTTGCATTAGACGGAAGAAGCAAGTTCTCGTTTGTGAATGAATGAGATGAGAAAAGAATCCCGAAGGAGACGATTATTGCTTGTTTTGTGTTTTCAGTCTTTTATTGCTTTTTGAAGTTTGTCATAAGTTGATGAGCTTAAGCCTAAACCAATGGGTTAGTAAACTCATCACATCTTCCCTCTGATTAGGGGTAGTGAGAATACCTTAAGCATGAAGTAAACACCCTACACTTAGACACCATGATGTAGAATTAAGATCATTAACCTACTTGCATTTATTTAGATGTTTTTTGGAGTTTCTATTTAGTGTTAAGTAATGAGTTTAAGCCATAATCAGGGTTTAATGGACTCATTACACCATCCTAATAGAAGGATAATAGATGAGAACATTTAAGCTGAGAAAGACTCCTCAACTTAATCCATGATTAGGGATTAACCTCAAGACAAAACAAAGCCTTTATTAAATGGATTTTAGTTAATGGTAGAATGAGGAAGTGATTTTTATGATTTTTAAGACAACTTGAGGGGGACTTGTCCATTAACACTAGGGTTAGTCCTTCTTAACCAATTAAGGAAGAATTAGAACCCTAATGCAAGGCCCAAGTTACAAGCTTGATGTCTAGATGATTATTATGTGAATTGATTAAAGGATTTAAACACATTAAGGGTTTAACACTTAGGATTAAAGTTATACACTCCATCCTAATAGAAGGATGCAGGCATAAGCTTAATCACAAAGCCTTAAAGCCTTTAGGGTTTAGTCCCTGATTATGAGATGAGGAGAGAAGACTCAAAGAGACACAAAGGTAAAAGCAAAATGGGGGACTAGTCAAACCCTAATTGTTATCATGCTTGGTCATTCCTAGGGTTAATGAGGCTTAAGAGAGAAAGATCTTCAGAGAAGCCACCAGGAAAGAAGCAGATGAAAGGAGCAAGAAGCAAAGAGAAGCAAAACAACTTGCTTCACTTAAGAAGACAAGTTGCTTGAAGAAATAAAGTAAGATGAACATGAATGAGCAATCTCAATCCAATACACAAGATAAAATGCAGTAAAGATGCAGGAGAGATGAGAAGAGATTGTGAGAAGTGAAGGCAAATTCACTTCTCAAAACAACTTACCACCTGAAAAGTTAGCCAAAAGAAAAGAAATGCAAATGCAAATGAGATGAAATTTCATGATGCAAAGGAAGGCACAAATTAGGGTTACATGCATCATGCAATACAAAAATCCAAAACCAGAAGCAAGTGACATGATAAAAAATTGAAAATGCAAACAAAGATACCCTAAACCTATACAAACTCACTGCCCAAAGGAGGGGATCCAACCCTTAACCTAGTGAAAGTTATGAATTTCCTAAGATTACTAGGGTTTTAAGGTACCTCATCAAGAAAAATGCAAAACAAATTGAAAATGCAAGATCAAATCAAACCAATTTTATCCTATAAACTACATGCCATGAAGGATGCAATGCAAGAAGAATCAACATCAAACTCTCAAGGGTTAGGCAGAATGGATTTTTCAAAGTTTGAACCAAAATATTGCCTTAAAATGAATTTAATTCCAATGAAAATGATCAAAAGGCATCAAGAACAAAAAAAAAATTTGGTTTGAGAGTTGGATAATGTTTCTAAATGTTTCTAAATGCAATGGGAATTTTTTGGTGATTTTTAAATACCTAAATGCATTTTTAATTAATTAATTTCCATTAATTAATTAAAAATAAACATTTAAATAATTTAAAAATAATTTTTAATGCAAAAAATAAAAATAAAAATATTTTTGGGTTTTAAAAATTAATGAAATCTTTGACAAAAATTTTCATAATTTTTAAATGATTTTTGCTATTTTAAATAAAATGTATAAATAAATGCAAAGAAAATGGAAATAAAAATTAAAATAAATGGAAGTATGCGCAATGAAGGGATCAGATGCAATCTGGGCTGGGAGAGGTTGACTTGGCGCCAGATCCAATGGCCCAAGTTCAAACCTGGCTAATTTAAGTTTTATAATTAATTAAACTGGATTTAATTAATTAATCAGGGATTAGGGTTTAATGACAAGATCCTGGCCACACACACGCGCGGGAGTCAACCCCAGTCCACCTCATCTACGGTCCAAATTCAAACTCTCATTAATGGCGCTACTAAACCTAATTAGGGTTAAACAAATTCAGACGGCCGGAACAGTGTTCCGGTCGTCTTCTCCGGCGAAACCAAAAACCTAGCTTCCTCTACAGGCCACCCCAACCTAAATTAACTGCCCAAAAACATTCTCCTATCCAAACTAAACTCAAATCCATCATCAAACATCATTTATCAAGCATGAACAAAGAGAATCGAAGCCAAACATTTTCACGGGCAAAATTTCAGAGAGGCACAAAATGTTCATTTTCACACCATTTTCAAAACTAAAAGCATCAGAGTGATCCCCATGATGTGTATTTTCATTTTGTAACAAAAAAAGCAAGCTCTGAAAAGTTTAAAATTCGAAGCTACCTGAGGTGAAGAGCTATGGATATGAGCTTTCCTGACTCTTCTCTTGTGCAAAATGTCTCCCCCGAACCTCCTGAGCTCAATGGGATGCTTCAAACCTCTTGTTGGTGGATGATTTGTGAGCTTGTGTTCTGATGTGGCAGGTTTCACAGTTATGATATAGGGGGTTTCAGGCTGTTTTGATGGTGGGCTTTTGTTCTATGGAGAGTGTGTGGTTCATTGATGAAGAAAGAATTGAGGTTTGATGGCTGTGTTGAGTGATTCGAAGAGGGAAAGGTTTTGACAGATTTTTGTGTGTGCTACAATGTGGGAGCTTATGGCTTGTGTGTGTGGTCTCTTTTTGGGTTGCTTGATGTCCACATATCATACTCTGGTTGGGCAGAGAGTTGGTGGTGGCACTGTGGGATTGGTATGGGCAAAATGCAAGAAAGTCAAGATTTTGTGTACTCCAAGCATGGCTCGGGTCAGAGGCAATCTTTGGGCTTGTCCTGCCTCAGCTTGAGTCAAGGAAGGCCCTAGGATCTGATTTTGTGAGCTGGCTAGCCTTGATCAAGGGTTCCCAAGGTTCTTGCACATTTCCCTCTTTGAATTTTCTCATGAATCAAGGCAAAGAAACTTGTGATTTTGTGGGCAAAAATGTGACAAAATGAGTTATGTAACATTGTTATGATGCTTTGATACCAATTGGAGTTCAATTCAAACATGAAATGTCTCTTTTGCAAAGTTTCAAATTTGTAGCCTTTATGGAAAATGCCTTATGCAACTTGTGATTCAAGGCATGGAAATGAAGAATCTTGGCACAAAACTTGACTTTTCTAAGTTGTAACATGTTATAATGATGCAAAGAAGTCAATTAGAGGTCTTGAAAGTGCTTGGAATTGGAATTTGCAAAAATCCCTTTTTGGTGCCAAAAGTGGAAATTTCATGATTTTTCCCAACTTTGCAAAGCCATAACTTTTGATCCATGATGAATTAGAATGAGTTCTTGTACTTTTTGAAAAGGGAATGATCCATTCTACAACTTTCATGACCAAAGTTTTCTCATTTGAAGCATTTTTGAATCAATTTGAGGAGGTTGAAAAACTTTCCCAAAATAGCAAGTTTACATTACAAGTCACTTTCCCAAAAAGGCAACTTTGCAAATGGCTTGAAATTCTTCAATTTTGTGAACTTCTAACATCTTATATGACCAAATAAAGATCATACACATTCAAAATGATGAAGAACACCCTTTAGTTGGGTCACTGGGGGCCTCAGATGCCCTGATTTTACACTGACTTGCTCAAGAAGTCAACTCCTGATCAGATGCCTTCCCCATTGAATTTCTTCATGAAAATTGATATGCATGCTCCTTATAACATATAGAGACCAATAGAAACAAGAATGACCAAAAAATTTGGAGTTATGGCCTCTGAAACCAAAACCCTAATTCTAGGTCATTTGTGCAGTTAAACCTGGCTCTGCTTCCATGCCTTTCTCAGTTCTTGTGATTTTTTGACTTCCTTGACTTGGTGAGGATATTATATGATGTTTGAACCTTCATGGACCCCTTTGAAGTGATTGATGACCTTTGGAGTGGCTCAAATGGCTCAGGGATGGCTCAGATTACAAACCCTAGATGCAGATGACTTTGAATCAATGCAGTGAAGCAAAAATGTGATATGAGATGCTATGATTGAACTTATGCATATGAAAAGATCACAAGTCATGGTGTGAATGGGTGAGGGCAAATTTGGGGTGTTTACACCGTGTCCTTCCTCTTCTTTTCTTCTGGTTTGTGCAGCATTACCATTCCCGTTCCTTCGAGATAAAAATGCCTGGCTGGCGACTCTACCTCTTTCCGCGCCACTTTCGCGTTTGTACCAGGATGGAAATCCGAGGAGCGACAGTCTTATTTGCGCAAGGTTATGAAAATTTTGGGCTTCAGTGATAAGTGGTTTTTGTGGATAGATGAGGGTGTTATGTATAGCCATATGTCGATTCTCGTCAATGGTAGCCCCACAAAGGATTTCATAGTTTCTAGAGGTCTTAGACAAGGAGATCCACTATCTCCATTTTTGTTTGCTATTACGACCGAAGGTTTAGTCATTCTTTTGAGAAAGGCAATGACAAGAAATTTGTTTAAAGGGCTTGTTATCAACCAAGATGTTTCTTTCAATCTTCTTCAATATGCTGACGACACTGTCATTCTTGGTGAAGAATCTTGAAACAATCTTTGGTCTCTAAAAATCTTTCTTAAAGGATTCCAAATATGCTCGGGATTAGAGATTAACTTTGGCAAAAACTTTATTATTGGTTTTGGTATGGATGATGTTTTTCTTGTGGCCGCAAAAAGGTTCTTATCGTGTAAAATTGACAGATGTCCATTCAAATTTTTAGGCATTCTGGTTGGTGGAAATCATATGCTCATATTTTTTTAGAAACCGGTCATTGACAAAGTTAAGTCTAGATTGGCAACTTGGAATGATAGATTCATGTCAATAGGAGGAAGATCCACTCTTATCAAATCGGTGCTAACCAATCTTCCCATTCACTTCAGGTCCTTCTTCAAAATTCCTAGCAAAGTGTCTCGTATTCTTACGTCTCTACAAATACGTTTCCTTTGGTGCGGTTCAGTGTATGAAAAAGGAATTATTTATATCAATTAGAAGATGGTGTGCAAGAGTAAAGAAGAAGGAGGGTTTGGTATCAAAGACATTAAGACTTTTAATTTGGCTCTTTTGGCGAAAAGAGCTTGGAAACTCATTGCCTTAAAAGATCTTTAATTTAATTGGTCTCAACAAAATTTTAAAACTAACATAGTGATCGGTCACTATTTCTACTAGTTTTCCGTCAATTATTCGGCATGAATCTGCGAAATCGGTAACACTTTATTTTTTATTTTCATTGTTTTTCAAGTCAATTTTACTTGTCGTATTTTATTCTTGCATTTGATGATTTGTTCTTTTATTTTAATTATGTTTCATTTTATGCCTTGGTTTGGTAATTTTCTATGGTTTCAGGTCTGGGTGGAAAAGCCCAAAGAGCTTGTGCGAAGAAAATGGAAGTTCCGACAATTCAGAAGAGTTTTTGGAAGTAAGTAAAAGATACTTGGACCTAAAATTCAACAAGCATGGAAAAATATAGGGCAGCCAAGTCTCTTATCTATACTATGTTATAGTTCTCTTCATTAGCTTTCTGACGCTTCGATCGGGGGCCAAAACAGACTAACAGATCAAAAGTTATGATCGAAGCAATGTCGATTTAAGAATCCAATGATCTAACACGAGTGCCTGTCTCCCATGATATGGCCCGTGTCAGGAGGTCTGGAAGCAAAAAAACTTGAAAACATAAAAAACAGCAAGAATAGTGGCATGACATGGATGCCTGTGTCGCATGATATTTTTGAATCTTTATTTTATTTATTTTTTATTATATATTATATATTTTTAAATATTATTACTTTTTTATATATTATATATTTTAAAATCTATTTATTTTTTTCATATTATATTTGTTTTAATTTAATTTAATTTTTTAAATTTCTTATTTAAAAAATAATTTTTATTGGACCAGATTAAACAAACACAAATCAACAATATATTGGGTCTCATGGTCAACAACACACCTAGAGTCCATTTTTAATTTTATTTGTTATATATGTGTTTAATATATAAACACTAACAATACATCTAAAACAGAAAACAGAGTATTTAATGATACTGCACAACTACTACCACCACACAAGCTTAACAAATCACTTCTCATAACAGCCATAAACATTTGATGTCTAATAAATTTCTTATGGAATACCACAAATTTTAATGTTCTCTCTGTTGATGGGTTTTAGATATTGAAGGAAGAAATATAAATTAACGATAACAGAACTGGAATCAAAGCTATATAATCAATATACACAATCCAGCAACTACGCAATGATATAAAAAATGTGAAAATAAGGCAAGCAATAAATAGATTCAAATTGAAAAGCGTAAACCAACTGATACCGACACGAACGTGTAGCCGTTGAATTGTTTTTGACGTTGTTGTTGTTGTTGGATCCATGAATAAATATTTAAAAAGGTATAAAAAGACCATTTTGTTATGCTGTTAAATATATATTGAATATCATTCTACTTTTGTATGTAAACAGTATAGAGATGAAAATCAATTAAATGATGTAAGTAAAAAACAAGGCACTTTTACTGTACTACTATGAGAAATTGTCACTTGAAAATTAGTATGAAATGACCCAAATAACAGCAGTTGTTTGTGCAGGAATGTGCTGCAACCCTACATCGATAAGCATTGACTACAGTCTACACTGAAACACTCAATTAATATTTAAAAATTTCATGCGAATTGTTTTTGACGTTGTTGTTGGATCCACGAATAGAACGCAGGATGTTGCTGTCCTTGCCATTGTTGCGTTGGTTACTTCTGATGATGAGCGGCGTTGATGAAACAGATTTGATGAAACAGATTTGCATAACTCTATTAATCCCACATCGTTTGAAATTTTAATAAAAATAGTGTTTATTTATCAATATCTGTCAATTGGATAACAAATAAAGTAATATATGGTCTAGAAAAATTGGAGTTTTATTGGGCTTTTGTGTTAGTTTGCGGTCCAATTAAAGTACTTTTAAATTAACAATTTGAAATAATAGAATTAATTAAAATTTAAATGTAATTAAAAAAACTTGAATCAAAGATAAATAAATAGTGTAAAAACATAAGAAAATTCTTTGGTACAATCAACAAAATAGTACTAGATTATTAAAAAAAATAAAATAGTCACTAATAATATGTTTGTTTCCAAAGTGGAAATGTACTGGTGGCCAAAAGCTTTCACGGTGGCAATCCTTGGACGCAGATTCAAATATATACTAAGGGTGTTTGAAAATGGAATCTGTAAGGGGGGAATAACACACTATTATGGGGATAAAATGCATTTAACCCTTAATATTAATCATAATATTTAAATATGTATCTGAAATAAAACTATTATTAAGATATGAACAATTTAAATTTTAGACTTTTGGAGTGAAAAAGAGAAAGTAGAGAAATGGAATAAAACTATTATTAAGATATGAACAATTTAAATTTTAGACTTTTGGAGTGAAAAAGAGAAAGTAGAGAAATGGGATGCTTTGATGTGTGTTTATGGATCAATCGGAGACTCTATTTATAGACAAAGATGTTGCATACAAGTGGCCAGCTCGAACTCAAGAGACAAGCTCTAAAATTCTTGATCATTGCTTATGGAATATCTTCTTACACAAGGTATTATGAGATGCTACCATAGTGTAGCATAACTGTAGTTAATTCCACATTCTATAGTCTTCCTATTGGTTGAATAGGAAGGCATCTTGACTAATGCTTGAAGGAATATGAATATGCAATATTGTCAATGATTATACAATTTGATTCCAAGCATCTTCATCATTGCTCATAATTGCAACTTCCTCATTGGTTGGCCTTGAACTGAATTGGTAGTGTAATTGGCCTTGTGATCATCAAAGTGAATGGATTTGGCTCATATGATCATTGCATGCTGACTCATAATCGAGCAAAACATGTTATGCACAAAATCAGTCAAAAAATCAGTGTTGGAGGGTGTGTTCATCCATGGATTTCTCTTGGCATAGGTTGAATCAATTCATGCTAATGGATTCCTTGGATTGTTGGCAACATATGCAGCAACATTGGTGTTTACATCTTACATTGATTCAACTTGAGACTATGTGTAAAATGCCTCCATGTTTTGAATTTTTGACTGTTTTACATTTAGACAGATTTTGTCTAAGTATTGATCACTTTTCTTTAAAAAAAATTATTTTGATCCATCCAAAACATTGAGATCCATGTTAAATCAGAGTGAGATGTAGTTGAAACATTTGTAGTATGCTGTAAAATCTTTCAATCAAACTTGGAATCACAAAAATCTGATGTTTGGAATGCAAGTTATGATGCTTGAAAGTAGGGTACATGCACACTTTTTCTTCATAACTTAAAAAAATTTCAAATTCTCTAAGTTAGCCCCTTTTACAAGTTACCTCAAATTCTTGATTTTTTTTGGGTTCAAATGCAACCATGGACCATATATTCTTGTAATATAGATCATGTAGATCATTTTAGGTCAAAAATTCAAACTTTGACTTTTGGTCCTCAAATGAAAATTACACTATGAAACCCAATGAAACCCTAACCGCCATCCAAACCTTCGTAATATACCTAACATTTGGTTATGTTTGGTAATTAGTGGTATTTCAAAACACCACACTTCACTAATTTTTAAAGAATAAATAAATATTTTTTTGTTGGTTCTAACCACCATAAATTTTGTACATTTTCATTGAAGAAAAGGTAACAAGTCCAGTCAAGTGTAGTGACATATAATTTTCTCCATGTGCAATGAAAATGGTGGTTCCAAGGAAGTTCTCTAAGTTCTCCATGTGCAATAAAAATGGTGGTTGCAATTAAAATGGTGCTTTTAATGAATGGTGCACAATTATAGTATAAGATTGAAACATCAAGTTTCACATGAGTCAAGTGGGAGATTCTTGGATTAATTTATTAATTCAATAATTATGACTCATGTAATTAAAAGTTTGGTTTATATAAAGGACACCCTAATGTAATGATTATTTGGGTGGAAGGATAATTAGGCCAATGAGGTTTTATTTTGAAATTCAAAATATAAATCCCTATTCCCTCTCTTCATTAATGATAATCGAAAGGACCACATATACACATTGATATTTGTGGTCCTTTCGATGTTCATTCATGTCAAACTTATCGGAGAGAAACTTATTTACATCATGTAACAAAGCAAAATCATTGGTAGCAAGTAAAATATCATCAACATATAAGACCAAAATTATAAATTTTCTCCCACTGACCTTCATATAGATACACCGATCTACGATGTTCTCTATAAAACCATATGATAAAACAGTATTATTAAATTTAAGATACCATTATCTGGAAGCTTTCTTTGGTCCATATATTGACTTCTTTAATTTACACACTAAATTTTCTTTTCCCATAGTAATAAACCTTTCAGGTTGAGCCATATACATTTCTTCCTCTAAGTCACCATTTAGAAAGGTGGTATTCACATCCATTTGGTGAAGCTCTAAGTCATAATGATCCACCAAAGCCAAAACAATTTTTAAAGAGTCCTTCTTTGAAACAGGAGAGAAAGTTTCTTTTTAGTCAACACCATCCTTTTGAGTGAAATATTTTGCGACAAGTCTAGCTTTATATATTTCAATATTGCCTTTGGAGTCTTGTTTGGTCTTAAAGACCCACTTACAACCAACTCATTTTGAACCTTTAGGAAAATCAACTAGATCCTATACATTATTATCATCCATTGATTTTAACTCTTCTTTCTTAGCATTGGTCCAATTTTTCAGAATTGTCACTTTCCATGGCTTGTGTGAAGGAGACTGGATCATCATCAATGCTCAAGTCACATTCATGTTCAAGTGAATAAATAACATAATCTTTCGAAATAGTTGGTCTTCTTTGCCTTTCAGATTTTCTTACTGTTTTTTCTTGTGTTTCTTCATTCACTTGTTCTTGTTCATATGTGACTTGTACGTTGTCAACTGGTTCATCACCTATATGTTCATTTTGTGGGTGTTGAATATTAACTTGTTGTCTATGTGTGTTGTATGGAGGTACCACAACCAGAAGGACAACGACCTAGGAAGACTCTTTAGGCGGAGAAGGTTCTTCACGAGTCTCCATAATATCCACTTTATGTGATTTCTCACTGCCACTGAACCGACCATTTTCAATAAACCGAGCATTACCAGACTCAATAACTCTTGTACTATGATTAGGACAATAAAATCTATACCCTTTTGATTTTTCAGGATACCCAATGAAAAAACCACTGATGGTTCTCGCATCAAGCTTTTTTTCATGTGGATTATATGCCCTTACTTCATCTTCGCATCCTCAAATATGAAGATACCGTAAACTAGGTTTCCTTCCTATCCATAACTTATAAGGAGTTTGAGGAACTGCCTTGCTAGGAATCCTATTAAGAAAATATGCAACGGTCTTTAATGCATAATTCCACAATGATAATGGTACATTATTATAATTTAACATTGATCTAACTATATTCATGAGAGTATGATTCCGCATCTCAGTCACACCATTTTGTTGTGGTGTGATAGGCATAGTATATTGTGCATATATGCCATGACTTTCGAGAAACTTTGCAAATGGACATGGACATTGTAATGTCCTTTCTCATTGTATTTTCCATAATATTCACCACCTCTATCAAACCTCACTATCTTAATTTTCCTATCCAATTACCTTTCCACCTCATCAATGAATATTTTTAACATGATGTTTAAGATTTTTCATACAATAGATACAAGTAACAGTAACATGAAAAGTCATCCATAAAATTGATAAAATACTTTTCTCCTCCCCATATGAGTAATGTAATGAAAAATAGTGCACGGTGAATATTATTTTATAGCATGCATATCAATTAAAAATTAATGGAAAATCACAATATTGGTAATCAATGCTCTGATACCAACTGTTAGAAAATTTTTATTTCTAGGATCTTGATATCATGATTTTCACAGTGCTTTAATTTCAATGGAAAACAGTAAAACCGTACCCGGATCTATGATGTCGATTCTTGTCTGGTTATTGATTCTTGATCTGAATTTGTTCTCACTTTTCTCATTCCTTCTCATTTTTTCACAAATATACAAAAGTGACTTCATCATCAAAGGAATACAAAGGGAATAAGGAAAAGATGAGAGAATAAATTCAGATCAAGAATCAAGAACCGGACAAGAATCAGCATCATGGATCCGGATACGGTTTTACTATTTTTCATTGAAATTAAAGCACTGTGAAAATCATGATATCAAGATTCTAGAGATGAAAATTTTCTAGAAACATCATCATATGCGAAAGACATATATAACATTCCTGCAATTAACAATTCATCAAAACATATAAAAGGATAGTACTGTTAAGATTTGATGTGCATGTACATCAAATTGTAGAAGCGTGAGTCTGAACATCTTATAAAAAGATAATCCATATTTAATAACCAGAAAGTTAATGCATCTTCTAAGGAAAAAATATGCTTAGAAGTTGACTCACTGTCACGTTTCGTCATCACTCCTCTGGATGATTCTTGGGAATCACCTTCTTTTATAAATTCCTTTATTGTTATGAACTTATATTTTGGAAATAAGTCAATCTCATCCTTGGTTTCCCCTTCATGTTGCCACATTAAATATCAAATTATCATTCACTTCATACAAAATAGCAAGTATGCATGGAAAAAAATAGCAAATAGTGATTCCAATGAGATATGAAGTAGTAACACCTATCACAACAATTGCAACGTCAAAAGCAAGAAAATATGATACAAAGTCTGTAAAATACAACACATGTGATTGTTACAAAATTGCAAGCTGGAAAGATACATGGAACACATGCATAAAGAAAACAATTTTATCGATAATATTATATTGTTCCATGGTGTAACTAACCAATAATGTTGAGGTGAATTCCTTGTCAAACCCTGACCATAAAAAATTACCCAATAGAATCCATGAATCCATCATACGAACGATAGAATGATATTTTTCGACTATATGTACTTCATGATACTGAAATTTAATGAACAACACGATTCATAAACTTGTATATGGCAAAATACAAAGAGCTATATACTCCACAAATATTAAATATAACAAAGCCTTAACCATAATCACAACAAGATACTATGAATCATGAATATAATTTAGTAGGAAATAAAATTTGAACTGCATCATAACATAATGCAATGCATATATTGAATGATTGATACTCATGAGGGAAAGCAAAGATATATACTCATACAATATAACATTTTTTCTAATTACTTATAAAGCACAAATACTAGAAACATGACACCTACATAGACAACACTGTCACATGTTTTTTTAGAGGAGTTAGTGCTAGAGAGGTAATTTACTATCAAGCCATTAAAAATAGATCGCATGCATGTAGAGGCGATTTTGGGGTTCGTGGGCTTTAATCGCATTTGCTACTTTCTGATTTCAATTTTATCCTGTGAAGCTGGTTAAGGAAGGGAAATAACCAACCATACTTGCAATTGTCATCTGAAGGGGTCCTACCCATATGGATCTTTCTGACAAGTGCTATTTGTTTGGGTCCCTATTTTTTGGTTATTTTGTCTAATAGAGTTCCCTAGGAATATACTACTATCTTCTCCTACTATAAATGCTTCTGCTGATACTAGGGGTAAGGTGAGGTTTTAAGTGATGGATAAGGGTCATGTTTTTGATGTTTTTTTTATGAGAGGGGTCTAAGGACCTGGTTGTGTTTTGTTTTGTGTGTGCTCGAAAAGATCTTACGATACCATGCCTACATACCCTCAAAAAGAGAATTGAGATATCATAGTGAAAGTAGTTTGTCATACCCTAAATTTTGACCAGAAATTTTCAAAGTTTTGTTCATTTTTTTTGACGTGTTTTCGTCGATTTATCAAAAATTGACCCTTTTTTGCATTTTCAAGATAAGACATATCATTAATCATTATTTATTATATTTGTGTTCGACTTTTATTCAGTATCATTTTATTTTATATTTGATTTCGAAATATTAATTTAATTTTAGAAATTAGTTAGAGTTTTTGCTTGTTCCATTTTAAATCATTTCTTTTATTTATTTGCTATAATTTAAGTTGACCCTTTTTAAATTTAATTTCATAAATTTAATTATTATTTTCTAAAAAAATCAATTTGAGTCAGTTTAGATTTTTTTATTAGTTTAATAATCCTACTAGTTTTACTTATCATTTTAACTTAGACCATTTAGAATTAGTTTTTAATTTTGCTTAAGTTTAATTTTAATTTACTTTATTTTTTTTTTACTTTTTATTATTTATTTATTTATGTCTGGATTAATTGCTTTCCCCATTTAATTAGTTTATAATAGTTTTTATCTATTTATTACTATTATTTTATTTATTACTTTAATTATTCTGGTTTCACTTGGTTGGTTTAGAGTTGATTAAGTTAGTTTAAAGTCCAAATTTATAGTCCAAGCCAAACCAACTCCCCTACACAATCCAATCACACAGCCTGCTCTACCTCCAAACTTCCATATAGCTAACATCATTTCACAGCCTGCATCCAAAAGTTGAAAAGACTTGTCAACAGCAAAAAGGGGGACACTCAAAAAACAACTGGATTTTCCTCTTCTACAATGTTAAACACAAAAAAAAACAACGGATAACAGGAGGCTGAGCTGCAGGACCTTGATACTACCTTCATGCTCTTCTTCCTGAAAAGACATCTGCTACCGATCAACTCACCTTTTTTTTTCACACAAAAGGGACTTTTTCTCTGACTCTCTAAAGAGGGCAGAACGAGATCCAACAAAAGGATGATTTTTCTCCAACCTTCTGGACAATAACCTTCTTGCATCCTCCATAAAACCATTTTTAAAACTCCACAAAGCGGGGGACGGGGGGGACGCTTACCATAACAACAGAGGACCGAAACAAGCCCTTCAGGAATTCCTCAACAACAACAATCTCAGGAACCTGCAAAACCAGAACAAATAATTTTTGAGTTTCAGACTCTCTCCTGGTTCTACCCTGCAGAACCTCTTCCATCAACAACCATCATTTTCATCGTCCTCCCTCACCCTTCTGAAAACATAACCAAACCTTCAGAAACCTGCAAAACAACCAGCAAACAAACACACAGAAAACCTTTTAGAATTCCCCTGCACTTCTCTTTCTCGCCGCCATTTACGAACTAAAACCAATAACAAAACCAGAAAACCCCTCCTTCCGAAAAAAACTATTCAAACAACAAACCTGGAAACCATCTCGCTGCGGCCTCGCGAACAAGAAATAACACTTCAAACCATACCTTACGCCACCACCAAACTCGCCGACGAACCCTCCTCTCACACCTCGATTATCTGTCAACTGCCTTCTCCTTCACCTTCGCACCCTTCTTCCAATCCCGCAAAAACCGTTCCACCACAAAAAATCGCGCCATCACCACCTCAACAATCTGAGAAAACCTTGAATCTTCCGCCCTGTTCTTTACACACCCCCCCAAATCAAATACACGAATAAGCCTTTATCACTGTGGTTTCTCAACAAAACACAGCAAACCGTCCTTCATCACCACCACTTGTTTGAAACACCAATCAACCGAACAACCTTTCCACCCTCAACGGCGTCTCCAGCCTTCTTCTTCAAACCGCACAACCCAAACCCTTCTTCCACTTTCAGAAACAGAAACACCTCCTCCCTCCGCCGCTCGCACGCCCTACAAACCCAGAAATCCATCCACGAACATTCCGCCGTAACAGTGCGAAGCTCAAGCCAACAGCTTGTTACCGTTCACCCACAACATCCCTTCAATTCCATCTTAACCTAAACAAAAAAACAGAGTTTAGAGGATGAGAGATTTGAACCACAAACCCGAAACGCAAACCAAATCCCTGACTCGCGAAACCGCTATTCCGAGCTATCAAACCAAAAACATAACCTTTCTCCATCCCTCCATCGACCTCTCCCTCATTCATTAACCAATCACAGCCACACCAACACCCATCGCCTTAACCCTTCTCCCGCTTCCATCTTGGCCTCAAATCGCGCCTCACCATCGAAGAACATCAGCTTCACACAAACTGTAAACCTGTGAGAAAACCAGAACAGAAAAACCATATCACTACACCACCATACCAACCGAACCGTCATCCAAAGAACGCCGGAGAACACAAATCGCAATCTCTTCATCAACAACAACAACCAAAGAACCTTCACCAAAAGACTCACCTCAACATAAAACCGCAGAAACAGAACAACTTTGAAGAACCAAAACATCAACAGAAAACAACCGGAGAACCTCGATAGTCCGAAAAAGATCGCAAACGTCAGTTCACCCTTTCAACCCACCTTCGAACACCCATCCCTCGATGATAAACTCCTCAAACCAGAACCATCATCAAACTATCTTCAGTCGAAACACATCCACAGTCAAACCAATCGCGGGATCGAACGAACCAAACCCTAAATCGCCGACCAAAACCCGGATCCACCACCGCCGTCGATGCCGGAAACCACCCAAACTGAAAGCAGCAAACCGCGTCGTGGAGGTTCGCGAGCGTGAGCGTGAGAGGGTCATCGCGACCGTGTGAAGAGAGAGACGAGGGAGGAATCCGCCGCCACTGAGGTTTTTTTTTGAAACGGTATGGGAATCTCCGTCGAATCTGCGTTGTTGAGGGAGAAGCTACCTTGAGACGAATTCGTCGCCGAACTATGTTACGTTTTCTTCTCTTTCTTTCTCTTTCATTGTTTTGTTTGTTGCTCTCTCTCCTCTTAGGGTGACGGTATGCGCGAAGAGGAGGGTCATAGCCCTTTCACCAAACTCTCTTTTATTATTTATTATTTTTATTACTTTTATTTATTTATTTATTTATTTTTTACCTTGTGTTTCTCTATTCTTTTGTTTGGGCTGCTTATGATCTTAATCCCACAGGTTCCTTCTCATCCCCCACCAGGAGTTGTTGTCTACACACTAAGACACCCTTTTGTTCATTAGTTAAAACTTTATTAGCAATTATGTGTTGGTTAATTTTCTATGGTTAATCTTTATCTATTTTCTTGTAATTATATTTTGTTTAATTTTCGATTTATGTATGTAAATATTTTCTTGATTATTTAGATAATTGTTTGACATTAAAGTTTATTATTGTTTCAATTTAAACTAGATTAGAATTTTAGATATATTATTTAGAATTCTAGTTAGGTTTAATTGTTGTCCTTTAGATTTTTTATTTTTTATGGATCTTTTAGTAAATATAACTCTGTTGATTCTTGGTTGAAGTTTTGGACTTATACCTGGAGTTTTAGTTTGATGTGAGGAATACTTTTGTCAATTGGTATAATCTTGATGGATGTCTTGAGCTTGATACTTGGTCATGATTTGGATTTGATACTCTTTTTGTTTGAGTTACTTTTGGCACATATTGAAGAAGCAACGGACTTTCTCCGTTAGGTATCACTAAAACTCAATGTTATCTCTCTTTTGCGCCTCACTAGTCTTGATGTCACATTTGCTTTTGTCTGATTACTTGTAACATCACCATTGATTCTAAAATGTATAAAAACAATTCAATTCATCTTAATTAATTACGGAAAAAAGGAACTCCGGAGTCTAGCATTTCGCACGTTCTGGATTGAACCGCAAATGGGCTAGCCTCACGCGTTGGTTCAATCACCGTTCGTATAAAAACAATTCGAATCATTTCTTAATTAATTACGGAAAAAAGGAACTCCGGAGTCTAGCATTCCGCACGTTCTGGATTGGACCGCAATTGGGCTAGCCCCAAGCGATGGTTCAATCACCATTCGTATTCAAAACAATTCAACAATCTTAAAGGATCAGGTATGATTCATCTCCATAGGAAAGTTGTTCCTCCTATCCCCACAAACACAAACAAAAATCTTACAAACAATTACTTTCAAAGGAAGAACGTGGCGTTACTTGTCGATACTTATATCCAAGTTTAAAGCTTCTTCCGATTTTATTTATTCTCAAAGAAAGAATGTGGCATTGCTTGTCGATCTTATATCCAAGTTTAAAGCTTCTTTCGATTTCTCATCTCTCAAACGTTTGTGGTGGAATAGGTGAGATACTTCTCTTAAAGATGACGACTTGTCTCTTTCTTTCAAATACAATTTAAAACCCACCAACCAATCCAAATCATTTTCATAATTAATTAGCGAGTAACTGAACTCCGGAGTCTCGCACTCCGCACGTTCTTGAATGCAACCGCAACATGGGCTAGCCCCACGCGTGGTTCATTCGCCCTCTCGTTTTAAAACACCTTTAACAAAGATCAAACATCTTTTCTCAAAAAACGAACATTGTTTAAATCTTTCTATCTCACAAACAAGCTAGCGCTTCAGCCTCCTAACGCGAGCAGATAAGCCAACGCTTAGCAGTAGAATGCATTTTCAAACAATCGTTCAATTAAAAAACACAAATCGTAGTCGCACGAACTACGAAGCTCTGACTTTCCCATTGCACAGGGGAATACGTAGGCACGGGGATTTTAATCCTTCGCAAGCATAATAATAAAAAACTTAATCTTTTCTTCGTCATAAATCACAATAATAAAAAACTTAACATTTCCCCATAACCAATAATAACTAAAACATTTCCTTAAAAGCAATCTTAATCAGTAAAAGAAGACAATAATAGCAAGTTAACATTTTAAGCGCAAACTAGACCAAGAGGTTCCCGTTGAGTACAACGGACGTGAGGGTGCCTAATACCTTCCCCTTGCGTAACTGACTCCCGAACTTAGATTAGTGGTTTCGTTGACCATTCTTATCCTTCATTTAGGTTGTGTCTATATCTCCCTTTTCTCCCGTAGAATAAATAGAATTAGGTGGCGACTCTGTTGTTTATTTTAGGATCGTATTTTTCGAGGTGCGACAGCTGGCGACTCTACTGGGGACTTTGCTTTATGCATAAGAGAGTCGAGCCTAGCTTAGGATAGTTTGCGTTTGTTTGCTGACTGGTTTGATTTGTCTTCTTTATTTGTTGTTGATATTTTATCTGCTGCTTCCTTCTTTATTATTTGCTCATTATATCTGCCTGTTGGATCTCGGGATATCACGAGTATGAAGTTGTACTTGAGTTTTGAAAAAGAAGAGGGAACACCTAAGTTTAGAATTGGATGTTATTAGTGTTAGTCTCCAAGGACTCGCTCCTTGCACGCCTAGCATGAAAGCTCCCCCAGATAGTTAGACTTTTCATAGATCTTGTCACAACGCAGCTAGCCTGTCGCGGGACCTGATTCATGAAAGGGCTGTGATTCTGGGACCCCCTAGGACCTGTTTCAATTTTGGTAGTTGTGTAATGTTAGGCTCCAAGGACTCGCTCCTTGCACGCCTAGCATGAGAACTCCACTCAAGGTAGACCTTATCGTTATTATCGTCACAATGCAGCTAGCCTGCGGCGGGGCGTTAGTACGATAAACGTCCGTGACTTTGAGTATCCTTATACTATCACCATAGAAGCTACCCTGTGAGTGGGTGTTATGGGTAAAGAATTTAGAACTCTCCACTTAAGGCTTACCAGTTAGGAGATTCCGAGTTACTTGTACCTTGGATCCAACACCTTGCCTTTATATTCAATTCTGGAGCTGTTTATGTTTGTGATTTTGAGCATTCTGAGCTTTGCATTCATTCGCATACCATTTGCATTTGCACTTGCATTGCATATCATCTTCCAACAATCCAACTCACCCATGTCTTATTCTCCATCAGTCAACTGTACTCGACCAGTCACCAGAGAAAGATGGACCAACTTGAGCAGGAAAACAGGGAGCTTAGAAGTGAAGTCACGACTTTGAGAAATCATATGGGAATATTCTCAACTACAATGAAGACTCTAATAGACAACCTTGTGCAGGAGAACACTGAACTCCGGGAAGAGATTCACAGCTTGAAGATTGATAGAGGGCGACTGATTTCTTTGGCCAAAGATCTGGCCATCTTTCGGTGTCGGTCAAATTCTACCTCTACTCGTCAGCGACGTCAGAATCAGCGGAGGTCTCCAAACAGTCCTGAAGGAGCGGCCCATCAGTTTGACCCAATCCCAATGACTTACAGACAATTGTGGTCTCATTTTGCTCGGAACTCAATAATGACACCCAGGAAGACTAGAGCCACGAGGTCTCGGCCCTGTGGGATCAATCCAAATACCAGTTGTGAGTTTCATGGTGGAGCACTGGGGCATCCGATTGAAGAATGCAAAGTCTTCCAGGAAAAGGTTCAAGAGATGATCGACTACGGGGTGTTGACCTTCAATGGAGGAATCCCGTTTGTTGACGGAGTGCCTTTGTGCTGATAGAAAACCCAAGAAAGTCCTTTCCAAATCAGTTCGTTGCTGGAGCATAGGACAAGTTCCTGAATGCACGCGATCGTTTCGATGCTTTGGAGCTGTCCTCTCAGATGTTTAGCTCATTTACTGCTCTCCATATGTATTTTGCTATGTTTTGTTAATGCATTTGTTTTGGCATGTAAGAACTTATTTGTTTTGAATGATTAATGCAATGAATATGTTTGTCTTGAAGTAATCCATTCGTATTCACTCATATTGCTTTTTCAACTTTATAATGCCAATATTATCCCATCTCTTGCCTAGGCAGAGAATTGGAGGGAGGATGACGAAATTAAAACGCAAATTCTCCAGTTGAATGCTTTTGATTAGAACCCTACTGATGATGTACAGGCATTGTTTCAAATTCCCAAACACTGGAGAAATAAAGAGTTAATCCCTAGTCAACCACTTCGAGCCTAGAAGTAGGAGCTTCTTTCAGATATTTCAAAACCCTTACACTCGACCCGGGGCAGGGTAATGTTCAGTTAATCTGATTACACAGTCAAATCATAAGATGAAACATCCCATCAGGGAATCCACTACAATTAATGACTTGACAGTCTCAACTTTCAGCCTTCCAATAATTAAAAAAAAAAAAAATCCCGCTAAGTCAAGCACCCAAAAAGAGACTTAGGCAAAAATCAGGGACCAAAGAGAAATTCGAGTTAGAAAAGGCCTTTCAATCCTCGACCTAAAAGCTTACGATTTAGTGACTACCATACCAAAGTTAAGGGGTCACTGATATCCATAGAGGACAAATAAGATGACTGTCATTTCAAGCGGACCTTGGAGCATCCTCTTTACGCTATCAAGACAAATGTATGTGTCGATTTAGCTGAACCTAGGATTGGAGAACATCACGGAGAGTGGGTGGGCACCAAATAAAATTTGAGCCTTTATCCTTTGTTTCTAAAATCGTGAACCAAACCACATTACAACCCTCAAAAGTCCTAATTGAAGTAGGGTTTATTTCGAAAGCACACTCGATGAGAAAGTGTTTCCCGACTCCCATTGAGCTTTGCTCAGAAATTTGTGTTGGCTTTATAAAAAAATGAATATCACCTCCTAGCTAGGGATTCGGTCACAGGCTATTGTGAAAATCTTTTCAAAAAAAAACATAAAAAAAAAACTTCGAGACAAACATGTGTGTTGCATTAGCAGTCTTAACATTAACCTTTTTGCTTGTAAGCATTTGCTTGATATCATAGAAGCCTATGTATGAGTACCAGTAATGAGCTTAATCTCTTGAGATTTGAAACTCTGATAAGTAGTTGAACAACCATTTCAGAGAATGATCACCCCTAGGAGCATTTTGCTTGAAGACTCTGCTAGACAGGGGCAGTTTGCCTTAATACTTTGCCAGTCAGGGGCAAGTTACTTGAAAACGTAGACAGCTAGGGGCAGTTTGCCTTAATACTTTGCCAGTCAGGGGCAAGTTACTTGAAAACGTAGCCAGCCAGGGGCAGTTTGCCTTAATACCTTGCCAGCCAGGGGCATTTTGCTTGAAGACTCTGCTAGACAGGGGCATGTTGTTGGAATACTTTGCCAGACAGGGGCAAATTTCTTGAAGACTTTGCTAAACAGGGGCAAGTCGTTTCCCAATTTGTGCTTACACATTCTTATCATCCCTAAAAGGATAAGTATTGAAGACTCATTTGTGCCAAGTACAGTTAATCTGAGGCAGTGACGTCGAGATTCGACGAATCTCTACAAGAGTTTGAAGACACTGAGGCATCGTGAACGCCAAGTCTTCTATAAAATCCTCTTGAGATAATCTTTTCTCACAAACCATTTTTGTGGGCGCATGACCACGTGTTCCCCTAAGCAAGACGCTCTTAGGATATACCTTGCAAGTATCTCCAAATGACGGGGTCCTCACGCCAAGTTGCTAGGGGCATGACTCATTATTTTCTGGTGGATTTCTTTTACTACTTAGTGCTTCAAGTGAGATACTAAGTCTAGTATCCCCAATTGAGCCTTGATTCAAGCTTCTCCAGCTGAATCTGATTTTCTATCCCCAACGGAGTACAAGTTTTACTTCATCCTAAGCAAACATAGTTTGTATGGTTGCTTCCTTCTGATAGATGTTGAAGTTAGAAGACTTGCCTGGGTTTATTTCCCGAATGAAGTGTATTCCTCTCCTCAAAGAGACTTGGGCCTTGTAGCTGGACTCTGCTCCATAAATGGCTCTCTACCCTATCTTCAGTGATTGCGTACACTCTGACAAGATTGGTCGGGTATTCGTTTGTTGTGATGTTTATTTCATCGCCAGTGTATCTCTTGTGTCTGTTTTGTCTGTTTGTCAGCATAAACATAACGCATATACATACATGTACATCATAATTGAATTCATATTCATATGTATATTCATGTCGCATTCATTAATGCATACCTCCTTCACTTTGGTCGCGTTTATCCCCGAGTGATGTGTCTCTCTCAAAATAGAGTTGTCAGCCTTAGGCAGAAAATGTACATTCTTTCTAATTCCCCACTGATTTGTTACCCTCGTGGAAGACTTTTGCTTTAGTTCCCCTTTCCACACTTGGATAGGATTAATCCCCAATTGAGTTTATTCCTCATGGGTTAGTGTCTTGCTTGACAGTTTCTTTCCAGCTCGTTCCTGGATTGAATTTTGGTCGTTGACATTTTTGATGATTGAACTACCAATTGGAAAGTGCATTTATTTTGCACCTTTGGACACTTTGTCTCCTAGAAGGAATTGAAGGTTCCCCATTGAAGACAAATTTGTGCTCTCCAGCAGGGTTGTTACAACATTCTCCTGGATTGTTTATACCCGACAACAAGTGGCAGTCTCTCTATTCGAGAAGCTTGTTTTGTCCTAAAACTTCCAATTGGAATCAACAGATGACCGTCTCTTTCCGAGCAGTCGTTCCATCCCCAGCAATTCTAGATGGAAAGTGGATTCATTTTGCACCTTCAGATGCTTAGTTTCCCAGAAGAAATTTATTGAAGGCTTCAATTGAAGACAAACTTGGTTTTCCAGCAGTGTTGTTGCAACATCCTCTTGGAATACTTATACCTGACAACAAGTGGCAGTCTCCTTATTGGAGAAGCTTGTTCTTATCCCTGGACCTCTAATCGGAATTAACAAGTGGCCGTCTCCTTATTTGAGAAGCTTGTTTCTTATCCACGGATTTCCCAGTAAATCAATAGATGGCATTCTCTTTTTGAGCAGTTTGTTCATCCTCAGCAAGGTTTCTGTTCTATCAAATGGCATCTCCCCTGTTCAGCGGAGAAGTTTGGTATGAATTTATTAATTTTCAACAAATGGCATCTCATCCAGACAAGGTGAGAAGTTTGTTCGGCAAATGGCATCTCATCTAGACACGGTGAGAAGTTTGTCGTGATTCCAATTTTCAACAAATGGCATCTCATCCAGACAAGATGAGAAGTTTGTTCGGCAAATGGCATCTCATCTAGACAATGTGGGAAGTTTGTCGTGATTCCAATTTTCAACAAATGGCATCTCATCTAGACAAGATGAGAAGTTTGTTCGGCAAATGGCATCTCATCTAGACAAGGTGGGAAGTTTGTCGTGATTCCAATTTTCAACAAATGGCATCTCATCCAGACAAGGTGAGAAGTTTGTTCGGCAAATGGCATCTCATCTAGACAAGGTGGGAAGTTTGTCGTGATTCCAATTTTCTATCAAATGGCTATCTCTTCCATACAAGTCGAGAAGTTTGATATGAATCTCTTTTATTTTTCCAACAAATGGCTATCTCTTCTAGACAAGTTGAGAAGTTTGTTGTGAATTTTCCAATTTCCGTCAAATGGCCATCTCTTCCATACAAGTCGAGAAGTTTGAGCGTGAAGTTGTTCTCCATCATATGGCTGTTTCTTTCAGAAGAAGGGAAGTATGATGAATGTTCTATCAAATGGCTATCTCTTCCATACAAGTCGAGAAGTTTGATACGAACCTCTTTTATTTATCCAACAAATGGCTATCTCTTCCATACAAGTTGAGAAGTTTGTTGTGAATTTTCCAATTTCCGCCAAATGGCCATCTCTTCCATACAAGTCGAGAAGTTTGAGCGTGAAGTTGTTCTTCATCATATGGCTGTCTCTTTCAGAAGAAGGGAAGTATGATGAATGTTCTATCAAATGGCTATCTCTTCCATACAAGTCGAGAAGTTTGATACGAACCTCTTTTATTTATCCAACAAATGGCTATCTCTTCCATACAAGTTGAGAAGTTTGTTGTGAATTTTCCAATTTCCGCCAAATGGCCATCTCTTCCATACAAGTCGAGAAGTTTGAGCGTGAAGTTGTTCTTCATCATATGGCTGTCTCTTTCAGAAGAAGGGAAGTATGATGAATGTTCTATCAAATGGCTATCTCTTCCATACAAGTCGAGAAGTTTGATACGAACCTCTTTTATTTATCCAACAAATGGCTATCTCTTCCAGACAAGTTGAGAAGTTTGTTGTGAATTTTTTCCAATTTCCGTCAAATGGCTATCTCTTCCATACAAGTCGAGAAGTTTGAGCGTGAAGTTGTTCTTCATCATATGGCTGTCTCTTTCAGAAGAAGGGAAGTATGGTGAGAGTTCTGTTCAATGGCATCTTTAGTTAAGTCTCGGCAGAAGATTTGACAACAGGTGATTCCTTTTATTTCTGGCAAGTCTCGGCAGAAGATTTCCAGTCTACCTCGGCAGAAGGTATTTACTTTTATAAGCTAGACGATGGCATCCTTAGTTAAATCTCGGCAGAAGATTTGGCGACAGGTGTATCCTCAGTTAATCCTCGACAATAGGAATTTTATTTTGATACCTCGGCAGAAGGTATCTCATTCTTAAATTCTCTGGTAATCTCGGCAGAAGATCTCCAGCAGATTTCGATAGAATTTGTTTTCTTACCAAGATCTCGGCAGTAGAGTTTTGGTTCACTTAGTATACCTCGGCAGAAGGTATTCCATTCTTAGTTTCTCTGGTAATCTCGGCAGTAGATCTCCAGCAGACTTCAACATAATTTGTTTCCGTTCCAAGATCTCGGCAGTAGATTCTTGGTTCATTTAATCTGCCTCGACAGAAGGTATTCCATTTTCGGATTCTCTGGTAATCTCGGCAGTATATCTCCAGTAGACTTCGGAAGATTTGGTTTTCGTTTCAGAATCTCGGCAGTAGATTTCTGTTTCGTTTTGATGCACCAACAGAAAGTTTTTCCAAATGAGGTTTCAAATCTCGGCAGTAGATTTCCTCAAAGTGGAATGTTTGTTCAAAGATTTCGAATCATCTTGGGATTCGTAGACAGTTGTCGTCTGGTTTCGCTCAAGATAAATCCTCGTATGGTCTGTATTCCAGTTATGTGTGTTTAATCCCCAGTGGTGTCAGTTTTCTTTCCCAATAGCATTGTAGCCTTCATCTTGCATTTTTGCATTACATATCATGTCATTTTCATCTGCATTTTTCGGTCAAAATTTTAGGTATTCTGATATTTAATCCTCCTCCATTTTGAATGTACAAAAAAAAATCTTTGTTACTCGTACATTCAAGTTCAGGATGATTAAATAGGGGCAGCTGTCATACCCTAAATTTTGACCAGAAATTTTCAAAGTTTTGTTCATTTTTTTTGACGTGTTTTCGTCGATTTATCAAAAATTGACCTTTTTTTGTATTTTCAAGATAAGACATATCATTAATCATTATTTATTATATTTGTGTTCGACTTTTATTCAGTATCATTTTATTTTATATTTGATTTCGGAATATTAATTTAATTTTAGAAATTAGTTAGAGTTTTTGCTTGTACCATTTTAAATCATTTCTTTTATTTATTTGCTATAATTTAAGTTGAC
This sequence comes from Lathyrus aphaca, assembly GCA_963966055.1. NCBI lineage: Eukaryota > Viridiplantae > Streptophyta > Magnoliopsida > Fabales > Fabaceae > Lathyrus > Lathyrus aphaca. The sequence continues at coordinate 242,710,301 of OZ014519.1, read as the reverse complement.
CCTTTTTTAATTTAATTTCATAAATTTAATTATTATTTTCTAAAAAAATCAATTTGAGTCAGTTTAGATTTTTTTATTAGTTTAATAATCCTACTAGTTTTACTTATCATTTTAACTTAGACCATTTAGAATTAGTTTTTAATTTTGCTTAAGTTTAATTTTAATTTACTTTATTTTTTTTTTACTTTTTATTATTTATTTATTTATGTCTGGATTAATTGCTTTCCCCATTTAATTAGTTTATAATAGTTTTTATCTATTTATTACTATTATTTTATTTATTACTTTAATTATTCTGGTTTCACTTGGTTGGTTTAGAGTTGATTAAGTTAGTTTAAAGTCCAAATTTATAGTCCAAGCCAAACCAACTCCCCTACACAATACAATCACACAGCCTGCTCTACCTCCAAACTTCCATATAGCTAACATCATTTCACAGCCTGCATCCAAAAGTTGAAAAGACTTGTCAACAGCAAAAAGGGGGACACTCAAAAAACAACCGGATTTTCCTCTTCTACAATGTTAAACACAAAAAAAACCAACGGATAACAGGAGGCTGAGCTGCAGGACCTTGATACTACCTTCATGCTCTTCTTCCTGAAAAGACATCTGCTACCGAGCAACTCACCTTTTTTTTTCCACACAAAAGGGACTTTTTCTCTGACTCTCTAAAGAGGGCAGAACGAGATCCAACAAAAGGAGGATTTTTCTCCAACCTTCTGGACAATAACCTTCTTGCATCCTCCATAAAACCATTTTTAAAACTCCACAAAGCGGGGGACGGGGGGGACGCTTACCATAACAACAAAGGACCGAAACAAGCCCTTCAGGAATTCCTCAACAACAACAATCTCAGGAACCTGCAAAACCAGAACAAATAATTTTTGAGTTTCAGACTCTCTCCTGGTTCTACCCTGCAAAACCTCTTCCATCAACAACCATCATTTTCATCGTCCTCCCTCACCCTTCTGAAAACATAACCAAACCTTCAGAAACCTGCAAAACAACCAGCAAACAAACACACAGAAAACCTTTTAGAATTCCCCTGCACTTCTCTTTCTCGCCGCCATTTACGAACTAAAACCAATAACAAAACCAGAAAACCCCTCCTTCCGAAAAAAACTATTCAAACAACAAACCTGGAAACCAATCTCGCCGCGGCCTCGCGAACAAGAAATAACACTTCAAACCAGACCTTACGCCACCACCAAACTCGCCGACGAACCCTCCTCTCACACCTCGATTATCTGTCAACTGCCTTCTCCTTCACCTTCGCACCCTTCTTCCAATCCCGCAAAAACCGTTCCACCACAAACAATCGCGCCATCACCACCTCAACAATCTGAGAAAACCTTGAATCTTCCGCCCTGTTCTTTACACACCCCCCCCCCCAAATCAAATACACGAATAAGCCTTTATCACTGTGGTTTCTCAACAAAACACAGCAAACCGTCCTTCATCACCACCACTTGTTTGAAACACCAATCAACCGAACAACCTTTCCACCCTCAACGGCGTCTCCAGCCTTCTTCTTCAAACCGCACAACCCAAACCCTTCTTCCACTTTCAGAAACAGAAACACCTCCTCCCTCCGCCGCTCGCACGCCCTACAAACCCAGAAATCCATCCACGAACATTCCGCCGTAACAGTGCGAAGCTCAAGCCAACAGCTTGTTACCGTTCACCCACAACATCCCTTCAATTCCATCTTAACCTAAACAAAAAAACAGAGTTTAGAGGATGAGAGATTTGAACCACAAACCCGAAACGCAAACCAAATCCCTGACTCGCGAAACCGCTATTCCGAGCTATCAAACCAAAAACATAACCTTTCTCCATCCCTCCATCGACCTCTCCCTCATTCATTAACCAATCACAGCCACACCAACACCCATCGCCTTAACCCTTCTCCCGCTTCCATCTTGGCCTCAAATCGCGCCTCACCATCGAAGAACATCAGCTTCACACAAACTGTAAACCTGTGAGAAAACCAGAACAGAAAAACCATATCACTACACCACCATACCAACCGAACCGTCATCCAAAGAACGCCGGAGAACACAAATCGCAATCTCTTCATCAACAACAACAACCAAAGAACCTTCACCAAAAGACTCACCTCAACATAAAACCGCAGAAACAGAACAACTTTGAAGAACCAAAACATCAACAGAAAACAACCGGAGAACCTCGATAGTCCGAAAAAGATCGCAAACGTCAGTTCACCCTTTCAACCCACCTTCGAACACCCATCCCTCGACGATAAACTCCTCAAACCAGAACCATCATCAAACTATCTTCAGTCGAAACACATCCATAGTCAAACCAATCGCGGGATCGAACGAACCAAACCCTAAATCGCCGACCAAAATCCGGATCCACCGCCGCCGTCGATGCCGGAAACCACCCAAACTGAAAGCAGCAAACCGCGTCGTGGAGGTTCGCGAGCGTGAGCGTGAGAGGGTCATCGCGACCGTGTGAAGAGAGAGACGAGGGAGGAATCCGCCGCCACTGAGGTTTTTTTTTGAAACGGTATGGGAATCTCCGTCGAATCTGCGTTGTTGAGGGAGAAGCTACCTTGAGACGAATTCGTCGCCGAACTATGTTACGTTTTCTTCTCTTTCTTTCTCTTTCATTGTTTTGTTTGTTGCTCTCTCTCCTCTTAGGGTGACGGTATGCGCGAAGAGGAGGGTCATAGCCCTTTCACCAAACTCTCTTTTATTATTTATTATTTTTATTACTTTTATTTATTTATTTATTTATTTTTTACCTTGTGTTTCTCTATTCTTTTGTTTGGGCTGCTTATGATCTTAATCCCACAGGTTCCTTCTCATCCCCCACCAGGAGTTGTTGTCTACACACTAAGACACCCTTTTGTTCATTAGTTAAAACTTTATTAGCAATTATGTGTTGGTTAATTTTCTATGGTTAATCTTTATCTATTTTCTTGTAATTATATTTTGTTTAATTTTCGATTTATGTATGTAAATATTTTCTTGATTATTTAGATAATTGTTTGACATTAAAGTTTATTATTGTTTCAATTTAAACTAGATTAGAATTTTAGATATATTATTTAGAATTCTAGTTAGGTTTAATTGTTGTCCTTTAGATTTTTTATTTTTTATGGATCTTTTAGTAAATATAACTCTGTTGATTCTTGGTTGAAGTTTTGGACTTATACCTGGAGTTTTAGTTTGATGTGAGGAATACTTTTGTCAATTGGTATAATCTTGATGGATGTCGTGAGCTTGATACTTGGTCATGATTTGGATTTGATACTCTTTTTGTTTGAGTTACTTTTGGCACATATTGAAGAAGCAACGGACTTTCTCCGTTAGGTATCACTAAAACTCAATGTTATCTCTCTTTTGCGCCTCACTAGTCTTGATGTCACATTTGCTTTTGTCTGATTACTTGTAACATCACCATTGATTCTAAAATGTATAAAAACAATTCAATTCATCTTAATTAATTACGGAAAAAAGGAACTCCGGAGTCTAGCATTTCGCACGTTCTGGATTGAACCGCAAATGGGCTAGCCTCACGCGTTGGTTCAATCACCGTTCGTATAAAAACAATTCGAATCATTTCTTAATTAATTACGGAAAAAAGGAACTCTGGAGTCTAGCATTCCGCACGTTCTGGATTGGACCGCAATTGGGCTAGCCCCACGCGATGGTTCAATCACCATTCGTATTCAAAACAATTCAACAATCTTAAAGGATCAGGCATGATTCATCTCCATAGGAAAGTTGTTCCTCCTATCCCCACAAACACAAACAAAAATCTTACAAACAATTACTTTCAAAGGAAGAATGTGGCGTTGCTTGTCGATACTTATATCATAGTTTAAAGCTTCTTCCGATTTTATTTATTCTCAAAGAAAGAATGTGGCATTGCTTGTCGATCTTATATCCAAGTTTAAAGCTTCTTTCGATTTCTCATCTCTCAAACGTTTGTGGTGGAATAGGTGAGATACTTCTCTTAAAGATGACGACTTGTCTCTTTCTTTCAAATACAATTTAAAACCCACCAACCAATCCAAATCATTTTCATAATTAATTAGCGAGTAACTGAACTCCGGAGTCTCGCACTCCGCACGTTCTTGAATGCAACTGCAACATGGGCTAGCCCCACGCGTGGTTCATTCGCCCTCTCGTTTTAAAACACCTTTAACAAAGATCAAACATCTTTTCTCAAAAAACGAACATTATCTAAATCTTTCTATCTCGCAAACAAGCTAGCGCTTCAGCCTCCTAACGCGAGCAGATAAGCCAACGCTTAGCAGTAGAATGCATTTTCAAACAATCGTTCAATTAAAAAACACAAATCGTAGTCGCACGAACTACGAAGCTCTGACTTTCCCATTGCACAGGGGAATACGTAGGCACGGGGATTTTAATCCTTCGCAAGCATAATAATAAAAAACTTAATCTTTTCTTCGTCATAAATCACAATAATAAAAAACTTAACATTTCCCCATAACCAATAATAACTAAAACATTTCCTTAAAAGCAATCTTAATCAGTAAAAGAAGACAATAATAGCAAGTTAACATTTTAAGCGCAAACTAGACCAAGAGGTTCCCGTTGAGTACAACGGACGTGAGGGGTGCCTAATACCTTCCCCTTGCGTAACTGACTCCCGAACTTAGATTAGTGGTTTCGTTGACCATTCTTATCCTTCATTTAGGTTGTGTCTATATCTCCCTTTTCTCCCGTAGAATAAATAGAATTAGGTGGCGACTCTGTTGTTTATTTTAGGATCGTATTTTTCGAGGTGCGACATAGTTCCTCCTAAATCTAAGGGTATGAGGATATTTGGTTGTGTCTTGATTAAAGCCCAAGAGTGAAGCTGAAAGGGTTTATTTTGTGTCTTGATCAAAGCCCAAGAGTGAAGCTGAAAGGTTGTTTGTGTCTTGATCAAAGCCCAAGAGTGAAGCTAAAAAAGGTTGTTTGTGTCTTGATCAAAGCCCAAGAGTGAAGTTGAAAGGTTTATTTAACTGTCTTGTTCAAAGCCCAAGATTGAAGCTGGAAGGTTTATATGTGTCTTGATCAAAGCCAAGATTGAAGCTGAAAGACACAGTAGAGAGAATTTGTCATCTCTAAAGAGAGGGAAGTTGATTTATATATGCCTTGATTAAAGCCCAAGGTTGAATCTTAACAAAGAAAAGTGAATCTACCGAGAAAAGTTTATTTGTCTTGTACAAAGCCCAAGATTGAGGCTAAAAGTTTGTGAGAGACTGACTCATGAGGGGAGTTTTATCTGTCTTGTACTAAGCCCAAGATTGAGGCTAAAAACATTATTTGGCTTATGCCTAGCCTAGTGAGTAGATGATTTGGGTGGATATTTTTGTAAGAGGAGACATGTCTGTTGCGAATTTGTAGAGACATGTATTCACTTGAATGATTGTGGTTGGATAAATTATTGGTGAAAATTCAATTGAATAAAGCCCAATAGGAGGCTATCGCTGTGGGAATTTTCGTTTGCTTAAGGAATCTTAGAGGGTGAAGAGACTTTCCAAGTCTACTGGTTGATACCTTTTGTAGGAAGAGATCAATTGAATAAATCCCAAGAGGAGGCTGACCACTATGGGAAATACAAGGGGAAAATCAATTACATAAAGCCCAAGAGGATGATATCTGTGAGAAATTACTTCCAACTGATGGTGGAAGATACCCTAGAGGTTCAAAAATATGACTAGGGGGAGATAAATTGAATAAATCCCAAGAGTAGGCTACTTGATTCATTTTCTTGTGAGGATGGTCAATTGAAAAAAAAACTAAGAGGAAGTTATCTTATCCATATGTTGGAGAGATATATATTGAACAAAGCCCAAGATGAGGCTATCTATTACATTAAGGTGTGAGAGAGTGTTGCCCTGAGGAAAATTCCATTTGTGGTGGAGAGTTTGAACTAAGGATATATCATATGCTTTTAGGAAGCCCATGGGTCCTTGCACAAAGCCCAAAAGGAGGCTGGCTGGGAGGACATGATGAGGGTATGCCTATTCCTATAGGTTTTGATGCTTCTGTGGGTGGTTGACTACAAATCTATCATATGCTTTTATAAAGCTCGAGGGTCCTTATACAACTCTAGGAGAGGCCTAGTGGTGTATTGTGATATGATTGAATGTTTTTTTAATGATTCTTTTGACTATGGTTTGAAATGATTAGATGATTTTTAAGAATGATACTATGAGTTAAACTGGGAAGCAAAGGCCTAGTATCCCTGGGAAGGGATTGCACAAAGTTTTTATTTATTATATCCTATTTGATAATTAAGAAGTGTTTTATTATGAAGATTGGGAAAAGATTGAGAATTGTACGTCAGCAGCGGTCCGTCAGCGGGGATCTGTCGGTGGAAAAGAGAATGGGAATGAGATTGAGAATGGGGATGAGACTTAAACTTGACTAAAAGGTCAAATTTCATTTTGAAAAGATTGGGAGAGAAATTATTGGGACTTGTACCACAAGGAGGCCCAGATGAATTTCTATGCAAAAAGCAATTACGCCGAGTTTTTGAAAACATACGGGGGAGTTGAAAACCCCAATCTAATTTATTTACAAAAAGGAATGGGTCTTATACTCTATTAGAGACCCAAATTGATTTGTGATTTGAAAATTGAGGGTGAAAACATGAAACCCTAATTTTGATATAAAAGTATATTTTAAATGAATAAAAATCAATTAAATCAATAAAAAATTATCAAACATATGCAAAAAAAAAAAAGGTGTGACCTTGAATTTATGTTTGAAAAATCAAGTTTGATTTATACAAAAGTTTTGAAATTCATTTGTATTGAAAAATCAAGAGAAAAAATATATTTAAATGTAAAAAAATAAAAGAAATTCTTTAAAATATTTAAAATTATATCAAATAATAAATTTTTTTTGATCTTTTTTATGAAAATAATTATTTAAATGTATGTTTGACAAGTGTGTAAAAATCATTTTAAAATAATTAAATTTGAGTGCAAAAAATAATTATTTGAAGATGATATATAAAAATATATATTAAAATGTGAAAAATGTGAAGAAAATAAAAATAAAACACAGTTTGGCAAAAGGGGGGTGGAACCCCCGCCCTTTGGGAGAGAGAGACATGAAAACACGCGCAACTACCACTAGAGTGGTGATACATCTGTTGATTTAAACCAACATATAAATATATATTATAAGCTTGCTTCTAAGTTTGGAAAATGGCACACCATGGCCATCTTCTTCCTTGTGCTAGCACACAAATTGCAAAAACCATTATATCTTTTGGAATACGTAACCATTTTGGATGAACTAAAGATGAAAATTGTGTGTTTTGATCCCAGGAATTCAATGGTACAAATTAATTTCATTTACTTTTAACGTGCAGCAAGATATATGAACATGGGTGTATGAACCCTAATTATGAAAAGCAACTACACAATCGTGTTTATGAGAGGTATGATTCAATATTTTGAGGGGAAACAACTAACATGTGATTATGAACAATTGGAAAAACTATTGTGTTATGAAATATGCATGCATTATGGAATTACTTGATTGCAAAACACAATATGTTAGAATAACAAACACAACAACAATAACAATAATAATAAGAGCAATGTTATTTAGTACGAATGAATTTGAAGAATAAATGTAAGAATGCACACGTGTCACTATTTTAGAGGTTAATTTTAAATTGATTTTAAATTAAACTTCCTTTTTAATAGGGATCATGGGGTAGTGGTGATAATGAATGGTTGAGATTTATTCTTACATTTCTTGTTTTCACTTTTTCTTACTATTAAGCATTTTCCTAAAAATAATAACAGTTAAAATGAAGAAAAAACAATAACAATGAAACAACAACAAGAAAAACAACAACAACAACAACAACCACAATCATAATATCAATAAAAGACAACAAATGTAACCAAAAAAAAAGAACAAGCACAACGATAACACCAATAAAAACACAAATACCAAGAACAACAACAACAACAACAACAACAACAACATTTAACAATAATAAATCAAGAAAACATATGAAGGAAAATAATATAGGTTACCTGGTGATTTGCTTATTCAAAGGTGCAATCCTTCTCAATCAGTCAAAATCGAAGAATAATAAAAAAAAACAATTATGTTAAATAACAAACACAATAGGAATATCAACAACAATAACAATAACAAATATAATAAAGAAAAAAAAACAATATCAACAATAACAACAACCAAACAATAGCAAGAAACACAACAAAACTGGATTTGAGGGGTATTAAGAGTCCCACATTGAATAAAATATGAACTAACAGTATATTTATAAGTGACATAGGTTTTATAAAGTTGATTTAAGTCCAACCCAAGTTTTAATAACATTAATGTTTAAATGAACAATTTTTTATTCAACCAACTCTTATAAATTATGTTTATAAACAATACATTGATCATCGATTGATAAAAATCTCATTGAGATAGTAACATATAATTCATTTTCACCTAGAGAATCAAGAGACTTATGAGCTTTAGCTAATGCCGAAGACCTTGCATAAGCAAACTCCTTTCGCATTCCCTTACAAAGTCATAAACAAATAATCAAAATTCATTGAATATGCATTGTTTGTATAGATGATCTCAAATTTATAAAAAAAAATTGAATAAAAAAAAAACTCAGCTAAAAATTTCAAGGTAGGAATTATCTCGTAAATGGGCAAGTAATATTGAAATTAAAAGTTTATCTAGATTAATACCTTGTAAATGAATCGCATCTGCCAAATTCAACTCATAATAAGTGTATTAAATAAGTTTTTCTTTTAATACATAAGTCTTTTGTAGGTTAGGAATTATCTAAAGCTTCTACATACATAATTTTTATAGATAAGGCTTTATATAGATAGACAGGATTATTAAAGCTTAACTACTTTAGTGTTAAGAATCAACATCTTTTTAATTATAAATTTTTTATTTAAACTATAAATATACATTGCAAAAAATAGATTATATTACAAATATATAATTTAATAAATAATAATAATAAGACATAAGGATTACTAGTAATAGTCTATAAAGAATTATAATGTTTTAAAACTTGAAGATATTTCAAAGTTCCATTCTAAGTATATATACTATATAATCTAATTATTAATATATTTTGTATCTTAAATAATTAAAATACAATGGTAGAATAAGTATATTTAAACCATATATAAGATAAATTATTTAAATCATTTAAATATCAACAACAATAACAAAAATAATGAAAAAACAACAATATCAACAATAACAACAACCAAACAACAACAATAAAAAACAACAACAGCCACAATCATAACATCAATAAAAAAACATCAACAAATACAACAACCAGAACAACGATAACACCAATAAAAACACAAACACCAAGAACAACATCAACAACAACAATAACAACAACAAATCAAAAAAACATATGAACAAAAATAATATAAGTTACCTGGTGATTTGCTTATTCAAATGTGTAATCCTTATTCACCGATGTCTAAATCACTCGAACTCGAAGAAAAACAAAAAGGACTATGTTAGAATAACAAACACAATAGGAAAATCAACAATACAAAAATAACGGGAAAAAAACAACATCAACAATAACAACAACCAAACAATGACAATAAAAACAACAATCACAATAAAAAAAACATATTAAGGAAAAGAATATAGGTTACCCGGTGATTAGCTTATTCAAATGCGTCATATTTATTCACGGAAGTCCCAATCAGTCGAAATCGAAGAAAAACAAAAAACACTATGTTAAAATAACAAACACAACAACAATAGCAATAACAATAATAGTTAAAATGAAGAAAAAAAACAATAACAACTATCAAACAATAGCAAGAAAAACGACAACAACAACAACAACAACAACCACAATCATAACTTCAATAAAAGACAACAACAAATGCAACAACAACCACAAAAATCAACAAGCAGAACGATAACACCAACAAAAACATAAATACCAAAAACATCAACAACAACATTAACAATAATAAATCAAGAAAACATATGAAGGAGAAGAATATATATTACATGGTGATTTGCTTATTCAAATGTGTAATCTATCCTTATTCATGGAGGTCCCAATCAGTCGAAATCGAAGAAAAACAAAAAAAAACTATGTTAGAATAACAAACACAACATGAATATAAACAACAATAACAAAAATATTGAAAAAACAACAATATCAACAATAACAACACCCAAAACTATTGCAAGAAAAACAACAATATACACAATCATAACATCAATATAAAAACAACAAATACAACAAAAACAACCACAACAACAAGAACAACGATAACACCAACAAAAACACAAACACAAACACCAATAACTGCATCAACATTAACAATAAAAAAATCAAGAAAATGAATAAAAGAAAAGAATATAGGTTACCTAAATATTTGTTAATTCAATTGTGCAATCCTTATTCACGAAGATCTTAATTAGTCGAAATCGAAGAAAAAGAAAAAGAACTATGTTAGAATTATAAAAACAACAACAATAGCAACAACAATAACAATAATTATTAGGAAAAAACAATATGAACAATAACAACAACCAAACAATAGCAAAAAAACAAAAAACAAAATACAATCACAACATCAATATAAAAACAACAAATACAACAACCACAACAACAAGAGCAATGATAAAAATAACAAAAACGCAAACATCAATAATTGAATCAACAACAACATTAAAAATAAAAAATCAAGAAACTATATAAAGGAAAACAAATATAGGTTATCTGGTAATTTGCTTATGCAAATGTGCAATCTTTGTTGATGAAGGTCTCAATCAGTCAAAATCGAAGAAAAACAAAAAACACTATGTTAGAATAACAAACACAACAACAATAGCAACAACGATATCAATAATAATGAGAAAAAAAAACAATAATAGCAACAATAAAAATAACAACATCAAGAAAAACAAAAAGAACCACAATCATAACATCAATAAAAAAACAACAAATACAACAACAAGCACAACGATAACACCAACAAAAACACAAACACCAAGAACAACATCAACAACATTTATAATAAAAAATCAAGAAAATATATGAAGGAAAAGAATATAGGGTACCCGGTGATTTCCTTATTTAAAGGTGCAATCCTCCTAATCAGTTAAAATCGAAGAAAAAGAAAAAGAACTCTTATATAATAATAAACACAACAGCAATAACAACAACAATAATAGTAATTCTGGAAAAAAACAATGATATCAACAATAATAACAACCAAACAATAGCAAAAAAACAACAACCAAAATCATAACATCAATAAAAACAACAACAACAACCACAATCATAACATCAATAAAAAACAACAACAAATAAAACAACAACCACAATAAACAAAACAATGATGACACCAACTAAAACACAAACACAAAGAACAACATCAACAACAACATTAACAATAAAAAAATCAAGAAAACATATTAAGAAAAAGAATATAGTTTACCCAGTGATTTGCTTATTCAAATGTTTCATCCTTATTCACGGAAGTCCCAATCAGTAAAATTGGAGAAAACAAAAACACTATGTTAAAATAACAAATACAACAACAATAGCAATAACAATGACACAATAAAAATGAAGAAAAAACAATAACAACAATCAAACAATAGCAAGAAAAACAACAACAACAACCACAATCATAACATCAATAAAAGACAATAACAACATGAATATCAACAATACAAAAATAATGAAAAAAAACAACATCAGCAAACACGACAACAACAACAACAACATCAATAACGCCAAAAAAACTCAAACACCAATAGCATCATCAACAACAACATTAACAATAAAAAATCAAAAAAATATATTAAGGAAAAGAATATAGGTTAGCTGGTGATTTGCTTATTCAAATGTGACATTCTTATTCATGGAAGTCCCAATCAGTCAAAATCGAAGAAAAACAAAAAACACTATGTTAGAATAACAAACACTACAACAATAGCAATAACAATAACAGCTAAAATGAAGAAAAAAACAATGACAATAATCAAACAACAGCAAAAAAAAAACAACTACCACAATCATAACATCAATAAAAGACAACAACAACTATAACAACAAGAAAAATAATAAATCAACTTTATATAAGAGTTATTTTTCCTATTCTTCGATTTCGACTGATCGAGACCTCGGTGAACAAGGATTGTAAATTTGAATAAGAAAATCATCAGGTAACTTATATTCTTTTCGTTCATATGTTTTCTTGATTAGTTATTGTTAATGTTGTTTTTTATACTATTCTTGGTGTTTGTGTTTTTGTTGTTCTTGTTGTTGTGGTGTTATCGTTGCATTTGTTGTTGTTTTTTATTGATGTTATGATTGTGGTTTATGTTTTTTTTTCTTGTTGTTATTGTTATTGTTGCTTTTTTCATTGTTATTGTTATTGTTGTTACTATTGTTGTTGTGTTTATTATTCTAACATAGTTCTTTTTCTTTTTCTTCGATTTCGACTTAATGAGACCTCCATGAATAAGGATTGCACATTTGAATAAGGAAATCAACAGGTAACCTATATTTTTTTATTTTATATATTTTCTTAATTTGTTATTGTTAATGTTGTTGCTGATGTTTTTGTCGGTATTTTCATTGTTCTTGTTGTTATGGTGTTATCGTTGCATTTGTTGTTGTTTTTTATTAATGTTATGATTGTGGTTTGTGTTCTTTTTATTGTTGTTATTGTTATTGTTATTGTTGTTGTTATTGTTTCTTTTTTCATTGTTATTGTTATTGTTGTTGCTATTGTTGTTGTGTTTATTATTCTAACATTTTTCTTTTTCTTTTTCTTCGTTTTCGACTTATTGAGACCTCAATGAATAAGGATTTCACATTTGAATAAGGAAATCAATAGGTAACCTATATTTTTTTACTTTATATATTTTTTTAATTTGTTATTGTTAATGTTGTTGTTGATGTTTTTATCGGTATTTTCATTGTTCTTGTTGCTATGGTGTTATCGTTGCATTTGTTTTTTTTTTTTTATTAATGTTATGATTGTGGTTTGTGTTCTTTTTCTTGTTGTTATTGTTATTGTTGTTGTTATTGTTGTTGTTATTGTTGCTTTTTTCATTGTTATTGTTATTGTTGTTGCTATTGCTGTTGTGTTTATTATTCTAACATTTTTCTTTTTCTTTTTCTTCGTTTTCGACTTATTGAGACCTCCATGAATAAGGATTGCACATTTGAATAAGGAAATCAACATGTAATCTATATTTTTTTTCTTTATATATTTTCTTAATTTGTTATTGTTAATGTTGTTGTTGATGTTTTTGTCGGTATTTTCATTGTTCTTGTTGTTATGGTGTTATCGTTGCATTTGTTGTTGTTTTTTTTATTGATGTTATGATTGTGGTTTGTGTTCTTTTTCTTGTTGTTATTGTTATTGTTGTTGTTATTGTTGATTTTTCAATTTATTGTTATTGTTGTTGCTATTTATGTTGTGTTTATTATTCTAACATTTTTCTTTTTCTTCGATTTCGACTTATTGAGACCTCTATGAATAATGATTGCACATTTGAATAAGGAAATCAACAGGTAACCTATATTTTTACTTTATATATTTTCTTAACTTGTTATTGTTAATGTTGTTGTTGATGTTTTTGTTGGTGTTTTCGTTGTTCTTATTGTTGTGATGTTATCGTTGCATTTGTTGTTGTTTTTTATTGATGTTATGATTGTGGTTTGTGTTCTTTTTCTTGCTGTTATTGTTATTGTTGCTTTTTTTCATTATTATTGTTATGATGGAAGGAAGTGAAATATCGAAGAAGCATGAAGATGTTTTTCACAACCACATTAGAGAAAGCATTTAAAAGAGAAAGATGAATAAGTATGAGTATGGATTAGCATCCACATACTCAATTACTTACCATTAGCCCCTACACAAAAGGTTAGTGACAAATAATTTGCATATTGAAAACCAAAACAAAGGAATAAAGACAATTAAACTCTTACACACATCCTAAAATGAAATTAGGGTTCAAAATACGACCTAATTCTAAAGGTGAAGGTACCTAAAGGTTATATGACTTCTAAAGTCAGTATCTTCATGCTATAGGTCCCTAAGGATGCTAGGATACCACACAAGATCAAACTATGTTAAACTATGCACAAAAAGTACACATAAGTTCATACAAATGCAAGTTAGGGTTCATGGATGAATTATGAATGCATATGGCATACAAGCATGAATTAATGCATGAAGGATCATACAAAGTTAGTAGTGAATGCATATGAATGTGAATAAATGAACATACCATCATAGATGCAATGGTTTAAGCATATGGAGTAAGAAGAAGAATATATGGAACAAGTATCACATAAGATCATAAATGATGCAAGTTAAGGATGAATGAAATGTGAATGTGAATGAGATGATTATGGGTCAGTAGCATACAAGGTATGATATGTAATTATAATGCATGCAAAGGCTTTTATGATTCACACGTAAGTCACGTTAACAATTAGGAGAGAAGATAACAAGTTTCAAGTCAAATTAGTTCACATAAGGATGCACTTTGAAACACAAAAACAAATCAAAAGAAGATGGTTCAAAAAGTGACCTATAATTGTAATTGAGGAACTAAAAATGACCTATAATAATCTCCTAAAGGCTACCCTAAAGTATCTCTAGTAAATGGCATGAATGTCTTCCTAACATCTAGGGTATGGAACAAGTAAGCACATAAGCGGACTTATAATCTAGGTGACATGAAAATAGAAAAAAAGATTTAAAAATTATCAAGTTAAATCCATAGTATGGTGAAGTCAGTAGCTTACATTGGCTAAAAGGATTTCACAAAATTATGTAAAAAAGTGCCAAAATAATTTACTTAATAGGAAAGATAACAAGGCATGATCGCCGAAAAACAACTCCACAAAGTGGATCCAAAGTGGCACCAAAAATTGTAAAAAAAAAAAGCCCAAGTAGAATAAAAATGTCACAAATTCTAGTGGCCAATCACACACAAAATATGAGTTTCACACCTATTGAAAAAATTGTTTTCGGTCCCTTAAACAAAAATAACGTCTTTTGGGACAGCTTGTGATCTAAAATCCAAGTTAATTACTAAAACCATCCAAATCTGGAATCAAAGAAAATTAAAAATTTAATTAAGGGGATAAGGATCACTCATGAATTTTTCCAGAATTTTATCACACCCGAAACTATTTTTAATTGCAACGAAACGGACAAAAAAGTGTGGTTAAGGGAAAGTGTGAGGAAAACGAATTATATCGTTCGTATCCCAATCCCTAAGCTTTGATATCATCACACATCATAATAAATCATAAAAAAATCCAGTGCCTCAGGTGGGAGGGCTCAATATGCACCTTACTTTATATGATCCTAATCCACATACAACTAGAATGATGCATTAAAGTTTAGAAAGTCGAGATTTCTTACTTGATTGAAGTGTTGATTCTTCACATAAAAGAAACCAAAAAAAACTTCATACAAGGTCTTCTAATCTCCCATAAGATAAATAAATTCTTATCTTCCATAATTGCTTTGTGATACTCCAACATATCCGAAATCGATAAAAAAACATCATGAACACTTTAATCCAAAAATAATCCCAAACAAATAATTGAAATTGTCAACAAAATTCAACTAACAATTTACAAGAAATGGATTAAAATATTAATCCACAAAAAAATTCCTAACAAGAATATTAAATCATGATTTTGTCAAGAAAATTAATTAGACATTCTAAAAAGATAAAGAACAGAGAGATATTGAAGGAAACGAATGGTGCCAATGAGAATTGAATGGCCCAGGCCCAATCTGCCTACCAGCATGCGTAGGGGGTGTGAGGGTAATGAGGGGTGCCAATAGGAGTTTAATGGGTTCAGAGGCCAAATTCCACTATCTTTATCAATTAACCTTAAAATCTAACTAAGAATACGATCCACAGACTCCATTCTCTCACTTTCAGCTTCACGTGATCTTCTTCTTCCTTCCTCAACCGATTCATCACCCTCATCTCTATCACTCATCGTTCTTCACTCCTCAACATAACGTCATCGGTCTAACAAATTCTCCGAAGATCAACAGTTCAGGCTCACTGTGGCCAAGATATCAATCTGCATCACCATTGTCCATTCGCTCGTTTATGCGTATCGCACTGCTTTCGTCAACATCATGAATCTGAATCAATGTTTCCTCTGCCACGTCGCACACATCGTATCGTTTTCGAACTCATTCAGGTATGCTCTGTGGATTCCAACATCTCTCACAATCATTTTCTTCGATCTTCTTTTTTGTTTGATCTGAAATCTTCCATTATTATGGATTCGTTCTTGAATCGTTCTTTGATTTCTGACTTTGCAGTTTGCAAATTTGATGTGTTGAGGAAGATGGAAGATGATGCGATGAAAACCGATGTAGATGTTGATGATCGGTGATGATGATGATGATGATGAAGGGCGAGATTGAAGATGATGATGGAGATAAAGCTTCTTTTATGTTGTTGCGGATTCGATGGATTTGTGGTGTATTGATTGTAGGTTATTGATGATTATTGAAGGTTGAAGAGTTATGATTCGGTTGATGTTTGTCGGAGCTTCACGTTGGTGATGAATATTGAAGGGTGGAGCGATTTTTTATTGAATATTAAGGAAATCTTTGGAGATCTTGATGAATGGTGTAGAAGAGTGAAGAAAAAGGAAGATGAAGTTTGTGGATTCAGAGGGTAAGAGTCAGAGAGATTTTTTGGATGAAAAGTTTTTCTGTGACTGAACTTCTGAGTTCAGAGAGACCTTTTTTCTATTTTTCCTTGTAACTGATTATCCCCTCTTTTGTTAGTTTCTGTTATTGTCCTACTGATAGAAATTAGTGAGAGTGTAACTAAATTTCTCTATTTTTGTCATCTCGATTTTCTTCTATCATTCTGTTATGTAATTTTTCCTTGTTGAATTTTTTGTTAGGAAGTTGGTGTATCCGTAACTGTTTGTAACTGAATTATCAATTTGTTATAACTGATTTTTTGTTGGAGTTAGTATTGTAACTGAATTATCATTTTTTGTATTATTCTGGTTTCCAATCCTTTTCTCTCATCCCTACAAGATTTTTATATCCTCAGTTTTGTTAATTTTTCTCTGAATTTTTCATATGCACACCACTTTTCAGCATTTCACGACTCTTTGATTTTTTTTACAATTGTTGCAAAAAAAAGGACAATGGGCCTAAAATTAGTATTAAAAAGGAGGATGGGCTTTTGGTACAACAATAAATGGTTAATGGTTTCAATGAGCACAAAATGTGTAATGGGCTTGAATTTTAAACAACAAAATGGCTACTTGGTAAAGATGATCTATGGCATGGCAGGACCTAAATGGATAGTTAACATTGGTGAAATTTGGATATGGGATTTGTTAATAGATGTAGATATGATAAAAAATTATTCACAGTATAGAACAAGAACTTTGGACCTAGCAAGACTTGGATAAAAAATGGATATTTACAATAGGTTTGAAAGGAGATTTTAAGATGAATAGACAGTTAAATTCGAAATGAATAAACGGTTTTGATGGACTTGTATCTCAAATATCAAGTGTTTCTCCTGACCATATCTCAATGCCTTCAATCCATATTAAACTTCCAATCCAAAGTAAAATGTATTCTCCGCTAATCCCTAACTTCAATCAATAAATCATGTAACTTGAGTCACGAGCAATAATCAACTGATAAGACATTACCGCATTGAGGACTCCTCGAAACATATTCTTGAAACCCTCCTCTTACGATCTCCAATTGATGAATACCAAAAAAACTCAATTATGATGAGTAACAAACCTTAATCTTCTTCTTGATATCCATATTAAATAAGGATAGTTCATGATGTGAAGAATCAACAACCTTTGCACAAAGCCCTCTCAATTGAAATTCATGACACTTGATGCCTTTGAGAAATCTTGGAGAAAATAAACCAGATACTTTGATAGGAAAATAATCATGATATTGGAAACTCATCCTTTGCCCTAATCTCAAGTGTAATAGCTAGATAAATCACCTTTGTATGAAGAAAACTTCAAATCACAGGAAGATGCTTGATCCCATGCCTTAGGAGCCAATGAAATGCATGATTGTAAATGTTATGACCTAACGGAATATGCAAATGAATGTGAAACATAAGCCAATTAGGTTAATAAATTAGAGGGCAAATTTTAGGGTGTTACAAGATGCAATCCTTATTCACTGAGCTCCAAATTAGTCGAAATCGAAGAAAAAGAAAAGGAACTATGTTAGAATTATAAACATAACAACAATAGCAACAACAATAACTGTAATAATGAAAAAACAACAATATGAACAATAACAACAACCAAACAACAACAAGAAATACAAAAAAATTACAATCATAACATCAATAAAAAACAACAAATAGAACAACAACCACAACAACAAGAACAACGATAACTCCAACAAAAGTGCAAACATCAATAACTGCATCAACAACATAAACAATAAAAAATTAAGAAACTATATGAAGGAAAAGAATATAGGTTACCTGGTGATTTTCTTATTCAAAGGTGCAATCCTCGTTTATGGAGGTCTCAATAAGTCGAAATTAAAGAAAAACAAAAAACACTATAGTAGAATAACAAACACAACAACAATAGGAACAACAATAACAATAATAATGAAAAAAAATAATATCAACAATAACAACAACCAAACAACATCAAGAAAAACAACAACAAACACAATCATAACATCAATAAAAAACAACAACAAATGCAACAACAAAAACAACCACAACAATAACAACCACAACGACAACACCAACAAAAACAAAACCACCAAGAATATAATCAACAACATTAATAATAATAAATCAAGAAAACATATGAAGGAAAGAATATAGGGTACCTGGTGATTTCCTTATTTAAAGGTCCAATCCTTCCAATAAGTCGAAATCGAAGAAAAAGAAAAAGAACCCTATTAGAATAATAAACACAACAAAAATAGACACAACAATAACAATAATAATGAAAAAAAATAACAATGTCAATAATAACAACAACCAAACAATAGCAATAAAAACAACAACAACCACAATCATAACATCAATAAAAAACGACACAAAATACAACAACCACAACAACACGAACAATGATAACACCAACAAA
Source organism: Lathyrus aphaca (assembly GCA_963966055.1). Lineage (NCBI taxonomy): Eukaryota > Viridiplantae > Streptophyta > Magnoliopsida > Fabales > Fabaceae > Lathyrus > Lathyrus aphaca. The sequence continues at coordinate 242,691,122 of OZ014519.1, read as the reverse complement.
AACACAAACACCAAGAATAACATCAACAACAACATTAACAAAAAAAATCAAGAAAACATATGAACGGAAAGAATATAAGTTACCTGGTGATTTACTTATTCAAATGTGCAATCCTTGTTCACTGAGATCTCAAACAATCAAAATTGAAGAAAATCAAAATGAACTATGTTAGAATAACAAACACAACAGGAATATCAGCAATACAATAATAACAACAAAAAACAATATCAATAATAACAAAAACCAAACAACAACAATAAAAACAACAATCACAATCAAAATATAAATAAAAACCAAAAACAAATACGACAACAACAGCAAGAAGAACAACGATAGCACTAGCAAAAACGCAAAAACTAATAACAACATCAACAACAACATTAATAATAAAAAATCAAGAAAACATATTAAGGAAAAGAATAGAGGTTACCAAGTAATAGCTTTCAGGGACAACCCAGGTAGGGGAGTTCGCATCGGCGCCAAGCTTCATGACGATGTAAAAGAACAAATGGAGCAGTGCCTACACAATAACATGGATCTATTCTCTTGGAGCGCCGCTGACATGCCTGGAATTTCCCCTGAGATCGCCTTCCACAAGCTCACCATCAATTGTTCTGCACGCGTAATTGCTCAACGCAAATGCAAGCAATCTGAGGAAAAAACTTTAGCCGCTGAAAAGCTTGTATATGACCTCCTATAGGCCAATTTTGTATCTGAGGCCATGTATACCACCTGACTCTCAAACAATGTACTAGTTAAGATATCTAATGGGAAATGGAGACTATGCATTGATTACATTGATCTCAATCGGGCTTTCCCGAAAGATTCTTATCCTTTTCCTAACATAGAATAATTGGTAGACATTTATGTAGGTTTCAAACTCTTGTCCATCATGGACGCCTATTCCGGGTACAATCAGATACCCATGGCCAAAAAGGACAAGAGACACACCGCCTTCATGACCCCGTCGAGAAATTATTACTACTATTATGTAATGTACTTCGGGCTCAAAAATGCAGGAGCCACCTACTATCGCATGATGAACATGGTATTCCAATCATAGATTAGGTACATGGTAGAAGTATATATGGATGACAAGATCGTAAAATACGTCAAGGAATCCGATCATATGTCTCACCTCCAAAAAGTCTTCGACCAAGCAAGGAAATGCAAGATGCACTTCAACCAAAAAAAATGTACCTTCAGAGTGAAGGCAGGGAAATTCCTTGGTTTCTACGTCACAGAGAGGGGAATCGAGGCTAACCCCGACAAATGTCGGAACTTCTCAGAATTCTCTATGCCTAACTCTAAGAAATCCATTCAATCCATGAATGGTATGCTCACTTTGTTGTCGCGCTTCGTAGCAAGATCTGTCCAGCACGTCTCACCATTCTTCAAATTAATTTGCAAAAAAGAAGCGTTCAAGTGGACAGAGGAATGCGAGCAGGCCCTGCAGCATCTCAAACAAGCAATATCAGAACCTCCAATCTTATCCAGACCAACCACCGGGGAGATCCTCTACTTATACCTTTCTGTCACCAGCGAAGCCATCGGTGTATCTTACATAAGAGAAATCATAGAAGGATAGAAACCCATCTATTTATGAGCAAAGCCCTACAAGGACCAGAACTCGGGTACCAACAAATAGAAAAGGTCGCTATCGCCCTTGTTAACGCAACTAGAGGGCTAAGACACTACTTCCTGGAACACACCATAGTCGTGCGAACCGACTAACCCATCAAACAGCTGCTTGCATGACCCAATATGGTTGAACGAATATTGCGATGGTCGTTGGTGCTCTCTAAATTTGACATACATTACGAAAGCATGAAATCTCTGAAAGCCTAAGACCTGGCCAATTTTTTGGCCGAAATGACTCTCGTGGAAACAACGCAAAATAGAACCCATAAGTGGGTCATTTACATCGACAAAGCATCCAACCCCTCAAGAAACGATGCAGGGATCATCCTCGAGAATGAAGAGGGATTCCTGATAGAGGTATCCCTAGTTCTATCTTTCCCAACATCGAATAACCAGTCTGAGTACAAAGTTTTCTTGGCAGGTATGCACTTGGCCAAAGATATGGGCGCGCAGGAGGTTAATATTTCCACCGACTCCCAACTCTTTGCATCACATGTTAAGGGTGAATACCAAGCCAAAAATGATCACGTGGTCGAATACCTAGCTCCGGTACAACAAAATTTGGCGCAATTCACGTCATGGGAAGTCTAGCACATCCCTCGTGACCGTAATTCTAGAGCAGACGTCCTATCAAAACTAGAAAGTACACAAAAGAAATGAAGCTACAAGTCTGTCATCCAAGAAATACTTCTTTATTTCAACATCGAAAAAACCTCTGAAGTCATCAACATCAATGTTATAGGCGATAGCAATTCTGGATGACTCTAGTATATAATTACCTAACGATGGGAGAGTTACCCGAGGACAGTAAGGAAGCCAGCACAACCAGGCATCGTGCATGCTCATACGTCATGGTAGACAACAAGTTATACCTTCGAGGATTCTCCATCCCACTTCTCAAATGTGTCGGCCAAGATAGTGCGTCCAATATTCTACACAATACATGAAGGCATCAACGAGTAGCATCTGGGTGGAAGATCGCTAGCCCGCAAAGCCTTGAGAGCAGGATACTACTGGCCAACTATGAAGAACAACACCAAAGAGCACATAAATGAATGCAACAAATGCTAGCCATAGAGAGATGCGCCTAGCTCCCCCCGACGCACTCAAAACTATGTCATCACCATGGTCATTCGCCCAGTGGAGAATGGACATCCTCGGCCCTTTCATAGTAGGCTCCTATGAAAAAAATATCTAATCATGGTCATCGACTATTTCACCAAGTGGATAGAGGCCGAGGCAGAGGCCAAAATTACCATATTCAACATATTGCGTTTTTACAAAAGAAACATATTAACCAGGTTCGACGTACCTCAAGCCTTAATAATGGACAATGGCACATAGTTCACCGATGGGAATTTCTAATACTTCATCGCCAATAAGGGCACTAAACAACACTTCACATCCGTCGAACACCCTCAGAACAACGGGCAAGCCGAGGCCACTAACAGAGTCATCTTACGAGGCCTTAGGAGAATGCTGGGTGATGCGAAGAAAGGATGGGTAGCGGAACTCCACAGCATGATCTAGGCCTACATGACAACTCCACATTCAACCATCGGGGAAACTCCCTTTTCATGGCATACAGAACAGAGGTGGCTATCCCTGTGGAAATTAGAAAACCTTCTAGACAGACAGAAGCCCCTTTGGAAGAACAACTCAGCGATGAAGCACTAAAAGAAGAGCTCGATCTAGTCGAGGAGATTCTATCAGGGGAAGCTCTATGTGAAGCATCCCTGAAACAGAGGATAACATTACAATATGATGCCAAAGTAATCAAACAAGAATGCAGAGTAGGCAGCCTCGTGTTGCACAGAAATCAAAAGGATTCTCGCAAGGACAAGCTCGTCGTAAACTGGTAAGGAACATATTGGGTAAAATCTAAAACAAGCATCAGGGCCTACTACCTAGAACATCTAAATGGAGAACCATTCGCTTGACCATGGAATTCTAAAAAGCTCAAACAATATTACAGTTAAGATCCACCTAGCGATGAGTTTAATTGTCGATGACCTTCCCGCCACGGGAGGAGCAAATGATCATCCTCAAGAACATACCTTGGCATAAATATGTTCCTCTAGCAACAAAGGCATGTTTTTATTCATGGGACGAACCGATCCTATGCTCAACGAGGATAGCTCGGCTGAGACCCGTTGTTGCCATACCAATGTGGCAGGACCCCCAGCTCACGATGGGTTAATTCCAAGCCTGGTGGGATCAGATCCTCAACCGAGATCCTAGTCCCTATAATGGGCGAAAACTATTTTTGCTCCTCGACAAGTTCCATACACTAGTCGAGCCAGTCAAAAGCGAATCGAGCAAACTCCTAGTTCATACAACAAGGACAATCAAATTATTTCAAGCAAATAAATAGCGCAAATCAAAATATATACTGAAAACCGACCATCAGGCTGGAGTTGTTCAAATTACACATAAAATGGGCAAAGCCCCATAAGTTAACACAAAAAGTGGCGCGCAAGTCGACAAACTAAGGCACGCAGGCCAACAGTCATAAGGAAATAATGAAACCTATTCATCATCAGCAGGAGACTTAAGAGGACACACCACACCATTCACTACCTCACTAAAGACTCACATCCCTATGGTCTCCAGCTCAACATCAGGGTACAAGCTCGAAGCTGCTCCATAGAATCATTGAAACCAAATGTTACAGCCGCTAAGTTGTCCTGCTCTAGAACCCAAAATTTGGCAATCAAATCTTGGCAGGTCGTCAGCTTCTTCTCCTGCTTCATCTCATCCTCCCCAATGGTGAAATTGCTCTCTTCATCGACACTCATATTTAGAGGACATGACCGACATCTTCTCTCTGATATCAGTAACCTCCCACATCATCTTGAGCTTGCTCTCGTAATGTCACTGCGCTTGAAGCAACTCACTATCGAGGCGGGCATTTTCAAATTCGAGCTCTGTAATTTTTTGTTCTCCGCCGTCTGGAAGTCTTTCATGGGAATGATCTTCACATCATTCAAGCTCAGAGAAACTCCGAGGATCATTATCATCCCCGCTGCATCTCGGTACAACTCCGACCTCATTTTCTTACGGTCAATAGGCAATATGGCGGCAACATCTAGGTCTGAGACATTGATGGAAGACCCCTCATTGAACAACGACATTTGAGTAAAACACAAGGGTAGCACAAATATACCCGGACGCACGACCGATGTCTTTGTCGGATAGATTTTCTCCTCCTCAGTTCTCTGCTTTTTTCTGATAGGAGAAGCACCTGCAAAAGTGTTGCCCGAAGAAGGAGTAGTCGAAGTGACGAACCCCTCAAGGGTGGCTTGATCTTTGATGGCCTCGACCCAGGTCCTCGGTGAAGGGAAATTGCTGATAAAATTTCAGCGGAAAACAAAAATTTCCCTTTAGAGATCCTTACGAAAGGGCATGATCTGTGATAAAATATTTACCTCTTGTGGCGCTTAAAACCTTTGATCAGGATTTGATCACGAGCGTTGTACGACGAACAACACCTCTACTCAGTCCACACGAACAACTTCCTTCAATCACAGTGCTAGCTGGTTACGAATGAAGGTTTAGAGTGAAAGGAGAGAAAAAAGGAATACGGCCAGGGTTTTAAAAAAACAACAACTTATGAGCTTCTTCACAAGGGTTCTATTTATTGAACTACTTGTGTGGGCTTTAACCTAAAATCCTAACTCAATAATAATTTTATTATATTATTATAATAACTATTATTATAATAACCATAATTTTATTATTATTATTATTATTATATTTTATAACTATTATAAAATTAATAATAAATATTATTATTATATCATATGGTACCTTACCATATTTCGTATTCCATTCTAGTGCACCATACCTTATGGTGTACCTTATTTATTCCACCTTTTCTCTAACTATCCTTATGTGTGTGACCCTGTAGGATTTTGCGACGTTGGAAATTATATTAAATCATGTATTTAACATAATAAACAGTGAGCGGTATCTAGCAACACATCACTGCTACCCAAGTCGCAAAATTGTCATGTGATATGAAAAAACCTTTTGTGATAGTATTTGTGTGTATAATTACCTTCTTTCCCTTATGTCTATATTGAACACAAGGCATATATCGTGTCATCCTTGTCCAGTTCAATATTGGGCCCTTAGACATTTATCCTGTTATGCAGGATGGGCAAATTCCATCTAGGCTACTCATGTCCCTCAACATGCTTTGTGAAGTACCCATCAACTTTCTTTATCATCATCCAGTTACGAACAACGTTTGATCAATAATAAAGTACTTGACTCTACATCTAGGGTCCATAGTAGTTTCAGGTTGAAGGGTGGTATACACCACTATCACCATGAGAGTAACTTGTGACACTTTGCATAACATTCTATGTAGTACTCTCATAATGGGTCAATCCAGTATAAATATTACTCCTAATATTCATACTTATGTCAAGACTTGATAACTCCTTATCCATGATCCATGAGATGTGATCATCAGTCTATTTACATAATAGTCTTAATGCTTTAAGACTATCCCATTTCACATTAAAGCTCGGCTATGGATGCTTTAAGAATAGTGTCCTTATGTTTAATGGAGTCTCATGATTAAGTCACACTTAATATTTCATTAAAAGAACTAGCTATTCTAGGGACTTTATCATTTTAGAAAAACAAACATAATAAAGAAATGCCTTTTATTATTAATAAATAATTTGATATAAGTACCAAAAGTATTGGCCTCTAGGGCTTACACCAACAATCTCCCACTAGCACTATAGCCAATCAAGCATACCCCTAATACCCATAAATCTAGTATGGCCATCATGCTTCTGCTGCGCAAGAGGCTTTGTCAGTTGGTCTGCAATATTGTCAAGTGTAAGTACTTTACATATCTTCGCATCTCCCCGATCTATTATCTCTCGAATGAGATTATAACGCCTAAGTATGTGCTTGGGTTGTTGGTTAGATCTAGGCTCCTTAGCTTGTGCAATGGCACCATTGTTATCATAATAAAGATCAATGGGATCCACAATGCTAGGGATTATTCTAAGTTCACTGATGAACTTCTTGATCCAAACAGCTACCTTTGCTGCATTTTAGGCAGCAATATACTTGGCCTCGGTTGTAGAATCAGCAACTGTCTCTTGCTTTAAACTCTTCCAGCTTACAGTGCCACCATTTAGGAAGAACACATAACCAGATTGTGATCTGAAGTCATCCTTATCTGTCTGGAAGCTAGCATCGATGTAACCAATTACCACAAGCTCTTCCTGACCTCCATATATCAAGAATGTATCCTTAGTCCTTCTCAAGTACTTAAGGATATTCTTGACAGCTACCCAGTGAGCATCACCAGGATCAGATTGGTACCTACTCGTTGCACTTAAAGCATACGAGACATCTGGTTGAGTACATAACATGGCATACATGATAGATCTTATTGCAGATGCATATGGAATCTTATTCATGCGATCCCTTTCTTCCTTAGTTGAAGGGGATTGTGTTTTTGATAGACATGTGTCATGTTGCATAGGTATGAATCCTTTCTTGGAATCATGCATATTAAAGCATCTCAACACTTTGTCTATGAATGTACTCTGACTTAGGCCAAGCAGTTTTTATGATCTATCTTTATAGATCATGATTCCTAATATATAGGCTGCTTCACCAAGGTCCTTCATAGAAAAGCATTTCCCTAACCAAGCTTTTACTTGTTGCAAGGTAGGGATATCGTTTCCGATGAGTAATATGTCATCTACATATAATACCAGGAAAATGATCATGCTCCCACTAACCTTCTTGTAGACACAAGGCTCATCTTCATTCTTCATGAATCCATATTGTTTTACAGTTTCATCAAAACGAAGATTCCAGCTTCTGGAAGCTTGCTTCAATCCATATATTGATCGTTGTAACTTTCATATCTTATGGCCTTCTTCAGGTATGTCAAATCCTCCAGGTTGTGTCATGTACACATCCTCAAGAAGATTCCCATTAAGGAAAGAAGTCTTAACATCCATCTGCCATATTTCATAATCATGATATGCAGCTGTAACACGGTGGGAGAACTGTCTTGGGTGTTTTTGTTTAACAAAAACCATGTGCAAATAGCAAGAGTCGCCACCGACTTTTATTTTATCCAACAGGAAAAGGAATAAAAGAACAGGAAAGACCTTTTAAATTTTTTTGAGTTCGGGGGGTAAGTTATACAAAGGGAAGGTGTTAGCACCCTTTGTATCCATGATTATCCATGGGCTCTTAATTACTTAGCTCACTTTACTTTTGTTTAAAAAAGAGTGTAGTGTGTGATTAGAAAAATATTTCAGAATTCTTTGACTTTGTAATGATCCTCGTATAGATGTATACAAAGTGTTTATTTTTGAAAGTGTTTGAAAAGTGGGGTGTGAAGAGTATTTTGAAAGAGTGAGCAAGTATTTAAGAGCTACATACCCTAAGTTTGTAAGGTCTTTCTTGTTATTTCTTTCCTTTAAGGGTAAGATTGTCCTTACTATTAAGGAGTAAGTAGTCTTTACCTTGGATGTTATGAGGGACAGTCGTAGGTTCATCGTATGGTCATAGAAAGCAACCTGTATGGGTGTCTTAGTAATTCAAAGGGACTATCATCATTTTTGTAGGGTCATCGAGGGACAAGATCATTTATTCGTAGGCAACTTCGAAGGGACTATGATCTTTTAATCTTGGAGGGACTATGATGATTTTTTTTATCTGGAGGGACATTTACTAATACACCCCCATGTTCGAGGGACTTGACCATGTTTTTGTAAGGCAACCAAGAGGGGAAACCCTAGGAGGTGCAGATGGCGATCGTAAAACGATCGACTTACGTGTGTGAATATCAGTTTCAGTAATTTATCTTGTAATTAATGGGTTAAGTCCAATTTATTCACCATACAATCTTTGCACTCCCTAAATTACTAACCACATATTTATAGTTTGCAAAAATTAAAAGCGGAAATTAAAGTCCTATGCTATTACATCAGGGGAGGGGGTACATTTGTCTTTTAGGGGGAATTGCGGAAATTAAAATGCGGAAAATTAAACCTAAGTTATTACATAAGAGAAGCAGTTACATAATCAAAAGCGAGAACTTAAATTACATAAGAATGTGACCTATACAATTTTCTAATAAAATAAATAAGACGAATAAAATTAAATTGAAAAAGAAATTATTATTTTTATGAAAAATAATTAGGGTTTTGAAAGAAGTTAAGTTTTAAAAAAAACTCAGGGTTTGATTAGGGTTGATAAAAAAATTAGGGTTTGATTAAATTAATTTAAACCTAATTAACTAAATTAATTTACAATTTTAATTATAAAAAAACAAACTAATTATTGTAAAAAAAATTGTGAGCAAAATGTTGAGAATTATTAGAAAATTGTTTTAAGAAAAATATTAAAGGTGATTAGTTTAATAGTTAATTATGATTAGTTATTTAAAATAATTGAGAAAATAAAAGAAAATACTAAAAAAAAACAGTTTGTAAAAATTATGGTGGAGGCTGGGTTTGAACCTACGCCTTTTACTTCACAGCTCCATCCCTCAACCATTGGTCTACCTGCGTGTTGATGTTAGTAAACACAAACAAACAAACAATTATAAAATAAAACAAAAATTTAAATCCTGAAACACGCGCCATTGATCGTCTCCTTCATAGAACCGTCCAGTTAGGCCTTTAGCTACAGTCATTCGTCATTAAAGCTTGTAGTGACGGATTTTGTCCGTCACTACATGTCCTGCAAATTTAAACATTCAAAATACGCAAGATAAATGTGTTTTGGTTATTCAAATCAACCAATGTTGGTCTTCTAAGTCCAAATAGACCCTCAATTTTGTCTGAAATCACGTATAAACCCAACCCCTAATTTTGAGCTTGCAACCCCTAATAATGGCGTATTGTGTTCCTTGCATCAAAACTTGAAACCAATAGTCCAGAAATCTTTTATGCTTCAAAACAAACACAAATCCATTGTCAAATACAATTTATATTAGGTATATATAAGAAATCGAAAATCACAAAAAAAAACAAGAAAAAAAATGAATCGGTTTATGCATTTAGGCATGAATTTGATGATGATGATGATGATTGGAGCACGTTCAGAATGTCTCAAGGAATTGAATTGAACCTTCAAAACACTTGGAAAAGGGCTAGAACAAGGAAAATGAAAGTGAGATATTTTGTAAAATTTTAAAGCTTTGAAGTGGTTCTTTTTCTCTGAATTTTTCCTCCCTTGCATTGTGTTCTTTTCATGTACTTATAGATGATATAATTAAGTCAAAATTTGGGTTTTTTTATGATGGATTTTGAATTGCTTGGATGTGAAGAAACCATGTTTCCAAATTTGTCAAAAAAATCATATATAATCATGCTATTTTAGTATTGCACGGATTTGGATGTGATCAATCAATATAATCATCAAATATTTGATTCCAAAATAATTTTGGAATCAAATATTTGATTTTTTTTATTTATTTCAATTTAAATTGAATTTAAATGATTAAAATTCAATATAATATAAAATAAATAATAAAAATCATAAAATATGATCAATGGGTCGTGAATGGTCTCATATTTGAGTTTGGGTTGAAATATTATGGGCCCATGTGAAGAAAACTTGAGTTTTGGCCTTTGCTTCATACACCTCCTCAAAATTGCCCAACTTCAACACTACATAACTTCCTCAATTTTTATCCCATGAAGGTGTTCTAGAACTTTTTAGAAAGCTTAGAGTGTCCTCTAACTTCTCCTTTTCGTCCCATGTCCATTTGATTCTCCATTTTTAAGTTATGAGCTTTTGAAAAAGTTGACTTTTTGTTGACTTTTAAAAGGACCTGTAATGTCTTGGCTCATATCTCTCAAACGAAGAATTTTCGGCCTTGGCTTGTGAGACACAAAGTTGTAGGGAATTGAATATCCTTCAAATGAGCTTTAGATGGGAAATTTTTGATGAAGTGTGTGAAAGTTATGGCTGGTCAAAGTACAATTGACTTCTCCTACACAAAACCCTAATTTATTAACTCCTGATTCTTGATGATTTTGAGGTTTCCTTGACGAATCATGATCAACCCTTTATCAATTTATGAATTTCACCTTATAATCTTGATGTTGACCAAAAATATTGAAGTTTGACTTTATGTTGACTGTAGTTGACTTGTTGACCAAATTAACTAATTTTTAAGTATCTGAGCATCTGACTGACCAAACTTGTAAGGAAGGCCTTGAAACTTGTCATGAGGATTCTTTGAGGTATACGGGATGTCATAAAGTCCAATTGAGGCTTTGGAAGTCCAATTTTCCTTGAGAAATCAAAACCTTAGTTTTAGATCCATTGCTTAGGAGGAGGCTTTGTCTGATGAAACCGAAAATCCTTGTGAGCAATTGTGAATCTTGTGACTATTAGGAGACCTCTTGAGACACATTATCTTGAATATGGGAGGACAAATTTTGGGGTACAACAGTTGCCCTTATTCAATTTTCTGAAACCTGAGGAGTTAGATTGACATGTACGCCATTCGTGAAGAGGATTGAACACATAAGCCCAAAAATTTGCACTCGTTGGTGCGCAAAGTAATACTGTTGGTTGATTGTATTGCTTGAATGGGCTTAAAGATGCCATTCGGAGTAACTGGAGATGGGCTTATAGATGCCATCCAAAGTATCTGTGGGTAGGAGTATCAGAATGTGTCTACGTTTAACTTTATCTGAATATTGCTACTGCACTAAGTATCAGAATTAGATCTTCGTCTTGACCATCTCCGAACTGTCTCTGTAACATATCCAAGCTAAATATCAACACTAGATCTTCATGTAGATCGTCTCTGAACTGTCTCTAGGGGAAAAGATACCATGCACTAAGTATCAGCATTAAATCTTCGTATAGATCGTCTCTGAACTGTCTCTGGGAAAATATCTTGAGTTAAGTATCAGAAATAAATCTTTGTGTCGATTATCTCTGAACTGATTCTAGAAAGTATCTTGTACTAAGTATCAACACTAGATATTTATTTAGATCGTCTCTGAACTGTCTCAAGGAAAGAGAAGTTTCATGTACTAACTATCAACACTATATCTTTGTTTAGATCATCTCTGAAATGTCTCTAGAAGCAGGTAATGTTTATCTGACTGTGAACTATCCAGAAAAGGAAAGGTTAGTTTAAGTAAGATTATTTGATGTATGCATGTGTAACACAGTGGGAGAACTGACTTTTAGTCATGTTGCGGATAGCAAGAGTCGCCACCGACTTTTATTTTATCCAAGTGGAAAGGACATAAAAGAACAGGAAAGACCTATTTTTAAAAGACTTGAGTTCGGGGGGTAGGTTATATAAAGGGAAGGTGTTAGCACCATTTATATCCATGGTTATCCATGGGCTCTTAGTTACTTAGCTCACTTCAATTGTTTTTGAAAAGTGTAGTGTGTGATTAGAAATTTTCTAAGTACTTTTTAATGATCCTCGTATGGATGTATACAAAGCCTTGTTTGAAAATGTTTGAAAATAATGAGGTGTGAAAAGTATTTTTTTTAAAGATGTGAGCAAGTAACTATGAGGTACCTACCCTAGACTAAGTCATTCACGTTCTTATATGTTCTTTCAAGGGTAAGACTATCCCTATTATTAAGGAATAAGTAGTCATTACCTTTGATTTGTTAAGGGACAGGCGTAGGGTCATCGTATGGTCAATGAAGGCAACATGTAAGGGTGTCTTTAGCAATTCGTATGGACTATCATCATTTATTCAAAGGGACAAGATCATTATTCCGTAGGCAACCTCGAAGGGACTTGATCTTTTAAAATCTTTAAAGGGACAATGATGATTTATTCTTAAAGGGACTTGACCAATTAGACAAGGCAACTAAGAGGAATACCCTAGGAAATGCAGATGGCGATCAAAGATCGACTTACATGTGTGAGTGTATATTTTTAAATATTTATCTTTTTAAAATTAATCTTCTAAATTAATTTAATCACAAGTAGGTTTTCACACCCTATTTACTAACCACGCAATAAATATTTACAAAGAAAATAAAGACGGAAAAATAAATCTACAAATTATTACAAGGCTTTGGCAGATACATAATAGTCGGATAAGAATAAATTATAAAGCGAGAATAATAGATATAATAAAATAATAAATAAGCAAAAATAATAAAGCAATAATAATAAAACAATAATAATAAAGTAATAATAAAAAGATTAGATTTTTATTAGAAATTATTTTAGGTTAGGCAAATTATAAAGTTTTTAGAAGTTATTTAGGAAAAATATGAGTTTAACTAATAAAAGAATACAATAATTACTTATTATATTATAATTAAGAAAATAATAATTATTAATATACAAAATATAAAATAAAAGAGTTATATAAAGAAGTATTAAGTTAGTATTTACAAAATAAATAAAGATAATAGAAAATAATAAATTATTAAGTTAATTATGAATTATGAAAAAGATATTATATTTATCATTATTATTTAATTAGAATAAAAATGATTAACTAGATTTTATTTACAAATACACAAATATATGAAAGAATGATAAAAATTTAGAAATTAAAAGAAGGATTAGAAAATTTTTAATTAGAAAAATTTAATTATTTGGTTATTTATTTAGAAAATATTTTGGTTATATTAATAAAGTTTATTTTGAGAATAAAAATATAAAATACAAAGAAAATTAGAAAAGGAAAAAAAAAAGGAAAAGGGTGGACCTGGGATTTGAACCCAGGTCCTTAACCTGGATAAAGAGGATGATAACCAACTGAGCTACGTTCGCGTGGTGATAGGAATCAGCAACATTCAATTATATATTAAGCCTACAAAGCAAAATAAATCAGCAAAAAATTGGCCTCAGCCAGAATCGAACTCATGTCTTGCTCACTTCTAAACCTAGTCTTTGTCATCAAGCCACATGGGGCGCGTCTGTTAATATAATAGCAACAAATCATAATATATAAAATATGTTGAATATACTGAAAAATAATAAAAGGATGGAACTCACAAAGGTTCGAACTCAGGTCCTCCATAACGCACACCCAATGCCTTTGCCAACTGAACCACTGCACGCGTGATGTTATTTATTGAGAACGATTACAATATAAGAGATACCAAATATTTGAATTTCAGAACCGCGTCAATTTCATCATCTTCTTCCTCAGAATTCGCAGGTTTTCCTGCGAATTTTGATGGGAGCTTTCCTGCGAAATTTCCTGCATCCTTAAACCTGCAAATTTCATATCTCTCAAAATATTTACAATTACATCAAATTGATTTCACAAACATGATTTATATTACGTCTTTGATTGATTTACGGTCTTGGAAGGTATTTATAGTGATTAAATCAAGAAACCCTAATTCGAACAAGATGAACCCTAGAATGGTATCTAACGAATTGGCCACGGGTTCTCCAACGTTTTTGCCCAGAATTCATCATTAACTTCATCTAAACATGAATCAACAAGAAAATTTGGTTAGTAATGCTCAAACAATCAAGAACGAAAAAAAATCGAAATATGAGAAAGGGAGAATCAGATTATTTAATATGATGTGTTATAGATGAATGTGATGAAGAAAATTCACTCTATGGATGTCCAGGAACAATTTGCCACCTTTATTTTGATTTGAAATGCCTCTAGGGTTGAAACCGAATCAAGCTTTTTTTGAAGAATTTTTGAATTTGTCTTTGACTTGTGGCAGCTGCAAAACGTGTTCTTGTGTTTGTCTTAACTTGTATACTTATAGAGGAGTGAGATTATGTCAAAAATCTGATGGTTTGTATGGGCTTTTGGGTAGCTTGAGTGTGAAGAAATCCCTCTCATAATTTTGTCCAAAAATCAAATGATACCCTTCCTAATTGGTGGTGCACGAAATTCGATGAGATCAAATCAACTTGAATGTCATTTAAGAGCTTCTAGAAGAAGAATCAAATCAAATATTTGTATTTTCATATTTTATTTTGATTTAAAATGAATTTTAATGAATAAAATCCAAATAAATAATAAATAAATTATAAAATTTAGAAATTATTTGAATTGGGTCGTGCTTGATATTATCATGAAGATTGGGTTGTAAAATGATAGGCCCATTTGGACATATTTGGTTTTAAGACCTTATTTTCTTCATACACCCCTTGAAAATCTCCCAACTTTGACAAGGCATAAATCCCTCAATTTTAAGGCTATGAAGGTGTTCTTGGACATTTTGGAAATCTTAGAGAGTGCTCTAACAAACCTCTTTGGTCTCATGTCCATAGCGTTTACCAGTTTCAAATTATGCTCTTTGGAAGATGTTGACTTTTTGTTGACTTTTGAAATGACCTGTAATGTTTTAGCTCATACTTTTCAAATGAAGCATTTTTAGGCTTGGCTTGTTAGGCACAAAGTTGTAGAGAATTCAATTTCCTTCAAAATGAGCTTTGGATGGGAAATATTTGATGAAGCATGTGAAAGTTATGGCTGGTCAAAGTTCAGTTGACTTTTTTTAAGAAAACCCTAATTTAGAAACTCCTGATTCTTGATGATCTGAAACTTTCTTGATGAATCATGATAAACCCTTGATAAAATGTTGAATTTTACTTCATAAAATTGATGTTGGCAAAAAATCTTGAAGTTTGACTTTAATTTGACCACAGTTGACCTCAGTTTGACTTTTTAACTACTTTGAATGATTTTTGCATATCTGATATTCTAACTGGGCAAGCTCTTTGGGAAAGATTTGAAACTTGACATGGGGATTCTTGAAGTCATATGGGATACCATGAAGCTCCCTTGAGGCCTTGAAAATCATTTTAACCTGAGTAAACTCCAAACCCTAGTTTTGGACACTTTGCTTAGGAAGAGGCATTGTCTGGGGAAACTTCCACACTTCTTGATCAATTGGGAGTCTTGAGGACCTTATGATCATTTAGAAGTCTTGAGAGACATTGTATTTATTGTGGGAGGGAAAATTTTGGGGTACAACAGCATGTATGACATGATGTTCTTAATGTAGGTAAGAATGTCGTTTGCATTATGGATGTGTATACCATGATATGATGTAAATGATGTATGCATGAATTATGTAGTCGAAGCATATTAGTAGCTTCATGTAACAACTGCTAGCTGGGGAAAATAAATGTCGATTCGTTGTTGAGGAGTATGAAGACATCGTTCCCGTTTTGTTTCGGACTATTGTACTTAGGATCTTTCGTTTTCCGTTAGTCGTACTTCTTAATGAAATATTAAATTCCTAAATACCCTGTCTGGGGATAAAAAAGACGGACATTCCCCTGAGAGACTTGTCAGGCCATGTATTGATTCTTCGGAGGATATCTTCTTGGGGATCTCGTAGAGTTGGAAGTACAAGAGGTTACTTGGAATACTTCGTAAAGATTACTCTGTGGGAATAAACCTGCGAAGATCCGTTGGATATGAAATTTACTGGGGATTACTACCTCTGATCATCCTTAGTAAATGCTATTATTGTAATTTTATATTATTTTATATGCATTTTTGGTAAACATCAATCATATTCAAAAGCATATATACATTCAAACATAATCAACAGACGTTTTCGCTTAAGCAAAAAGGGAAAAGTAAACCTGAATTCGAAAATAGAATTGTATTAATTTTGAAAGTAGCCTATAAACAGGCAAGTTTGAACAACGAGACAGAAATCCTAGTAAGAGGAATTCGTCGTAGAAAATTTAAAAGAGTACAAAAACAAGGAAAATAGCTATGTGTAAGGGATCCCATCAAGTTTCAACTCTGCTATTGCCATTATCTTCAAGTATCTAATCTTTTGTTGTCGGAAGAGAAATGACTGGACTGATATGCACCTGTTTGAACTTGATGTTGATATAACAATTAGTTGAGGTTACACGGGCGATCTAACGAGACATAGTCGTACTCTTTAATCCCTAACTTTTGCCTGGACTGCCTTTTCAGGTTTTCAGTCCACCGGGATACCCTTTTTTGCCCAAGCCTCCTTTTCAGGTTTTCGACTTGCCAGGTGTACATTTATTTATATATATATCCCTAATTTTTACCCGAACCTTTTTGGTTCGCCGGGATGCCCTTATTTTTTCCTAGGCCAGTCAACCTAGTGAGTTTTTTTTATGCGTAGAATTTTTTGACTATGTTTGCGTTCATAGGTTGTGGGAAATCTTCACCATCCATGGTGGTAAGTATCATAGTGCCTCCAGAAAATACCCTTTTAACTATAAATGGCCCTTCATATGTGGGAGTCCATTTTCCCCTAGGATCACTTTGTGGTAATATGATACGCTTGATCACCAAATCGTCAGCCTGATATACTTGATGCTTAACTTTCTTATTAAAGGCTTTGATCATACGCTTTTGATACATCTGACCATGACAAACAACTGCAAGCCTCTTTTCATCAATCAAGTTTATCTGGTCGAGTCTGAATCCATTCATCTTCATCTAAGTCTGCATCTTTCATGATTCTCAAAGAGGGGATATGGACTTTAATAGGTAGTACTGCTTCCATACCATAGACCAGAGAGAATGGGGTTGCCCCAGTTGAAGTACGTATTATGGTATCATAACCATGAAGAGAAAATGGTAACATCTCATGCCAATCTTTGTATGTCACTGTCATCTTCTGCAAGATCTTCTTAATATTCTTGTTGGCGGCTTCCACTGCGTCATTCATCTTTAGTCGATATGGAAAAGAATTGTGATGCTTAATCTTTTACTGCATACAAAGTTCAGTAATCATAGTATTGTTCAGATTAGTACCATTGTCTGTGATAATCCTTTCATGGATGACATACCTACATATAAGATTATGTTTGATGAACCGAGCCACAACATTCTTGGTAACAGAAGAAAACAAGGCTTCCTATACCCACTTTGTAAAGTAATCAATAGCAACAAGAATGAAACGATGTCCATTGGAAGCGGTAGGTTTGATTTCACCAATCATATCAATGCCCCACATGGAAAAAGGCCAAGGAACAATCAGAACATTCAACGGAACTAGAGGTACATGTACTTTATCAGCATAAATCTGGCACGTATGACAAGTTTTGGAGTGCTGATAGCTATCAGCTTCCATGGTAGACCAATAGTAACCTGCTCTCAAAATCTTCTTAGTCATTGTATGCCCACTAGAGTGGGTACCAAAGATCCCATCATACATGTTTTCCATAATCTCTCTTGCTTCCTTCTTGTCCATACAACGAAGAAAAGTCGAATCGTGATCGCGCTTGTACAAAATTCCATTACTCAGGAAGAACTTAGCAGAAAATCTCCTCAGAAACTTCTTATCATTGATAGATGCCCCTTCAGGATATTCCTGAGCTTCGAGATATCTTTTTACTTCGTGGAACCAAGTTTTGTCTTCCACTCCCTCAATATCAACCTCATAACAGTATGCTGACTCATCCAATCGATCAATGGTAATTCTAGGAGCTTCATTGTCCCAACTGATTTTGAACATATATAACATTGTGGCTAATGCATCTGCCAATTGATTCTCTTCTCGTGGAATATGTCCAAATGTGATTTCTTCAAAGTTTGGAATCAAAGACAACACATGCTCTCTGTAAGGAATGAGATTTGGATGCTTTGTGTCAAATTCTCCTTTAATCTGACTAACAACTAAGGCTGGATCTCCATACATATTCAGGAACTGGATCTTCATTTCAATGGCAGCCTTGATACCCATGATACATGCTTCATATTCATCCATATTGTTGGTACAATCAAAACAAAGTATAGCAGTAAACGGTGTATAACAACCCTCGGGAGGGATAATCACAACACCAACACCATTACCAAGCGCATTAGAAGCTCCATCAAAAACCATAGTCCATCGGGATCCCTGTTCAGGTCCTTCATACTGTCTAGGATCTTTAGTAACAAGCATAATATCTTCATCTAGAAACTCAAAGTTCATAGACTGATAATCATCCAATGCTTGATGAGCCAAATGATCAGCTACCACACTTCCTTTAATTTCTTTCTAAGTAGTGTACTGGATGTCATATTCTGTCAAGATCATTTGCCATCTTGTTATTCGTCCGGAGAGAACAGGTTTCTCAAATATGTATTTGATAGGATCCATATTCGAAATTAATAAAGTGGTATGAGTCAATATATATTGTCTTAGTCGGCGAGCAGCCCATGCCAAAGCGCACCACGTTTTCTCGAGCAGTGAGTATCTTGTTTCACAGTTGGTAAATTTTTTGTTAAGGTAGTATATTGCTTGCTCTTTTCGACCAGACTCGTCATGTTGCCCCAACACACACCCCATTGAATTGTCTAACACTGTTAAGTACATAATCAAGGGTCTTCCTTCAACTGGTGGCATCAATATTGGAGGTTCTTGGAGGTATTTCTTGATCTCATCAAAAGCTACCTAGAATTCTTCGTTCCATTCCATTACTTGATCTTTCTTCAACAATTTGAAGATTGACTCACAAGTAGCAGTTAATTGGAAAATAAATCTTGCAATGTAATTTAGGCATCCCAAGAAACCTCTGACTTCTTTCTCAATACAGGGAGCAGGCATATCTTGTATAGCTTTTACCTTTGCAGGGTCAACTTCAATACCTTTAACACTGACAACGAAACCCAAAAGTTTACCAGATCTAACTCCAAAGGTACATTTGTTTGGATTTAATCTCAGTTTGTATTTCTTTAACCTCTTAAACAACTTGTGCAGATGATCAAGATGCTCTACTTCAGTCTGGGATCTGCCTATCATGTCATCAACATATACCTCTATCTCGTGATGAATCATATCATGAAACAAAGCTACCATAACACGCTGATATGTTGCCCCAACATTCTTCAAACCAAATGGCATTACTCTGTAACAAAAGGTTCCCCACTGTGTGACACACATAGTTTTCTCCATATATTCATGTGCCATCTTAATCTGATTGTAACTAGAGAAACCATCCATGAAAGAGAATACTTTATACTGAGCAGTTTTGTCTACCAGAACATCAATATGTGGAAGCGAAAAATCATCTTTGGGGATGGAATTATTCAAATCCCTGTAATCTATGCACATGTGTACTTTACCATCTTTCTTATGCACCCGTACCACATTTGAAATCCATTGGGGATAAGAAGTGACAGCTAGGAACCCTGCATCAAATTGTTTCATCACTTTAACTTTAATTTTTTTTGACATTTCATGACGCATATGACAAACTTTCTACTTTATTGGACAACAACCTTCCTTCATTGGTAGATGGTGAACTACAATATCAGTATCAAGCCCTGGCATATCTTCATAAGACCAAGCAAAGATTTCCACATAAACATGTAGCATCTGAATCAACCTATTCTTAACACTGTCTTCTGATTCAGCTCATATCTTGACCTCTTTCTTGTTTTTCTCAGTTCCCAGATTTACAACTTCGATTGGTTCTTCATGCGGCTGTATAACTTTCTCTTCTTGTTGTAGCAACCTAGCAAGCTCTACAGGCACTTCACAATCTTCCTCATTTCCATCCTCGACTTGATAGATCGGATTCTAAAAATTATAATTGGCAATAGCAGAACTGTTATCAACGGGATCCAGAGTGGATGAGGATCTATGCAAATCCCTGTAATTTATGCACATGTGTACTTTACCATCTTTCTTATGCACCCGTACCACATTTGCAATCCATTGGGGATAAGAAGTGACAGCTAGGAACCCTGCATCAAATTGTTTCATCACTTTAACTTTAATTTTTTTTGACATTTCATGACGCATATGACAAACTTTCTACTTTATTGGACAACAACCTTCCTTCATTGGTAGATGGTGAACTACAATATCAGTATCAAGCCCTGGCATATTTTCATAAGACCAAGCAAATATTTCCACATAAACACGTAGCATCTGAATCAACCTATTCTTAACACTGTCTTCTGATTCAGCTCCTATTTTGACCTCTTTCTTGTTTTTCTCAGTTCCCAGATTTACAACTTCGATTGGTTCTTCATGCGGCTGTATAACTTTCTCTTCTTGTTGTAGCAACCTAGCAAGCTCTACAGGCACTTCACAATCTTCCTCATTTCCATCCTCGAGTTGATAGATCGGATTCTAAAAATTATAATTGGCAATAGCAGAACTGTTATCAACGGGATCCAGAGTGGATGAGGATCTACATTTTAGTGGCGTCGGTGTGTGTAAGAACACATGGCTTTTTGATAAAGGAAAAATAAAAGAAAGACAAAGAATTCAATATTTACGAAAGCAAAAACGACCATTGATTTTATTGAATGAAGATATGCAAATGAAATGACATCCCTAACAAGCATACCATTGTGCCCCGGGCAAGGCATAAGGTTTAAGAGTTTTTAATTGTTCAAAATTACAAAACCAAAAACAAGAAAAGAAAAAATAGAATTTACTCTTGACTAAAGGAGATAGGAATAACGTCTTCAGTCTTCCAATTATTGAGCCCACTGCCAATGGTAGGAAAGATCCAACTATCTAGGTTGCAGTCTTCATCAGAGTCTTCTACAACATTGACTTGATCCTTCTGAACTCCCTTGTTTGTGATACAAATAGCACGAGTGTGACGAACAACCTTTTGAGACTCTGCAGTAAAACCCAAACCAAACTTGTCAGCCTTGTAAGGAATGCCATAAAGTTGACCCTAAATAGTACAACCACCTTCTTCAACCACAGCTCTAGCATCCTTCAGAGAGGCCATTGTAGGAGGTACTCTAGTAATAACAGGAACTGGTTTAGCAGCAGGAATAGACTCATCAACGAGAACAATTTGAGAAACCACTTCAAATGTTTGGCAAGGAGTCTCAACAGATTTATCCTCCATCTCAACATACTTAAAAGTATTCACATGACTGACCATATACTCTTCTTCACCATAGACAGTGACAATCTTACTCTTCACAGGATATTTCAGCTTTTGGTGTAAAGTGGAAGTCACAACACCTGCCCCAAGTATCCAGGGACGCCCAAGCAAGCAGGAATATAAAGGAAGAATATCCATCACATAGAAAGTAGAATCAAAGACTTGAGAACCTACTTTGATTATAAGATCAACTTTTTCGTGCACCATTCTTCTCGAGCCATCAAAGGCTCTCACCACCATGTTACTAGGTATTAGCACAACATCTTCAAAATTAAGTTTGTCCAGAGCATCCTTTGGTAACACATTTAATGAGGAACCATTATCCACCAAAACATGAGACAGGGTAATGCCCCTACACTCAATGGAGATGTGCAGAGCTCTGTTGTGTTTCTTTTGATAAAAACCTTGAGTGAATAGAATCCTGTGAAGAGGATTGACATGGAGTATAATAACCATGGTCAAATTTGTTAAGTTGAATTGGATAAACTGTTTCGAGTTTATAATGGATTTGGAAATTGTATCAGTTGTGATTGCAACAGTACAACCCCTGTATCTCTGTCGTTGGAGAGTTTGGACCGATGTTATTATTATGTGGTTGACAAGTGGATTATTCTATCCCTGAATGTCTGCATGTTTTGTTTTGTTGGTTGGTAAGAACTCTAATGGATGAGTGTGTTCTCCGCAGACTATCAACTGCTAGTGTTGCTTGAGAATTCGTAGTGTCTCCACTGTTAGACTTTGAGAGCATAATGGAAGGAGAAAGATGAAGGAATTCAGCCAAATTAATGAGAATCAGAATAGAATTGATTGTAAGATTTGGAATGAGTGAAATTTTGTCCTAAGTGTGTTAACTATAGTAAGATATTGAAAAGATGAAGTGTCAGATGTAAATGGTTACATCGTATAGCATCAAACCAAGTGGAATTGGTATCGAAGTTGCTTGAAAACTTTGAGATGGTTTAGTAATTGAAGGATTTTAATAAGAGATTTTGGCTGGAAATTGTGTGTAGATTAGATTTCACTAAGATACCTTGTGGAGTTTTGTCGAGTGTTTGTTGTCCCGAAATCAAGTTGGAGTGTTATGCGTTGTGTTATGATTCAATAGATGGAATTAGAATGCTATCTTTCTCTGAAGGAGAAATGAGACTATATGATTCAGTATGAAGCAATAGTTGAATTTCGGAAAGGTGCGTTAGAAGTTAACCCAATATGGGAACAAGCGAATGAGTAAGGACGTGAAGTTTGATTTATTATGAAGGAAGGACTTCGAGCCGCGAAGTCGTGAGTTAGATTTGAGTATGTCAGAGTATGTATCCTAAGTAAGGATAAGTATGGATCAAACAGTGCTACAAATTGTCGTTGTTATTGAGTAAAGAAAACTCGCGGACGAATTTCAATTTAAGGAGGGGAGGGTGTAATACCCCGTGTTTTAATTAAATGCTCTGGATAATATTAATTATGATTAATAGGGTTCCGGTGTGCTCTAAGAGTTTTCAATTAAAATAATTAGAGCAACCGAAAAACTTAAATTAATCAATTAGTATTATCAGACTCAGAGGTTTTATTAAATATTCGACTCAGAGATATTTTTGGATACTCTCAATTGGGACCCATTAGTTAGTTTTACTAACTAATGATAGTATATCAATATTTATATTGTTGCATTTGTTATAAAGAAAAAGAGAAGGAAGTTTTTAAGGAAAAAGAAAAGGAAAGAAAAGGAAAAAGAGAAAGAAGAAAGGAAAAAGAGAAGAAGAAGCATAAGAAGAAAAACCCTAGAAGCATAAAGATCAAGAATCATCACCATTTCTTCATCAATCTTCAACTTCATCAAACTCCTCCTCATGGTTAGAGGTGGGTTCTAGTTATAAACCTTTTCTTTTAGAATTCTTGATTTTTTTTCTAAGAGTTAGGTTAAGTTGTGAGAAAATGACAAATTGTTAAATCAATGGAATCTAACGGTTTAAATGCTGAAATAATCGGGTAGAATAATAGGGTTATATGTATGTTAAACCTATTATGATTGCTTGGATAATCCATTGTGTTTTGGGTGAGTTTGGATGAGTTTCTATGATGAAAAATGCAACATTTTTTACTGTTGTCTGCAAGTAACCGGTTACCCTATGGGTAGTAACCGGTTACCCATTGAAAAATTGAGTTTCTGGGCGAATTTTACAATGGTAATCGGTTACCCTTTAGGTAGTAACCGGTTACCACTGATGTGTTTTGAAAAATGACATTTCTTATAAAATTCGTAACTTTTACTCAGGTATCTGATTGAGGCAAACTTTATATCGTTGGAAAGCTACGACAACGTATTATCCAATAGTGAGATAAAATATTGAGTTAGAATTGAAATTAATCAATTTGTGAGATTAATCAATTTATGAGATTTATTTAATTTCATTATGAATTAAAGGTGTGAATTGATTAATTGTGGTATTAATCGATTTGTGGAATATATATTAAATCATGAATTTTGAGTGAAAGTGGAGACAATGAGATCATTGTGGGATTAGTTTAATTGTGATAATTAAATTAAAATGTTAGATTATATGTTTGAGAATTATATAATTAAAGGCATTAAGAATGGATTAAGAGTGAGGAAATTTTACCATAAACCAATAGTATGGCCTAGTAATGTAACTAAAATTTTTTAGATGGTATAACTTGTGAGATGTTTAGGACTACCCTAGGTTAATGGGAAACCGTTGGCACGTAATACACTAGGTCCTCCGTAAAGTCTTGAGTAAGTCTTGAGATCAGTATTACATTGAGTCCCACGGGAAGCATCCGTAAGGGTTTGAGGTACAGTTGGTGAGGCGTGGGTAGTGGCTTGAGTTGTGTAATACGCAAGGTCCTCCGTAAAGTCTTGAGTAAGTCTTGAGGTGGGTTATTCTAAGTCCCAAGGAAAGCATCCGTAAAGACTTGAGGTATGTATTACACTGGGACCTCCGTAAAGTCTTGAGTAAGTCTTGAGGTGGGTTATCCTGAGTCCCACGGAAAGCATCTGTAAAGTCTTGAGGTGTGTATGTTACTAGATCTTCCATAAAGTCTTGAGTAAGTCTTGAGGTAGGTTATCCTGAGTCCCATGGGAGGCATCCGTAAAGGCTTGAGGTGAGTACTACACTGGATTACACAATAAGTATTGAGTAAGTCTTGAGGTGGGTTATCCTGAGTCCCACGGGAAGCATATTAATTTGGTTTTACCTCATTACATTTCACAAGTGAGAGATAATATTGTTCTTCTTCCGTATTACTCACAAATATGATTCATCTATGGAAATTTGTTTATCATCTTGATATAAAGAAGTAGTTGTGATTGTGTTCATGTTTTTGATAATTATTCATCCCTTATGTTGGTCAATATGTCAAAATATTAAGATATATGTCATTAGAATGCATTATTGTATGATGTTATGAAGTTTTTGAGTGAAATCTTTGAAAATTGTGTGGCAAAATTTACTGATTATCTCGGGTCCCAACAGGTCAACCCATTGTGTCGACTCAGGGTCTTTTGCGTCGACCTATTCATACGGCTGCGTCGACTCATTTTGAAATTCAAAATGCGTCGACTCATTAAATCATTCAGGTCAACTCAACGCCTTTTGCACTGCTCAAAGCGCTTTGGAATACGCATTTTTCTGATTTTTCCTCTCCCTAGGTCGGCGCATACTGTTTTTTCAAAGCCAATTAAGTGTGCTTTAATTGCCTTTATTTTCCTTAATCATATTTCATGAAATAAAATCAACACATTTCATTTTCTCATTCATCTTCATCTCAAAGAACTCTCTCTTCTCTCAAGCAACCCTAAAACTCATCTTTCTCAAAATTCTCTCAAAGTCTTCATTAATGGCTTCAAGAACTACTGGAAAAAGAACATTGAGGGGATCTTCATCTCAATCGGCACTTACGGTAACTGCTTTATCACTTCTTCCTTCTGACCTTACTGAAATTTATGATAGAAAGTTCAAAAATAGGAAAGTCATTCCTCAATATGTTTATTCAAAGAGAACTGCATGTCAAATAGAAATTCCTCATATTGTTGAACTGATTGATTTTCAAGAAATCAATCTTTTCCTATCTTGTCAAGTTGAGTAAAATGAGGATATGATTCGTATGTTTTACACTGGTTTGGTTGGAAAATTTAAAGGTTTTGAGTTTAACTTCAGAATGGGTGACAAAATGTTTGCGGTGAATGCACAAATTTGGAAAGATTTGTTTAAAATTGATCCTAGTGCTCATAGTATTTTGATGACTGATTCAGATCATGTTGATAACTATGAATTTCATAAGGAATTGAATGGCATGCTAAAAGAGCATTTCATTGAGTCAATTTTCAACACCGAGTTGTTTCCGACTTCCACCACTACCGGCAAAGTCAATCATTCTGATCGAATTCTTTATTGGATTGTCTCACATAACCTTCGTCCCAAGAAAGGCATATTTTCTCGCATTGATATTCCTGAAGTTCACCTCATATATATTCTTCAGAACAAAGTGAAAGTGAATTTGGCACATTATTTTACGAGTCGTGTTTTTTCCCTTAAGGAAAAGAAGGGTGTTGCTCTTGCTTATCCTTCAATTATTCAAGCCATCATCAACAAGTAAAAATTGTGGTTGAAGGTATTTCGTTTGTCTCTATTTCTGAAAACAATCATTTCCAACAAAATATGCTTAGCTTGATGGGTCACATGTGGGATCCTAAAAAGAAGTGGTATCGGTTTATAGTTCAGGCTGGGTATGGAAATGATAAAGGGGATGAAGCTGAGGCTAAAGGTGATCCAAATCAAAATGAGGATCAAAATGTTTCTTCAATGAACACTTATGAAGTACATGTTGATAATGAAGATTGGTATCGCGCGCCTTTCGATGATTCTGCATAATATGAGAACCAAGGTTGGGGTGAATGGCAGTACACTGGATGGACTCATATTGCAATGTCGTTTTCTCCTCCATCTCCACCACTTCCACCACCAACATAAGACAACAATGCTGAAATCATGAATATGCTTGAGAATATGCACTTGGAACAACAAAGTTATTATGAAACTCAATCTGAGTGTTATGCTGAATTAGAGCAGAGAATCGGTGAGCAAGACAAGGTTCTTCCCTCTTATATGTCGGTTCAAGATAAATGATATACCGCTTTGAAAGCTCACCAACAAAATCAAAGTGACAATTTTGATTCTTTCGCATCAAATTCTTTGGCTCAGATTAATGAGATTCATGGTTCCCATGTGGCTCTTGCAAATTCGTTCAACACCCTCAACACCAATTTCATCCACTACACTTCTCAACATGAGGGAGAACGTCAACCTGTTGTATACCATTGTCGTCATTCTTCACAAAGGGGTCCAAGGTCATGAGAGCATTTTGCATTTCATCTCATTTTCATATGCATTTTTTTGGTTATTGTATTTTCTATATGACAATGGTTAATGTTTCATTATATTGGTTGACGTGTTTATTCTATCTTGTTTTGGATTATGTTTAATCATTTTAGTTGGTTTGGTTATCCTATCTTATTTATTTATCGATTATTGTTCTTTCATCGCTTATTGTGTGTTTGTTGTTGATTGAATCTTATTGCAATATAACACCTTATAATATTTCTCGCTATATGGGTTTTGTCTATTTTTTCTTCTTTTTGATGTTGTCAAAGGGGGAGATGTGATTGGTGAAGTTTGTATCATTTTGGCATCACATATTCAGAGGGAGCATGGTGTTGTATAAAATGCTCTTTCAATTTCAACAAGTTTTTCCATCATCAAAAAGGGGGAGTTTGTGAGACATAAAGGATATTTTGAATGATGTCAAAACTTTTATGTCATATGGGATCACAAGGAAAAGGAAGATCTCATCAAAAATGGTTTTTATAGTGTATTGAAAGAAATGAGTCGACTCAATCCTCTACAATTCGGCTCATTCTGTTAGAGAAATTTGAGTCAACTCAATGAAAGCTTCAGGTTGACTCATTTAATGGATTTCTTCCCTTGGAACTCACGGGTCCCAACAGGCTGACAGAGGGGCATTTTTAGGTTGACTCAAATGTCATAAACAGGTCGAGTCAAATACATGTCGACACAAAATAACAAATAGGTCGACTCATTCCTATTGTGAGCACCCTTTTTGTTTTCTCTCTCTTTCTTCATTGTGTTTTAATTTTATCACTCTTTTACTAAGCCATATAAATAGTTGTCATATTATTTTGTGTAAGCCAACAAGAAAAGTGAAATAGATACACAAGTGCTCTCTTCATCTTCTCATTCTCTATCATTCATTAACAATTACACACAACAATTGTTGTTGATCAAAATGCAAGTTTAAGGTGATAACGTTCAAACGTGAGATTGCGATTTCAGTTTGGGTTGAGAGGTTTGTGGATTTTTCTTGAATAAACCTTGAGGGTTTGTTCTCCAAGATCATTGTGATTTGGGGGTTTGCATGCATCATTCGTTCGTAGATTCAGCCGAGTGAGGAGTTTTGAAGATCAGGGTGATCGTTCATTTATATCACGGTAACTAGAGGATTCCAAAGAACGTTGTGGGTTCACAAGCATCGAATCAAAGCGGACGTGTTCAAATTTTGGAGAATTGTAAATTCTTGCAAGAGGGGAGAAATTAATTAGAGGTTTGTTCATCGCGCGTGAAGGATTTGGTTCATCTAGAATCAGAGGGCAAAAAGAGTTATAGTAAAAATCGCAACTCGGATTGGTTTGTTGTTACAATTTTCTTCTTGTATTAACATTGCAATATTAATAAAAGATCCCAATTCGGTTTGTGAATTGGGGGCAGAGTACCCTTAGCGAGGACGGTGGGGGTTCTGCCTAAACAAATCTCGTGTGTTCTTCGCATTTTTCATTTGTTAATTTTTCTGCATAAAGTGAATTTGTTATGCTTGAAAATTTTGTTTTGCATTGGTGTGTGCCTACCAAGTGTTTGTGAAATTGTTGCTATCACATTTGGATAGCAACTTAAAAAAAATTCTGCATTACATTAATTGCCAAACTACACCTTGTGTGTGTGTGCACACTAAGTGTTTGATAAAAACTCAAAACACACAATTTCTTATTCTTTGTGTTTATTTCTCATCTATATTCATTGTTGATTGTGGATTATTCAATTGTGTTGAATTTAAGTGGTTAATTGGCATTGTATTAATTCATATATTCATCTCTTATATCCCATTTGGTTTTGAACGCATATCCGATCACCGATTACTTGATTTTATTTAGACGTGATTTTTCCGGGGAACTTCCGTAAGTTATTTTTCAATTTTATTTTTTAAACGCTTAATTTTAAAAAGGGATCTATTCAACCCCCTTCTAGATCCGCGTCATCCTCTAACAAGATAGTGTTTTCTTCGAAAAGTAGAACGCGATTTTAACTCAGAGTTTGTTCCTTCCGTTTCCTTTTATTTATTTTTATTCATTTATTTTATTTTATTTACTTAATAATGTATTAGTTGTTTTTAATTTAGTTTTTTTTTTTGGATTGGGGCTTAGCCCATTATGTTTCTGATTCATTAACACACCCCTGACCTATTCACACCCTTGACCATTTATTCTTTTATTTAATTTTTTTCTTAATTATTTTAGTTAATATATCTTTAATTTAGAA
The DNA here is from genome assembly GCA_963966055.1 of Lathyrus aphaca. Classification (NCBI taxonomy): domain Eukaryota; kingdom Viridiplantae; phylum Streptophyta; class Magnoliopsida; order Fabales; family Fabaceae; genus Lathyrus; species Lathyrus aphaca. The sequence goes on along the minus strand of OZ014519.1, from coordinate 242,662,031 downwards.
TTAGGATTTTAATTAGTATATTTTTAGTAAATAAATTTTAGTTACTAATAATTAGTAATTTTTATTTGTTAATGAGTTTTTTTATTAGTATAATTTAATTAGGTTTAGGTTAATTTTTAGATTCGTAGGAGAATATTGTTTGATTATTTTGTGTAGTTTAGTTTAAATTTTAAAGAAGTTTAGTTTAAGTTATATTTAGATTAATTAGTTAGTTAATTATTTTTTAATCTTTTTATTGTAATATATAGTATGGTTAGTAAAACATATTAAAAACAAAAATATTCAAAAATATTTTTATTTATTTACCGTCATTTAATTTATTAGATTTTTTATTTTTAGTTTAATTAGTTTATTTGTTTTAGATATTAAAAAATAACAAAAAATATTAGATAAATGTTAGCTCTTTACGATTTGTTTTAGTTTCGACTCGATTTAGTCCTTGTTGAATCTTTGACGCTTTGTCGTTGTTCCCTCGTCATGATGACCTATGTGATTCCATTTGTTATGATGCTTTTCCGTACATCTTTCGATTTTACTCGTTCTGATACTTGTGACCCGATCCAAGGGAAAGTGGACGTTTTGTTGACTTATTGTCCTTTGCGTACCATTTGCATGTTTCACCTCTTAATCTTTTTTCACAAGCTTTGCATTCAAGCTTTTCCCCTTAGTTTCCTTAGTTCTTAAGCCCCCCCCCCCTTTACTCGTATTTTTCCAAACTACGATGCTCAGACATACTTATTGCATGAGGGAATATGTAGGCACACGACTTTAATCCTTGGCAAGCATATTTTTCCTTTTTTCACATTTTCGCTCTTCCCTATTTTTCATCCTTTTTCATTCTTTTCATTTTAGCTTTAGTTCACATTCATTAGCAGACAATTAATCATAATAACATAGATATTACAAGAGGTTCTCGTAGAGTACTACAGATGCTTAGGATGCTAGCACCTTTCTCAGGTATAACAACCCACATACCTTCGATCTCTATTGCTTAGCTCTTAGCCTCGTCTTTTAGATTTGCATGTTTATTAGGGTTTATTTGATATTTTCCCCTTCTTTTGGATAAATTAAATTCCGGTGGTGAGTATAATGATTTGTGATTCAAGTTAATTAAATAACTAGATATCTGATTCTCACCACAACACTATGCAACATGGCTTGTGTCTATCAAAGACATAATCCCCTTCAAATAAGGAAGAAATGGATCGCATGCATAAGATTCCATATGCATCTGCAATAGGATTTATCATGTATGCTATATAATGTACTCGACCAAAAGTCTAGTATGCTTTAAGTGCAACGAGTAGGTACCAATCTGATCTCGATGATGCACATTGGATTATTGTCAAGAATATACTTAAGTACTTGAGAATGACTAAGTACTCATTGTTGATATATGTAGGTCAAAAAAAGATCGATGTAATTGGATAAACCAATACTAAATTCCAGACAAATAAGGATGACTTTAGATGAAATATGATTAGGTGTAAGTATTGATTGTACTTTTAGAGAGTGGGTGAATTAGATTTTCTGGCATTTTAGACTTTTTCTCATTTATGAGCGATGATAGTTATGTACTTATTTTCCAAGACTGTTACGCTGATAAAGTGCATAAATAAAAATGTAGAAAAATAAAGAACACCAAAATGTATAATAGTTCCCCTTTCTAATCAAGGGTGCATTTAATCCCCTCACACCCTGTGAAAGATAGCCTACCACTAAGACTCTCTTAACTGTTCATCACAAGCAACATGCAAAGAATTTACAAAAATCAATCATGATCAATCAAGAAGATAATTCATGGTATCACACAATCAAATCAATTACCTTGACTCTAATCAAGTGAGGTTTTGTTCTAACGCATTTTAGAGATACGAAACAGAACATGCAACATTTATCACACAATTAATCATGATCAAACAAGCTACACAACATGAATTCAATCAAGTTTAACATATTTTTATCTAAGCTTATTAGAATTATCATGCATATGCCTAAATTTCTCTAAACTCCAATCAAATACCACCCCATATTTGATTTTAAGATATCTAACTTTGAAGAGGAATTGAGATGATGAATGATGATCCTAAGCTTTCCTTTACTTTTTTCTCTTCATGAAACCAAATAATGTACACGCATTCAAAAGAAAATAGTGGAATTGGATTAAAGTTTCTTCTTCTTCCCTTCTTCCGATCAATTTGGCCTTTCCATATCTTTACCCTTCTCCTTTTCAAAATTTTATGATTTTTAGAGTAAGAAAGTGAGATGAAAAATGAGAAAAATTTGTTATTTTGGGTTTTTATAATACTCATGGGAAAGGACTAGAACACCTTTTCTACTTACAATATATTCCTAATGAATGTCACTAGGGTTTAATCAAGCTTATAATCATTTCATTAGAGGCTAATCCAAAAATTAAGGGATGATGATATTATTAGAAAACTTTGGGTATTACATTCCTCTCCCCCCACTTAAAATAAATTTCGCCCTTGAATTTAACAGGTTATATAAAAAGATGAGGATACATCTTTGACTCTAGCTCCCACATGGCTTCGCTAGGATAGGATTCTTCTCACATCACTTTCACGAGGGATATTTCTTTCTTCCTTAATGCCTTAATCGTGTAATTCACAATACAGCTAGGTTGAGGTTGAAAAGATAGATTGACGTTGACTTCAACTGTATCTTGGAGCATATGTTGAAAGAAATCTGGAACAAATTTCCCAAGTTGAGATGCGTGAAGCACATCATGAAACCCGAATAGTGAAGGTGGCAAAGCTAACTGGTAAGCCATTTAACCTACCAAACTTATGATCTGATAAGGGACAATGTATCTTGGACTCAACTTCTTCTTCTTCTTTGACGTCTCTTTTAACCCTAGCGTTGGGTGACCCTTATGAATACATGATTCCCTCTTCAAAATCCAACAAACGGTAATGCCTTATCTTGACCTTCTAGAGTAGCTGGAAAGAATGGTTGGCGGATGAGGTAGAACGAAAAACCCTTGCACTTCTATATATAAATAAAGACTTAGGGGGAAATTGTTCTGGACTGACAATAATGGTCACCAACCGACCACTTAAAATGAGTTGCAATTCCTCGAGAACATTTCCAGTTGTAAACACCCCAAATTTGCCCTCACCCATTCACACCATGGCTTGTGATCATTTCATATGCATAAACTCAATCATACCATCTCATGTCTCATTTTTGGTTCACTGCATTGGTTCTAAGTCATCTGCATCTAGGGTTTGTGATCTGAGCAATCCAGGAGCTTCTTGAGCCACTCCAAGGGCCATCAATCACTTCAAAGGGATCCATGTGTGTTCTTACATCATATTACATCCTCTCAAAGTCAATAATGCCAAAGAATCACAAGAACTGGGATTGGTGTGGAGGCAGAGCCAGGTTTGACTGCACAGTTGACCTAAAATTAGGGTTTTGGTTTCAGAGGCCATAACTCCAAATTTTTTGGTCATTCTTGTTTCTATTGGTCTCTATATGGTATAGGGGGTATGCATATCAATTTTCATGAAGAAATTCCATGGGGAAGTCATCTGATCAAAGGTTGACTTTCTAGACAAGTCAGTACAAAATCAAGGCATCTGAGGCCCCCAATGACCCAACCAAGGAGTGATCTTCATCATTTTGAGTGTATATGATCTTTATTTGATCATGAAAGAAGGTTGAAGTTCACAAAATTCAAGAATTACAAGTTTTTTCAAAGTTGACTTTTTAGGGCATGGTTGACTTTTCATGAAATGTCATTTTATGCCACTTTTTCAACCCTTGCTTTTTGATCCAAAAATGCTTCAAATGGAAAAACTTTGGTCATGAAAGTTGTAGATTAGATCTTTCCCTTTTCAAAAATTACAAGAACATGATCTAATTCATTTTGGATCAAAAGTTATGGTGTGTCAAAGTTGGCAAAAATCACTAATTTTCAAGTTATGCCTCAAATGAGAAACTTGCAATTTCATGTACCAAGCATTCTTGTGACTTCTAATTGACATCAAACCATTACACAAGCATCATGTAAGTCCTAAAGTTCAGATTGGACCAAGATTTCCTCATGTTTTATGGCTTGTAGGGCAAGATAGTTTCATAAGAACCAAAAGTGATCAAGTTGCAAAATCATCATCACACTTCCATCCACTTGCTGCCTTGGATGCTGAACCACCCTAGCCCTCTCCCCTCACCTTGCTGCGCATCACACAACCCATGTACTAGCCTAGAAGTTGCCCATGCTTTCTCTTACACAAAAGTTGACAATTTGCAAAAGTGGCCATACCAATCAATAAAGGGCAGGTCACATCATCTGACCAATGAGAGATGTTTATGTGGACAAAATGCTAGCCATTTCATACATCAAGCAAGGCTGAAGCTCAACACAACTCAGCATTCACAAACTCACTCCCTAAAGCAAAACCCTTCGAATCTCTCTCCATAGCTCACAAACACACAAGCAAACTTCATAAACCTCTTCAACATCCCTCCCTGATCACTAAGCACCCTTCAGAACATCCCAAAGCTCAAGGAATCAAAAACACGATTCTTACACCATCCTGAACAGAACTTGTTCAAGTTGCCAAACCAGCCACATTCCAAGTTGTCCAAGCATTGCAAACTCATCAGGAAGGCCATTAGGAGCTTTTTGCACCAAGGAAGCAGCCAGTAAGCTCAAAGGGTGAAAGCTCCATCTCAGGTAGCCTTCCAAATCAAATTTTCCAGGACCTCTATTTTATGTTACAAATTGATTAAGCATGCCTCACTGATCACACTGAACTAAAAATTATTGAAAATGGTTGAGAAATGAAGTTGTATTGCTTGTCTGAAATTTTGGCAGTTTTTGTTCTTTGCTTCGATTCATGATTATGGCTGGAAAGGAATGAGAAATGAGGGTGGGGTTGAGTTTAGGAGGGTGAAAGGAACAAATCTGGAGCTTTAGAGCTCCAGAAATGACCTAGGGAAGGATTTGGAAATTCTCAGGGAGGGAGGTCACCGGAGAAGACGACCGGAGCTCGTCTCCGGTGACCTGAAAGTCATTAGTCATTTAATTAGGGTTAGGGCAAATTTTAAATGTGGACCCTTGGATCTGGCTTCCCGCGCGCGTGTGTGTGGTCTGGATCATGTCATTAGTTCATAATTAGGTTTAATTTGTTTAATTAATTAAAATTAGGAAGTTTGAACCTGGGCCGTCCAGATGCGCGCCCAGTCAAACCTTTTGAAACCCAGAATCAATCTCAGCCTCTCCTTCAGCTTACTTCCATTTATTTACTTTTTATTTTCATTTTCTTTGTATTTAACTTCCATAATTTATTTAAAATAGCAAAAATGTTTTAAAAATTATGAAACTTTTTGTCAAGAGTTTCATTAATTTTTAAAACACAAAAATATTTTTATTTTCATTTTTAGCATTAAAAAAGTATTTTTAATTATTTAAAAGTTTATGTTTAATTGATTAATGAAAATTAATTTATTAAAAATACTTTTAGGTATTTAAAAATCACCAAAAAATTCATGAAATGTTCTAAGACATTTAGAAACATTGTCCAACCTTCAAACCAAATTTATTTTTTGATCTTGATGCATTTTGAGAATTTTTCATTGATTTAAAATCATTTTTATGCATTAATTTGATCCAAAGTTCCAAAAATCATTTCTGCCTATCCATGAGGAGTTGGACATTGATTCTTTTTGCATTGTATTGTGTTTAGCATGTAGTTTGTGAGATTAAATGGCCTTGATTTGATCTTTCATTTTCCATTTGTTTGATAATTTTCTTGTTTAGGAACCCTAAAACCCTAGAAAGCCTAGAAAAATCATAACTTGAATTTGGTTAGGAGTTGAGACCTCTCCTTTGGGCATTAAGTTAGTATAGGATTAGGGGTCCTTTGAGTGGCATTTTCAATTTTTTATCTTAGGGTTTGCTTCTGGTTTTGGTTTTTGTTTGTTGCTTTGATCATAAACCCTAATTTGGGGCTTTCATATGCATCCATCTTACATCTTCTTGCATAACATGACTTGCCATGACATTCCATGCCTCCATTTGATTCATTTAACATCATAAGGCATATTGAAAGCATGTTTGATCATTGCATCATGTATTTGCCATGTGGTATGTCATGTGCACTTCATAACTTTTCATGTATGTCCTTGCTTATTAACTTGCTTCATTTGCATTCATGAACTTGTATGATCATTTCCATGTGCTGCCTCATGTTTGTAGCATCTCATAGCATCATTAGCATCATGTATATGCTTATGGTTTTGTTTCTCATCATGTCATCTCATCCCATTTTGCATTGCATTGCATTTCTTTCCTAACCTTTCAGGTGGTAAGTAACTTTGAGAAGTGAATTTGCCTTCACTTCTCATAACTTCTCTTCATCTCTTTTCATGCATCCATGCTGCATTTTTGTATGTGTTTGAGTTTGAGCTTGCTCATTCCTCCTCTTCCCACTTTCTTTCTTCAAGTGACTTGACTTCTTGAATGAAGCAAGTTGCTTTGCTTCTCTTGATCCTTTCATCTGCTTCCTGGTGGTTCCATTGAAGACTTCTCTTGAAAACCTCACAAACCTTAGGAACAACCAAGCATGACAATGATTAGGGTTTTGATTAGTCTCCCCTCTTAGTTTTACCTTTGTGTCTCTCTTGAGTTTTCTCTTCTCACCTCATAATCAGGGACTAAACCCTAAAGGCTTTAAGGCTTTGTGATTAAGCTTATGCCTGCATCCTTCTCTTAGGATGGAGTGTATAACTTTAATCCTAAGTGTTAAACCCTTAATGTGTTTAAATCTCTTAATCAATTCACTTAATAATCATCAAGACATCACACTTGTAACTTGGGCCTTGCATTAGGGTTCTAATTCTTCCTTAATTGGTTAAGAAGGACTAACCCTAGTGTTAATGGACAAGTCCCCCTCAAGTTGTCTTACAAATCATAAAATCCACTTCATCATCATATCATTGAATAAAATCCACTTAATCAAAGGCTTGTTTTGTCATGAGTTTAATCCCTAATCATGGATTAAGTTGAGGAGCTTTCCTCAGCTTAAACATTCTCATCTATTATCCTTCTATTAGGATGGTGTAATGAGTCTGTTTAATCCCTGATTATGGCTTAATCTCATTACTCAACACTAAACAAAACATCAAAAAGATCTAAATAATCACAAGTAGGTTAATGATCTTAATCCTACACCAAAGGTGATTAAGTGTGAGAAGCTGACTTCACACTTAAGGTACTCTCATTACCCCTAATCAGAGGGAAGATGTGATGAGTTTACTAAATCCATTGGTTTAGACTTAAGCTCATTAACTTATGACAAATTTTCAAAAGCAATAAAAGACTGAAAACATAAAAAACAAACAATAATCGTCTCCTTCGGGATTCTTTTCTCATCTCATTCACTCATAAACGAGAACTTGCTTCTTCCGTCTAATGCAAGACAGTTAGCACCTGAGCCAGACAGGTCATACACTTGAGCATTGACAAGCAAGCAGTTCACAAGTCAATTCATCTTTCAGTCTCTTTGGGTTGAACTACGGTGTTCTGACTTCCTCATTTCACAAGAGGATACGTAGGCATAACTTAACAGTTATCGAACAAAAGTCTCTGTACATTCCCCCTCCTTCCAGCTTCATTCTTTAAGCCTCATACTCCTGAGCATTTCACTCTTGTTCTTACACTGACACTTCACTTATATACTTCACTTTTCTCTTACACTGACACCTGTACATTTTGTTTTCCATCTCTTTTACACACAAATTGCACTGACACTACCCCTTTAAAACACAAATCTTTCAAGCGTGGATCCCGTCGAGTACGGCGGACAATCTGGGTGCTAATACCTTCCCAGGTTGTAACCAACCCCCTTTCTCAGTCTCTCTGGTTCGCAACTGTCTTATCCATTTCTTTCTAGGTCTATGCAGCATTGCCTTTCCTCCGGGATAAAAATGCCTAGCTGGCGACTCTATTCATCTCCAGTGAGTTCACGGCTGTGTGTTCTCATTGTCCCTCTCGCCGACCGTTCGCGTCTGTACCTTTATCTGGGCCATTCCCCACTTATCGGGAGCGACAGCTTGGCGACTCTGTTGGGGACCTTTATGTTGCAACCAGGGCTTCTGGTTCTTTTTGTGGGTTCCTCCTAGCGCTTGTTTGATTTGTGTTTACTGGGGTGTTATGTGCTTATTTGTGTTTACATTTGTATTTATTTTTGCTTTATGTACAGTTGTTTATTTGCTTTCTTTACTGCTTTACATATATCATACTGTCATGCTGTCTGGCTGGATCTGGTTTTGCTCTGGTGGGTGGGGTTCTATTGAGAGTTAAGGTCCTATACCTGGGACCTGAGTGACACCTAGGCTAGAGTGGTTCATATTCTTTCCCATTCCATCTCGGTCTGGTGCGGGAATATGAAACACGGTTCAGATATGGGTTTCTTCTTGAGAACTCTGTATTGCAGATTTCCTGCAGTGCTAGGGCTATCTGGGAAGCCTGCTAAGTCTGGATGACCTTTAGTATTGACCTTCAGAAGCTGGGGTGAATTAGAGGAGGAACTTTTATGGTTATTGTAAACACTGTACCTCCGGGTTAGAAGTGTTTACACTTCTCATAACTGATCCAAGTCTGAGGATCCTTGTTTTAGAACACCACCTGTGAGGGGGTTGGGCTGTTTACAGGTTTGCAGGTACCCTTGGCCTCAGAATACCCTATTACTTTGTTTGTTTAAGAGTACTCCATTTTGGGACAGTTCTTGTGATTCTAAAACCCTGGACATATGGCTCTTTATTTGAGCCCCCCCACCTTGGTTACTGGATTTATAGACCTCCATCTGGATTTCTTGGACATATTTGGACCTACATCAGGGCATTTGATCAGATCCAGCTCAGTCACAAACCCTTGCATATCATTTGCATACATAATCATTGCATCATATTGACATTTGCTTATTTGTGTTTCAGGGTATCCACCTTCATTTGGTTTTGGTTTTGACCCCATCTTCAGTATTGACCCATCTTCATCAGCATCTGCTTCAGTTATCAGCTACCTGCTTCAGTCACCTGCACCAGCCATTCAGTGGCCCATTCTTCAGTGTTATCATCAGCACCCGTCTCTACTCATCTTCAACATCATGGCTCCTAAAAAGAGCAACATCACCTACCACTTCTTCCAGCCAGAGCTATCTGACATCAGGAGGATTCAGACCCTGGTCACTCCAGACCATATACCACTGTTCAGGGAACACTATGGAGATATACTTGATGTGGTTATGGATCTGGACCCTTCACAGAGAAGCCTGATCCACACTTGCCTTCAATTTTATGATCCCCCGTTGAGATGTTTCACTTTTCAAGACTTTCAGCTGGGCCCTTTATTGGAAGAATACTCATCGTTGGTTGGTATACCTATCAGGGGTGGAGTCCCTTTCAACCCTGAGATGGTCTTTCCTGGTAATGACGAGGTAGCAAAGGCATTGCATCTGGAATCAGTTCTGATCGGGGAGCATATGACTTCTAAGGCTGGGATCCCTGGTTTGCATCTGGATTTCTTGATCTCTCAAGCTACCCTGAAAGCTTCTTTAGGAGATTGGAAAGCAGTCTGTGCTTTATTGGCTCTGAGCATATATGGGATCATATTATTTGCAGATGAGCCTCGATTCATTAGCAAGAATGCAATCCACCTTTTCATCCTGAAGAATCCAGTGCCCACTTTATTGGGGGATCTCTACTACTCAGTGCATCAGAGGAATGAAAAGCAGAGGGGAAGATTAGTGAGGTGTTGTGCTCCTTTGTTCCATACTTGGCTTCTCAAGCATTTGCCCAGGACAGATGCATTTTTGAACCCTTATCAGCAAAGAAACTGGGCTAGAAGACTCACTGCTCTAACTTCAGCTGATATCAGGTGGTGCACTCAAAGCACCAAAGGCAGGGATATCATCACCAGCTGTGGGCATTTTCCCAATATGCCCCTAATAGGAGTTAAGGGTAGTATTAATTACAACCCTCTACTGTTCAAAAGACAACTAGGCTATGCACTGGTCCACACTCCTAAGGCACAAGACTTGGTTGAGACTCTTTATTGTGAGAACAAGCCTAATCTGGCTACTGTTAGGCAGGCAGCCTGGGCCTGGGATAATGTTCAAACTAAGGGAGTAACCATTCTGGGGAAGTGCAACAATGTGGCATCAGCACAATATTGTGAGTGGTCCCATGCCCGGGCTCAATTCTCTGGAATGCCCTTTACCATGGAGGATATGCCTGGACCATCCTCAGCACCACCCCCTGCCACTGTCAGTTTAGAGGAGTTTGAGAGCTTGAAAGAAAGGAATGAGAAGTTGACTCAGGCTTTGCAGAAGACCCTCTGGGAGAGGAGTGATGGTAGGTTGGATATTGAGAGGTTAGAGAAGCTGAGAGTGGAGCATCTGGCTAAAATTAAGAAGTCTGGGGATTATATCAAGAAGTCTAAAGCTGGAGAACAGATTCTGAAGAATGCTTGCAAGGAAGCCCAGTTCCAGAGAGCAAGGACAGACTTGTATCTGAAGGAGAGTCAGGCTAGGTGGGTCAGGATCACCGAGGCTCGTACTCTGGAAGATAAGAGGGTCCAAGACAAGATGGAGCAACTGGAAGCCAGTGCAAAAGAGCAGCAAGAAGCCCTGGCAGCAGCCCGGAGGGAGATATCAGAGCTAAAGATCAAAGCTGGAGTGAAGAGGTCAAAGGACCAAAGTCAGCACAAGAAGCTAACTGCAGCTGTTACGACCCGGAATCTCCTTATCAGGAATCTCACGGAGCGTCCAACTGATCCTGTGACCGAAGCACTTCTCAAGGAAGTTCGGGAGGATGAGTTTGGTCTTGGTATTTGACCATTTGTTTGTTGTTGCTTTCATTCCATGTACTTTTGTTTTCCTGTAATATATTTTGACCCCTCAGAGGGCTTGTATTTGTAAACAAACTATGTACCATTTGCCTTTTGTAATATATGTATTAGTTTGTTCCATCCGAGTTTACTTCGAAAGCAACATCAACAGCATCTCCAAGGGTCTGGAAGGGTCGAAACTGAATACCAAGCCGGATACCTTGAAAACAAATAAGCATACTGCATTGCATGCTAACCTTTTGTTTTGTTTTGCAGGCTTTTGTTTTTATTGTTGCTAACTCTGTTGTGATATTCAGGAACTATTGCTCGACGCCGGGTATTTCCCCTCAACCGTCCGCACCGATATCCAACCCGTAACAACCTTCCGGGCATACAAATGGATCAGGTACAGCAGGACCTTGCAGAGGTCAGAAATCAAATGGCAAACGAAAGATTGGAAATGAGAACCCAGATGACTCAGTTTATGGAAGTGATGAACAACATGGCTCAGAGCCAAGAAAGATTGAGAGCCATGGTGGAAAGGCAAAATCAAGAGGATCCACATATAGGGACTGCCGGCACCAGCAACAATGAAAGGGTCCAACCTCATGTTAACCCCCCTGTATTTGGCCCCCACCTTCATCCAGAGGTTAATATTCCTGCAAATGTTCAGGGGACTGCCACTGCAGGCAGGGTACTGCAAGAAGACCCCCAAGAGGATCAGTTCACAGTAATGGGTGTTGGGGAGGAAGCTTATGATAGAAGGCTGGATGAGATAGCTGAGAAGTTAAGATCCTTAGAGTCTCAAAACTCTTTGGGTTTCGATGTCATGGACATGGGCTTGGTAGACGGGGTCAGGATTCCCCATAAGTTCAAGCCTCCTTGTTTTGAAAAATACAACGGGACTTCATGCCCCCGGACTCATTTACAATCATTTCTGGGGAGGCTGAAGGCCTATACTATGGACGAGAAGCTCTGGATGTTTTATTTCGAGGATAGCTTAACTGGAGCGTCAAGAGAATGGTACCCTCATCTGACGAGAGCAACTATCAGGTGTTGGAAGGACCTGGCAGAGGCCTTCATCAGACAGTATCAGTACAACTTAGACATGGCACCCAACAGGACCCTCCTAATGGGAATGTCACAGTCGTCAAGAGAAAGTTTCCGAGAATATGCCCAGAGATGGAGGCAATTGGCTGCTGCTGTTCAGCCACCTATGTCTGAGAGGGAAATGGCAGATATGTTTATGAACACCCTCCAGGGAACATATATTGACAGGCTGGCTGCTTTCTCTTCCACTAGCTTTGCAGATGTTGTCATAGCTGGGGAGAGAATTGAGAGCCTGTTGAAGATGGGCAAGATTTCTGACAACGGTGCCAGCTCATCCAGTAGTACAAGGAAGCCTTTTGTAGGCCCAAGAAGAACTGGCGAGACCAATGCCATCCACACCAACAGGGGCAGACCCCAATATGTTCACAGGTCAGTGGCAGCAGTCACCATTCCCGCTCCAGCTCATCCTCAACCAGTTTATCAACCTCCGCAGCAAAACTATCAGCAACAACCTCAGTACCATCAACAAGCTCAGTATCCTCCAAGGAATTATAACAACACCAACAACAACAACCAGCAAAGGCCATTTCAGCAGAGGCCATCTCAAGCCAATAGGGTGATCGATCCGATCCCTATGCCATATGCTACGTTGCTGCCACAACTCTTGAAACTCAACCTAGTTGAGCTAAGGACGTTGGCACCTCCAGATCCCAACAGTCTACCCAGGAATTATGACTCCAACGCCAGATGTGCTTTTCATTCAAATGCACCTGGCCACAGTACAGAAAAGTGCAGAGCCTTGCACATGAAGGTACAAGACCTGGTAGACTCAAAAGCTCGAATTTCGCACCACCACCTAATGTCAACAAAAATCCTATGCCAAACCACGGGGGTCCCAGAATTAATGCTATTGAAGAAGACAAGCCGTCTTATTTAATAACCAGTGTGGGTCAGATCCGGACACCGTTGGTGGAAATTAAGGCTCAGCTCCTCGAATGTCAAATGTTCCCGGGATGTGAGTTAGGGTGTGCTTACTGCAACATTTCAGTGAATGGTTGTGATAACTTGAGGGATGGCATAGATGGTCTCATCCAGAGTGGTCTGCTTCAAATCACCACATCATTTCCTACTAATCCAGCAATCTCATCAGCAACAATTCCAGTATCTCCTACAACTGCAACAACCATTGTTCCTGACAATTCTTCAGCTTCATCAACAAGTACTTCATCTGTCGTTTCAACTAATCAGATATCAGCAAGTGTTCCTATTACAACTCCAGCACCACTTCATCTTGAAACTCCAACAACAACAACACCCATCCTTCCGACAATGTCTCCTACAACATCAACAACAAATCATGAAGATGTCTCAACCGTTACCATTTATTACGATCCAGAAAATAGCTCTGCTTACAACTCACAAGGTGCTACTCCCATCAGAGCACCAGTCACGATATATTACGATCCACAGACTATCACAATTCCTTCCGCAGCTACAATCAGTCTAGTCACTATCACGGTGCCTGGACCAGTACCTTATGAAAGCAGTAACGCCATCCCGTGGCACTACGGCTCTGACCTGTACTGCGAAGGACAAAAAATCACTTTTGAATCATCAACCCCTGCACCACAAGTAGATAATGTGGGAGGAGGCGGAGGCTTCACTCGAAGCGGACGTCTCTTTGCTCCACAAATTCAAAGACCCACTGCCGAAGCAGAAGCTGCTGCCAAGGCAAAAGGGAAAAGCTTGGTGCAGGAGGAGCAGACTGTTAAAGAAGCTTTAAGAACACCTTTTGATCAAGAGGTTGATGAGTTCATATGAATCATCAAAAAGAGTGATTATAAAGTAGTGGATCAGCTTCATCAGACGCCTTCCAAGATTTCAATCCTATCATTGCTTATGTGCTCCGAAGCCCATCGGAACGCACTACTCAAAGTTTTGCACGCAGTTTATGTGCCTGAAGAGATCACTGTCAATCAGTTGGAAGCTGTAGTTGGAAATGTTAATGCTAGTCATGGACTAGGGTTCACCAACACTGATTTGACCGCGGAAGGCCGCAACCATAACAAGGCATTGCACATAACCATGGAGTGTAAAGGGGCAGTCCTTTCCCATGTGCTGGTGGACACGGGGTCATCCCTCAATGTCTTACCTAAAAAAGCCCTTGTGAAGCTAGAGTATGACGGATTGGCGTTGAGACCCAGCAACCTGGTGGTGAGAGCCTTTGATGGTTCAAAGAGATCGGTTCTGGGAGAGATTGAGTTGCCCATAACGATTGGCCCGCAAACCTTCAAAACGACCTTCTACGTGATGGATATACAGCCTGCCTACAGCTGTCTATTGGGTAGGCCATGGATTCACGCCGCTGGCGCCGTGACCTCTACCCTTCACCAGAAGTTAAAATTCGAGTGGGAGGGTCAAGTCGTTACTATCTGTGGAGAAGAGGATATTTTTGTTAGCCACCTGGCTACCTATAAATACATCGAGATGGATGGGGAGATACATGAAACAATGAGCCAAGGTTTCGAAGCCTTGAATATAAATGAAACATCTGCTGTACCTGGAACTTCGATGACATCATACCAACAAGCCCGGAGGGTTGTTGAGGAAGGAACCGCCCAAGGCTGGGGCAAACTATTACCGGTGGAGAAGAAAGAGGATAGATTTGGGTTGGGTTACAAACCAACTCAACAAGATCAAGCAGAGGCTGCAAAAAAGCCCAACTTTGTGAGTGGGGGGATGCTCACCCCTGATGCTGTCAACAATTTGGAAGACGAGGATGAAAGCGACCACAACCTGGAGAGTTGGATCCGTCCAAAGATCCCGGGGAGCAGTATCTCAAACTGGTCTTCCCAGGAAATTATAAGAGTTACTCATGCAGAGTAATTATTATTTCCTGTATTTTTATAGCATGCATCAAAGTCTTGCATCTTGCCCAAGATGACAAGACTCATTTTGTAATCGGGCCATCTGTACTTTTTGTGCAACAAGATTAATCAATGAAATATCAGACATCTTTTTGCAAATAAGTCTTTTCTCTTTTTCTGTTCACTGTTTTTCCATTTTTCTTTTTGTACAAAAAATAAATGGCAGTATTTTCAAAATGACAATTTTATTTCACTTTTCTAAAACAAGATTAAAATCAAATCACTAAAATGAAAAAACTGAACCCTTGCAGAATGTGCCTTCCAGACAGCACCGACAACAACACGGCTATGACTTCGTATGACTTTGACAATCCGATCAATCAAGCTGATGAAGGGGTTGAAGAAGAATATGAGCTTCCTGAAGAGCTAGCCAGGTTGTTGAGACAAGAGGAAAAGGTTATTACCCCTCACCAGGAGGAGGTTGAAACGATCAATCTTGGTACAGATGAAGACGTGAAAGAAGTTAAAATCGGGGCCCGCCTACAAGACTCAGTGAAGAGACAATTGATTGACCTGCTTCAAGAGTATGTGGATGTGTTTGCTTGGTCTTATCAAGATATGCCAGGGTTGGACACCGACATTGTTGTGCACAAGCTGCCTTTAAGAGAAGAGTGCCCACCGGTTAAACAGAAACTGCGCCGTACTCGTCCGGACATGGCAATGAAAATCAAGGAAGAGGTACAGAAGCAATGGGACGCCGGATTCCTTGCCGTGACTAGCTATCCACCGTGGGTTGCTAACATAGTACCTGTGCCCAAGAAAGACGGCAAAGTAAGGATGTGTGTTGACTACCGGGATCTGAACAGAGCCAGCCCGAAAGATGACTTCCCTTTACCTCACATTGATGTATTGGTGGATAACACGGCTCAGTTCTCGGTATTCTCCTTCATGGACGGATTTTCAGGATACAATCAGATTAAAATGTCACCTGAAGACATGGAGAAGACAACCTTCATCACACCCTGGGGCACGTTCTGCTACAAGGTAATGCCATTTGGGCTCAAGAATGCCGGTGCAACATATCAACGGGCTATGGTGACATTATTCCACGATATGATCCATAAAGAAATAGAATGTTACGTGGATGACATGATTGCCAAATCCCTCACTGAAGAAGATCACCTGGTAAATCTGCTGAAGTTGTTCAAACGTCTGAGGAGGTATCAACTGAAGTTGAACCCCAACAAATGCACATTCGGGGTGCGATCTGGTAAGCTGATGGGTTTTATTGTAAGCGAGAAAGGGATTGAAGTTGACCCTGACAAAGTCAAAGCCATCCAAGAGATGCCTGCACCGAAGACAGAAAAGGAAGTTCGAGGGTTCTTAGGTAGATTGAACTACATCTCACGGTTCATATCTCATCTTACAGCAACCTGCGAACCCTTGTTCAAATTGTTGAGAAAAGAACAAACGGTCAGGTGGAACGAAGACTGCCAGAAGGCTTTTGATAAGATCAAGGAGTACTTACAAGAGCCTCCAATCCTTATGCCTCCAGTTAAAGGAAGACCTCTGATCATGTACTTAACAGTATTGGAAGAGTCAATGGGGTGTGTGTTGGGCCAGCATGACGAGTCTGGTCGAAAAGAGTATGCAATATACTACCTAAGCAAAAAGTTTACCGACTGTGAACAACGTTATTCACTGCTCGAGAAAACTTGCTGTGCTTTAGCGTGGGCTGCTCGCCGACTGAGACAATATATGTTGACCCACACTACTTTATTGATCTCAAAGATGGACCCAGTTAAGTACATATTTGAGAAGCCAGCTCTTACCGGACGGGTTGCAAGATGGCAAATGATCCTTACAGAATATGACATCCAATACACATCTCAGAAAGCCATCAAGGGCAGTGTATTGTCTGAATATCTTGCTGAGCAACCTATTGATGATTACCAGCCTATGAGATTTGACTTCCCTGATGAAGACATCATGTTCATAAAAGCAAAAGATCACGAAGAGCCTGTTCACACTGAAGGGCCTGACCCGGAAGAAGAATGGACTATGATGTTTGATGGGGCCGTTAATATGAATGGTCGTGGTGTTGGTGCAGTACTCATTACACCTAAAGGAGTTCACATGCCTTTCTCGGCAAAGCTCACTTTCAACTGCACTAACAACGAACTGAATACGAAGCTTGCATTATGGGTCTTGAGGAAGCCATTGACCTCAGGATCAAGACATTGACCGTATTCGGAGATTCAGCTCTGGTAATCAATCAGACCAACGGCAAATGGTACACCCACCAGGATCATCTGGTACCTTACATGGATTATACAAGGAGGTTATTGACTTTCTTTACAATAGTCAAGCTTGAGTATATCCCTCGGGACGAGAACCAGTTTGCAGATGCTCTAGATACCATTTCGTCCATGATCAAAGTTCAGGCTGCTAACTTTGTACCTCAGATCTCAGTGTCCAAACTTGACAGACCAGCATATGTGTTCGCAGCAGACTTTGTCAAAGATGATAAGCCTTGGTTCCACGACATTAAGTGCTTCTTGGAGGATCAAACATACCCACCTGGGGCATCTTCCAATGATAAAAAGACCTTGAGAAGGCTTGCTGGTAGTTTCTTTCTGAACACTGATGGGTCTTTATACAAAAGAAACTTTGATATGGTACTTCTCAGATGCGTTGATAGGACAGAAGCAGACTTGTTGATGCATGAAGTGCACGAAGGATCCTTTGGTACCCATGCTGGAGGGCATGCCATGGCTAAAAGGTTGCTAAGATCAGGTTATTACTGGATCACAATGGATGCAGACTGTTGTGCCTATGCCAAAAAATGCCACAAATGCCAGATCTATGCAGATAAAGTGCATGTGCCTCCCAATCCTCTGAATGTGATGTCTTCACCCTGGCCCTTTGCTATGTGGGGCATTGACATGATTGGCAAGATTGAGCCAACTGCTTCAAATGGCCACAGATTCATCTTGGTTGCCATTGACTATTTCACCAAGTGGGTTGAAGCAGCCTCATATGCAAACGTTACAAGGCAAGTGGTAGCCAGATTTCTGAAAAGAGATATCATCTGTCGATATGGAGTGCCCGAGCGAATCATTATTGACAATGGTTCCAACTTGAACAACAAAATGATGGCAGAGCTGTGCCGGGACTTCAAAATTCAACATCACAATTCTTCTCCTTACAGGCCAAACATGAACGGCGCTGTTGAGGCAGCAAATAAGAATATCAAGAAGATTGTGCAGAAGATGGTAATCACATACAAAGACTGGCATGAAATGCTACCATTTGCCTTGCATGGGTACCGCACGTCAATCAGAACATCCACTGGGGCAACACCGTATCAGCTTGTGTATGGTATGGAAGCAGTCCTACCTGTCGAAGTTGAATTACCCTCTCTACGGGTATTGATGGATGTTAAGCTGAACGAAGCAGAGTGGGTCCGGTCCCGATACGAACAACTGAGTTTGATCGAAGAGAAAAGATTGGCTGCAATCTGTCATGGGCAGTTATATCAGAAGAGAATGAAGAAAGCCTTCGATCAGAAAGTCAGGCACCGAGAGTACCAAGTAGGAGATCTTGTGCTGAAAAGAATCCTCCCTCCGCATACAGACCACAGGGGCAAATGGACTCCAAATTATGAAGGGCCATTCGTGGTAAAGAAAGTTTTCTCTGGTGGAGCACTGATGCTCAGCACCATGGATGGCGAAGATTTCCCGTCCCCTGTGAATTCGGATGCAGTTAAAAAATACTTCGCATAAAATGACCCGCTGGACACAAAAACAGAATGTAAGTCCAGGCAAAAATAGGGCATCCCGGCGAGTCAAAAACAGAATAAAAGACTCGGGCAAAAGTAAGGGAAAATAGACAAAAAAATGTACACCCTCTGAGTTGAAAAGCCGCATTGGACAGCTCAGGCAAAAATGGGTATCCCGATGGATTGAAAACCCGAAAGGGCGATCCATGCAATATAAGGGAATAAGCGAACAACTGCATTCTGAATTCGTCTGTATCGTTTACAACTTGGTAAGCCTCGAAAGGATCAAGCTTCAATCAGAATCAACATTCTTCAGAAAGTAAGATGAGAAGAACGTCAAAAGTCATACGAGTCATAGTGGAAGGGGAAGCTCCTTAAAGCGTCATCAACACTGCCAGCATTTTGTTTCTCAATTTGTAACAATCTCCTCATTTCAGGGGATTTGTTTCTTTGACTGTATCTCGCCAATTCAGGGCATAAGAATTAATAAAATCAGATTTTCAGTCATGTCTCGTTTTGTACATTTTATTTGCAAAAAATGTCTGATGTCTAAAAGAAACACTGATTGCATAAAATACAGATGTTTATCTTCAAATAAAACATGCTCGCAGGAAATATACTTACTCTCAGAAGTGCCTAACTCCTATGACGGGATCCAGTAAAGGATACCTCGGGATTATTTGTGCGTTTCTCTGTCTTTTCAGGATTGCAGGGATCCAGAACGCAACTTGGGGCATGTAAGCTTCATCCCAGCGAGCTGGCAAATCAACACTCAATCTCAGCACCCGAAGTGCTCTCTCCCCAGCTGAGTTGCCTCTCATGACTCCCTCAGCTGAGCTGCCACTTGCTACTGCTCCCAGCCGAGTTGCCATTTCATCCTCAGCCGGAGTACAAAAGTCAGGGAACCATCTCCCCACAGAGCTCCAGCCTCTATCCAGAAGAGCAACGCACGAAGAATCACAACAGAGTGAAGAAAGCTTCTTCAAACCCCAGCTGGGTCCATCATTACCAGGATAGGTTCATCAATGACCTATATCCCCAAGCAATAGCATCTCATCAGATCTGCCAATGATCTCATCCCCAGCTGGGATGTCCATTTCAAGCAGATCGGCCAGAGACCTTCGCGGCAACGGGATCCGAATCCCGGTTGGGTATCTTTGCATAATCATAGCATTCGCATCATATTCACCCGCAAAGCGTAGCATTCCGTCTAATACGGAGCATTATGGCAAGAATCAAACATATAGCATATTCATAAGCCATGTTTTGAATCAACACTTGTGAATAATGACAGTTCATCAACGTACAGAAAAATCCCCACCAGAGTCCCTAGAAAAAGCAGTTGCCTCACAATCCACAAACACCAGTATATACTCATTTTGACACCCGTCCGTGCCATCTTTCCCCAGTAAAGTCGCCTGAACACTCCTTGCAAACAACACCACCCGTATTACAGATACTTCCTGACACCCGTCCGTGTCATACTCCCAGCAGAAAGCCAAAGACATCCTCTTTGCACTCACATGTACTTACATACACGATCCTTTGGCACCCGTCCGTGTCATATCCCCAGCACAGTCACCTACACTTTGTATATCAAATACTTGTTCATATTACACTCTTCTCCTTTTGACACTCGTCCGTGTCGCTCTCCCCAGCAGTTAAATACTCATCTATATACCAATCACTCTTATACAGATACTCGTCCGTTCCTTGTACATATCACTCAAATCCCCTCAGATTCAACAATAGTCCTTGTTCTTTGTTAACTCGTTGGTACTCGTCTGTACCGTCATCTCAGAACATACGTCTAGAGTTTGTTTCTACATGATACTCGTCCGTATCATAGTCTTAAGGATGCTCGTCCGCATCTTTAATCCATACACTGTGTCAAACACTTTTGTCTTCTTGAATATAGATACTCGCCTGTGTCTACTATTCCCCAGAAGAGTCCTCTCAGATTCAACACTCGTCCGTGTTCTCTGTTAACCAGATGATACTCGTCCGTATCATCATCTTTGAACACGTGTCAGTATTTGTTTCTACTCGATACTCGTCTGTATCGTAGTCTTAAGGATGCTCGTCCGCATCTTTAGTCTATACACAAAACATCTAAACACTTATACCTTTTGTTTCTTGGATGTAAACACTCGTCCGTGTTTACTACTCCCCAGTAGATTTCCAACAAAGCAAATTTTCTTCTTTATCTGACACTCGTCCTGTGTTATGATAAACCCTGAGAGCAGTCGTACCCTGCTAGGTGGTCGTCCTCCACCTCTTGATGGTCGTCCTCCATCATGCTCATCCGATGGCCGTCCCCATCGTTGATATTTAGCAGCCGTCCCCTGCTAGGTGGTCGTCCTCCACCTTTTGATGATCGTCCTTCATCATTTTTATCCAATGGCCGTCCCCATTGTTGATTTTTGGTTATTTGACATTCGTCCTATGTCATGATAAACCTTGAGAGCAGCCGTCCCCTGCTAGGTGGTCGTCCTCCACCTCTTGATGGTCGTCCTCCATCATGCTCATCCGATGGCCTTCCCCATCGTTGATATTTTCGGCAGCCGTACCCTGCCAGGTGGTCGTCCTCCACCTTAGATGACCGTCCCTCATCTTAACCCAACAAGAGCAGCCGTCCCCTGCTAGGTGATCGTCCTTCACCTTTGATGACCGTACCTCATCATCTGTTTATTTCATTTATTCTTTAACCCGATGGCCGTCCCCGTCGTGGTCCCTTTTTTCTTTCCTGATGATCGTCCTTCATCAGTTTAGCTCGATGGCCGTCCCATCGTTGGTTACTTTACTTTATGAACTTGATGGCCGTCCCCGTCATGTTTCATTAACTCCCAGAGAATCTTACAACTTTATCTTGATGGCCGTCCCCATCATAATCTTATTTTTCCAGCTAGTCGGCCGTCCCCGTCTTGGTCGTACATCTTTCGATTTTACTCGTTCTGATACTTGTGACCCGATCCAAGGGAAAGTGGAAGTTTTGTTGACTTATTGTCCTTTGCGTACCATTTGCATGTTTCACCTCTTAATCTTTTTTCACAAGCTTTGCATTCAAGCTTTTCCCCTTAGTTTCCTTAGTTCTTAAGCCCCCCCCCCCTTTACTCGTATTTTTCCAAACTACGATGCTCAGACATACTTATTGCATGAGGGAATATGTAGGCACACGACTTTAATCCTTGGCAAGCATATTTTTCCTTTTTTCACATTTTCGCTCTTCCCTATTTTTCATCCTTTTTCATTCTTTTCATTTTAGCTTTAGTTCACATTCATTAGCAGACAATTAATCATAATAACATAGATATTACAAGAGGTTCTCGTAGAGTACTACAGATGCTTAGGATGCTAGCACCTTTCTCAGGTATAACAACCCACATACCTTCGATCTCTATTGCTTAGCTCTTAGCCTCGTCTTTTAGATTTGCATGTTTATTAGGGTTTATTTGATATTTTCCCCTTCTTTTGGATAAATTAAATTTCGGTGGTGAGTATAATGATTTGTGATTCAAGTTAATTAAATAACTAGATATCTGATTCTCACCACAACACTATGCAACATGGCTTGTGTCTATCAAAGACATAATCCCCTTCAAATAAGGAAGAAATGGATCGCATGCATAAGATTCCATATGCATCTGCAATAGGATTTATCATGTATGCTATATAATGTACTCGACCAAAAGTCTAGTATGCTTTAAGTGCAACGAGTAGGTACCAATCTGATCTCGATGATACACATTGGATTATTGTCAAGAATATACTTAAGTACTTGAGAATGACTAAGTACTCATTGTTGATATATGTAGGTCAAAAAAAGATCGATGTAATTGGATAAACCAATACTAAATTCCAGACAAATAAGGATGACTTTAGATGAAATATGATTAGGTGTAAGTATTGATTGTACTTTTAGAGAGTGGGTGAATTAGATTTTCTGGCATTTTAGACTTTTTCTCATTTATGAGCGATGATAGTTATGTACTTATTTTCCAAGACTGTTACGCTGATAAAGTGCATAAATAAAAATGTAGAAAAATAAAGAACACCAAAATGTATAATAGTTCCCCTTTCTAATCAAGGGTGCATTTAATCCCCTCACACCCTGTGAAAGATAGCCTACCACTAAGACTCTCTTAACTGTTCATCACAAGCAACATGCAAAGAATTTACAAAAATCAATCATGATCAATCAAGAAGATAATTCATGGTATCACACAATCAAATCAATTACCTTGACTCTAATCAAGTGAGGTTTTGTTCTAACGCATTTTAGAGATACGAAACAGAACATGCAACATTTATCACACAATTAATCATGATCAAACAAGCTACACAACATGAATTCAATCAAGTTTAACATATTTTTATCTAAGCTTATTAGAATTATCATGCATATGCCTAAATTTCTCTAAACTCCAATCAAATACCACCCCATATTTGATTTTAAGATATCTAACTTTGAAGAGGAATTGAGATGATGAATGATGATCCTAAGCTTTCCTTTACTTTTTTCTCTTCATGAAACCAAATAATGTACACGCATTCAAAAGAAAATAGTGGAATTGGATTAAAGTTTCTTCTTCTTCCCTTCTTCCGATCAATTTGGCCTTTCCATATCTTTACCCTTCTCCTTTTCAAAATTTTATGATTTTTAGAGTAAGAAAGTGAGATGAAAAATGAGAAAAATTTGTTATTTTGGGTTTTTATAATACTCATGGGAAAGGACTAGAACACCTTTTCTACTTACAATATATTCCTAATGAATGTCACTAGGGTTTAATCAAGCTTATAATCATTTCATTAGAGGCTAATCCAAAAATTAAGGGATGATGATATTATTAGAAAACTTTGGGTATTACATTCCTCTCCCCCCACTTAAAATAAATTTCGCCCTTGAATTTAACAGGTTATATAAAAAGATGAGGATACATCTTTGACTCTAGCTCCCACATGGCTTCGCTAGGATAGGATTCTTCTCACATCACTTTCACGAGGGATATTTCTTTCTTCCTTAATGCCTTAATCGTGTAATTCACAATACAGCTAGGTTGAGGTTGAAAAGATAGATTGACGTTGACTTCAACTGTATCTTGGAGCATATGTTGAAAGAAATCTGGAACAAATTTCCCAAGTTGAGATGCGTGAAGCACATCATGAAACCCGAATAGTGAAGGTGGCAAAGCTAACTGGTAAGCCATTTAACCTACCAAACTTATGATCTGATAAGGGACAATGTATCTTGGACTCAACTTCTTCTTCTTCTTTGACGTCTCTTTTAACCCTAGCTTTGGGTGACCCTTATGAATACATGATTCCCTCTTCAAAATCCAACAAACGGTAATGCCTTATCTTGACCTTCTAGAGTAGCTGGAAAGAATGGTTGGCGGATGAGGTAGAACGAAAAACCCTTGCACTTCTATATATAAATAAAGACTTAGGGGGAAATTGTTCTGGACTGACAATAATGGTCACCAACCGACCACTTAAAATGAGTTGCAATTCCTCGAGAACATTTCCAGTTGTAAACACCCCAAATTTGCCCTCACCCATTCACACCATGGCTTGTGATCATTTCATATGCATAAACTCAATCATACCATCTCATGTCTCATTTTTGGTTCACTGCATTGGTTCTAAGTCATCTGCATCTAGGGTTTGTGATCTGAGCAATCCAGGAGCTTCTTGAGCCACTCCAAGGGCCATCAATCACTTAAAAGGGATCCATGTGTGTTCTTACATCATATTACATCCTCTCAAAGTCAAGAATGCCAAAGAATCACAAGAACTGGGATTGGTGTGGAGGCAGAGCCAGGTTTGACTGCACAGTTGACCTAAAATTAGGGTTTTGGTTTCAGAGGCCATAACTCCAAATTTTTTGGTCATTCTTGTTTCTATTGGTCTCTATATGGTATAGGGGGTATGCATATCAATTTTCATGAAGAAATTCCATGGGGAAGTCATCTGATCAAAGGTTGACTTTCTAGACAAGTCAGTACAAAATCAAGGCATCTGAGGCCCCCAATGACCCAACCAAGGAGTGATCTTCATCATTTTGAGTGTATATGATCTTTATTTGATCATGAAAGAAGGTTGAAGTTCACAAAATTCAAGAATTACAAGTTTTTGCAAAGTTGACTTTTTAGGGCATGGTTGACTTTTCATGAAATGTCATTTTATGCCACTTTTTCAACCCTTGCTTTTTGATCCAAAAATGCTTCAAATGGAAAAACTTTGGTCATGAAAGTTGTAGATTAGATCTTTCCCTTTTCAAAAATTACAAGAACATGATCTAATTCATTTTGGATCAAAAGTTATGGTGTGTCAAAGTTGGCAAAAATCACTAATTTTCAAGTTATGCCTCAAATGAGAAACTTGCAATTTCATGTACCAAGCATTCTTGTGACTTCTAATTGACATCAAACCATTACACAAGCATCATGTAAGTCCTAAAGTTCAGATTGGACCAAGATTTCCTCATGTTTTATGGCTTGTAGGGCAAGATAGTTTCATAAGAACCAAAAGTGATCAAGTTGCAAAATCATCATCACACTTCCATCCACTTGCTGCCTTGGATGCTGAACCACCCTAGCCCTCTCCCCTCACCTTGCTGCGCATCACACAGCCCATGTACTAGCCTAGAAGTTGCCCATGCTTTCTCTTACACAAAAGTTGACAATTTGCAAAAGTGGCCATACCAATCAATAAAGGGCAGGTCACATCATCTGACCAATGAGAGATGTTTATGTGGACAAAATGCTAGCCATTTCATACATCAAGCAAGGTTGAAGCTCAACACAACTCAGCATTCACAAACTCACTCCCTAAAGCAAAACCCTTCGAATCTCTCTCCATAGCTCACAAACACACAAGCAAACTTCATAAACCTCTTCAACATCCCTCCCTGATCACTAAGCACCCTTCAGAACATCCCAAAGCTCAAGGAATCAGAAACACGATTCTTACACCATCCTGAACAGAACTTGTTCAAGTTGCCAAACCAGCCACATTCAAAGTTGTCCAAGCATTGCAAACTCATCAGGAAGGCCATTAGGAGCTTTTTGCACCAAGGAAGCAGCCAGTAAGCTCAAAGGGTGAAAGCTCCATCTCAGGTAGCCTTCCAAATCAATTTTTCCAGGACCTCTATTTTATGTTACAAATTGATTAAGCATGCCTCACTGATCACACTGAACTAAAAATTATTGAAAATGGTTGAGAAATGAAGTTGTATTGCTTGTCTGAAATTTTGGCAGTTTTTGTTCTTTGCTTCGATTCATGATTATGGATGGAAATGAATGAGAAATGAGGGTGGGGTTGAGTTTAGGAGGGTGAAAGGAACAAATCTGGAGCTTTAGAGCTCCAGAAATGACCTAGGGAAGGATTTGGAAATTCTCAGGGAGGGAGGTCACCGGAGAAGACGACCGGAGCTCGTCTCCGGTGACCTGAAAGTCATTAGTCATTTAATTAGGGTTAGGGCAAATTTTAAATGTGGACCCTTGGATCTGGCTTCCCGCGCGCGTGTGTGTGGTCTGGATCATGTCATTAGTTCATAATTAGGTTTAATTTGTTTAATTAATTAAAATTAGGAAGTTTGAACCTGGGCCGTCCAGATGCGCGCCCAGTCAAACCTTTTGAAACCCAGAATCAATCTCAGCCTCTCCTTCAGCTTACTTCCATTTATTTACTTTTTATTTTCATTTTCTTTGTATTTAACTTCCATAATTTATTTAAAATAGCAAAAATGTTTTAAAAATTATGAAACTTTTTGTCAAGAGTTTCATTAATTTTTAAAACACAAAAATATTTTTATTTTCATTTTTAGCATTAAAAAAGTATTTTTAATTATTTAAAAGTTTATTTTTAATTGATTAATGAAAATTAATTTATTAAAAATACTTTTAGGTATTTAAAAATCACCAAAAAATTCATGAAATGTTCTAAGACATTTAGAAACATTGTCCAACCTTCAAACCAAATTTATTTTTTGATCTTGATGCATTTTGAGAATTTTTCATTGATTTAAAATCATTTTTATGCATTAATTTGATCCAAAGTTCCAAAAATCATTTCTGCCTATCCATGAGGAGTTGGACATTGATTCTTTTTGCATTGTATTGTGTTTAGCATGTAGTTTGTGAGATTAAATGGCCTTGATTTGATCTTTCATTTTCCATTTGTTTGATAATTTTCTTGTTTAGGAACCCTAAAACCCTAGAAAGCCTAGAAAAATCATAACTTGAATTTGGTTAGGAGTTGAGACCTCTCCTTTGGGCATTAAGTTAGTATAGGATTAGGGGTCCTTTGAGTGG
Source organism: Lathyrus aphaca (assembly GCA_963966055.1). Classification (NCBI taxonomy): domain Eukaryota; kingdom Viridiplantae; phylum Streptophyta; class Magnoliopsida; order Fabales; family Fabaceae; genus Lathyrus; species Lathyrus aphaca. Next base: position 242,635,160 of record OZ014519.1, on the reverse strand, counting down.
CATTTTCAATTTTTTATCTTAGGGTTTGCTTCTGGTTTTGGTTTTTGTTTGTTGCTTTGATCATAAACCCTAATTTGGGGCTTTCATATGCATCCATCTTACATATTCTTGCATAACATGACTTGCCATGACATTCCATGCCTCCATTTGATTCATTTAACATCATAAGGCATATTGAAAGCATTTTTGATCATTGCATCATGTATTTGCCATGTGGTATGTCTGAAGGAAAATTGCGATCTAAACGCAGCGGAAAAACAAAATTTCCTTTAGTGATCCTTACGAATGAGCATGGTCAGTGATAGAATCGTTACCTCTTTGTGGCGATTCAGATCTTTGATGCAGCGATCACAAGCGTTGATGAAGTGCAACGCCTCTACTCAGTCCACACGAACAGCTTCCGGTCACAGTGCTAGCTGCTTACGAACGGAATTATTTGAGTGAGAATCAAAAACGAAATTGCATCAAGTAAAAGCTTCATCACAAGGGTTCCTTTTATAGACTCTCTTGTGGGCTGCGGGCTAAAAGCCCAATTCACATGATCCATAATAATATTATATATTATTATAATAACTATTATTATAATAAATATATTTATTTTATTATTATTTTATAAACATTATAAAATAACAATAATTATTATTATATTATCCGAATTTCTATTTTTCACTTAAGTGCACCGTACCTTACGGTGTTCCTTTGATTTCTCTATCTCTCATCAAACTGTCCTTATGTGTGTGACCCTGTAGGATTTCGTAACGTTGGTAATTATATTAAATTATATATTTAACATAATAAACAGTGAGCGGTATCTAGCAACACATCACTGCTACCCAAGTCACGAAAATGTCATGTGATCTGACAAAACCTTTTTCGTGATAATATATGTTTGTACAATTACCCTTTTGCCCCTATGTCTATATTGAACACAAGGCATACACTGTGTCATCCTTGTCCAGTTCAATATTGGGCCCTTAGACATTTCTCCTGTTATGCAGGATTGGCAAATTCCATCTAGGACACTCATGTCCCTCAGCATGCTTCGTGGAGTGCCCATCAACTGTCTTTATGATCATCCAGTTACGGATAATGTTTGATCAGCAATAAAGCACCCGACTCTACATCTAGGGTCCATAGTGGTTTCAGGTCGAAGGGTGGTAATACACCATTATCACCATGAGAATAACTTATGACACTTTGCATAACATACTATGTAGTATTCTCATAGCGGGTCAATCCGGTATAAATATTACTCCTAATATTTATACCTATGTCAAGACTTGATAACTCTTTATCCATGATCCATGAGATGTGATCATCAGTCTATCTTCATAATAGTCTCAATGCTTTAATGTTATCCCACTTTGCAATAAAGCTTGACTACGGATATTTTAAGAATAATGTCTTTATGTTTAATGGGATCTCATGATTAAGTCACACTTAACATTTCATTAAACAGACTAACTATTCTAGGGACTTTATTATTCTGAAAGACAAACATAATAAAGAAATGCCTTTTATTATTAAACGAATAATCCGATACAAGTACCAAAAAGTATTGGCCTCTAGGGCTTACACCAACAATCTCCCACTAGCACTAGAGCCAATTAGGCATACCCTTAATACCCATAGATCTAGTATGACCATCATGCTTCTGTTGCGCAAGAGGCTTTGTTAATGGGTCAGCGATATTGTCAAGTGTAGGTACTCTGCATATCTTCACATCTCCCCGATCGATTATCTCTCGAATGAGATGATAACGCCTAAGTATGTGTTTGGATCGTTGGTGAGATCTAGGCTCCTTAGCTTGTGCGATAGCACCATTGTTATCACAATATAAACCAATGGGATCCACAATGCTTGGGACTATGCCAAGTTCACTAATGAACTTCTTGATCCAAACAGCTTCCTTTGCTGCATTTGAGGCAGCAATATACTCGGCCTCAGTTGTAGAATCAGCAACTGTTTCCTGCTTTGAACTTTTCCAGCTCACAGCGCCACCATTGAGACATAACACATAACCAGATTGTGATCTAAAATCATCCTTATCTGTCTGGAAGCTAGCATCAGTGTAACCAATTACATCAAGCTCTTCCTAACCTCCATATATCAAGAATGAATCCTTAGTCCTTCTCAAGTACTTAAGGATATTCTTGACAGCTACCCAGTGAGCATCACCGGGATCAGATTGGTACCTACTCGTTGCACTTAATGCATACGAGACATCTGGTCGAGTACATAACATGGCATACATGATAGATCCTATTGCAGATGCATATGGAATCTTATTCATGCGATCCCTTTCTTCCTTAGTTGAAGGGGATTGTGTTTTTGATAAAAACAGACCATGTTGCATAGGTATGAATCCTTTCTTGAAATCATGCATATTAAAGCGTCTCAACACTTTATCTATGTATGTACTCTGACTTAGGCCAAGCAGTTTTTGTGATCTATCTCTATAGATCCTAATTCCTAATATATAGGCTGCTTCACCTAGGTCTTTCATAGAAAAACAATTCCCTAACCAAGTCTTCACTTGTTGCAAGGTAGGGACATCGTTTCCAATGAGTAATATGTCATCTACATATAATACCAGAAACACGATCATGCTCCCACTAACCTTCTTGTAGACACAAGGTTCATCTTCATTTTTGATGAATCCATATTGTTTTACAGTTTCATCAAAACGAAGATTCCAGCTTCTGGAAGCTTGCTTCAATCCATAGATTGATCGCTGTAACTTGCATATCTTTTGGGCATCTTGTGGTATGTCAAATCCTTCAGGTTGTGTCATGTACACATCCTCAAGAAGATTCCCATTAAGGAAAGCAGTTTTGACATCCATCTGCCATATTTCATAATCATGATATGCAGCGATGGCAAGTAAAATCCGAACAGATTTAAGCATTGCAACTGGTGAAAAGGTTTCATCATAGTCAACCCCATGAATTTGTTTATAGCCTTTTGCAACTAGTCTTGCTTTATAGGTATGTACCTTACCATCCATGTCAGTCTTCTTCTTGAAGACCCACTTGCATCCTATAGGGTTAACTCCTATAGGAGGTTCTACCAAGGTCCAAACCTGGTTTGTGTACATGGAATCCATTTCAGATTTCATGGCTTCTAGCCACTTCTCAGACTCAGGACCAGTTATGGCCTCTTTGTAGGTCACAGGCTCATCTTGATCCATGAGTAATACATCACCCTGATCACTTATGAGATATCCATATCTCTCAGGTTGGTGACGTGTCCTGCTTGACCTACGCTGGTCTTGTTCTACTTGAGCAGGTTGCTCTTCCACAACTACTTGTGTTTCCTGCTCTAGTTCCTCCATAGGTGTTTCAATGTTTTGTGATTCTTGAATTTCTTCAAGCTCTATTTTCCTCCCACTGTTTCCTTTGGAAATAAAATCCCTTTCCAGAAAGACTCCAGTTCGAGCGACAAACACTTTGCCCTCAGAAGGATTGTAGAAGTAATATCCTCTTGTTTCTTTAGGATATCCCACAAATAAGCATTTGTCAGATTTGGGCTCAAGCTTGGTTGAAATTTGTCGTTTGACGTAAACTTCGCAACCCCAAATCTTCATGTAAGACATATGTGGTTTCTTACCACTCCATATCTCATATGGTGTCTTATCAACCTTTTTGGATGGAACACGGTTAAGTGTGTAAGCTGCTGTTAATAATGCATGTCCCCAAAAGGAGTTTGGAAGATCGGCGTGACTCATCATGGATCGGACCATGTCTAACAAGGTTCGATTTCTTCTCTCAGATACACCATTCCATTGTGGTGTTCCAGGAGGAGTAAGTTGGGATAGAATCCCATACTCTTTTAGATGGTCATCAAATTCTAGGCTTAAATATTCACCGCCTCGATCTGATCGAAGAACTTTAATATTCTTACCTAGTTGGTTTTGTACTTCATTCTTGAATTCCTTGAACTTTTCAAAGGACTCAGATTTGTGTTTCATTAAATACACATATCCGTATCTACTGAAGTCATCAGTAAAAGTGATGAAGTACTGAAAACCTCCTCTGGCTGGTATGTTCAGTGGTCCACATACATCAGTATGTATGAGTGCCAAAAGATCATTAGCCCTTTCACCTTTTCCTGTGAATGGGGACTTTGTCATCTTTCCAATTAAACAAGATCTGCATGTCTCATATGATTCATAATCAAAAGAGTCCAAGAGTCCATCTTTATGGAGTTTGGAAATGCGTTTCTCATTTATGTGGCCTAATCGACAGTGCCAAAGGTAAGTTGGATTCAACTCATTAGGTTTCAACCTTTTAGTATTAATGTTATAAATTGGCATTTCAAGATCAAGGACATATAGTCCATTATTCATTTTTGCAGTAGCATATAACATATCATTCAAATAAATGGAGCAACAATTGTTCTTTATTATGAATGAAAAACCAAACTTGTCCAAACAAGAAACGGAAATAATATTCCTGCTAATTGCAGGTACATAATAACAGTTCTCTAACTGAATTATTAAACCACTAGGTAAAGTTAAAACATAAGTTCCTACAGCTAAAGCAGCAACCTTTGCTCCATTGCCAACTCGTAGGTCAACTTCACCTTTTGCCAAATCTCTACTCCTTTTTAGCCCCTGCACATTAGTACAAATGTGAGAACCGCATCCAGTATCCAATACCCATGATGCAGAAGTAGATAAATTAATTTCAATAACAAAAATACCTGAATTTGAAGTCTCTACTCCATTATTCTTATCTTCCAGGTACTTTGGGCAATTTCTCTTCCAATGTCCGGTCTTACCGCAATGGAAGCAAGTGCCCTCCTTTGCTATTCCTCCACTAGGCTTCAAAACAGGAGGAGTGGGTTTGGGTTTGGCAACTTCCTTGCCTTTCCCTCTACCACCCTGTTTGATGGGCCTCTTGTTTTGTTTCTTTCCATTACTGACCATCAGAATGGATTTCCCTTTTGTCTTCATATTCTGCTCAGCAGTTCTCAACATGCCTAGCAGTTCTGGAAGACTTTTGTCCAAGTCATTCATATTGAAATTCAGGACAAACTGACTGAAGCTCTCTGGCAACGATTGCAAGATCAGATCAATCGCAAGTTCTTTTCCAAGGGGAAACCCTAATCTGTCAAGGTTCTCCACATACCCAATCATCTTGAGTACATGGGGACTTACAGGGGCTCCCTCAGCTAACTTGCTGTTAAAAAGGGACTTTGAAACCTGAAACCTCTCATTTCTTGCTTGCTCTTGATAAAGCATTTTCAGATGTCCGATCATATCGAACGCAGACATGTTCTCGTGTTGCTTTTGCAACTCAGAGTTCATGGTAGCAAGCATGAGGCAAGCGGTTTCATTGGCATCATCGAAATGCTTCTTATAAGCATCTCTTTCTGCCTTTGGTGCAGAACTAGGAGGTTCCTCCTCAGGAACTGGTGTCTCCAAGACATACAGCTTCTTATCGTGCTTGAGGACAATCCTCAGATTACGGTGCCAATCCAGGAAATTTGTCCCAGACAATTTTTCCTTATCTAGGATGGATCGCAAAATATTGTTCGATGTGTTTGTTGTCATGGTAATCTACAAGAGAAATATGAAAATATAAGTATCATTAAAACAACATATTTAATTAGGCCTTTAATCAAATATGCTCCCACTATTTTATTCAAAACAAATGACCCTCATCATTTGATTCGGAAAATCCCGTTGGAAGACTTTCTAGTGGGTCGAGATCCATGTTTCACTTTGTTTTAAGTCAGCGTTAGGCTGATTACACAAAACTAAGTTATTTAGGTAGGAACTCCTTCCAATTGTATCTCATACAACTCTCGAATATTTTCAATTGGGTGAATAACTCCTTATTCTGATCCATCACATGAATCATTCCCAATTCTTGCTTCTAAACATGTATAATCTTATTATAATTTGTTTAGTTAAGTTTGACCCATTGTTTTAGCAATTGGATATTACAATTATCCCATCACACCTTACTAATATAGAACATGCACCTCGCGTAGGCGAAACCTACAATGCTCGATACTAGTCTTGATGAGTGCTAAAAATTGGAAAGCATAAACTTAATATTTAATTTTGAGGGATTTTGTTATTAGTTTGATCTCACCGGCTTAACATGAAAAACGTCTCTCACATGCATCAACATACAATTACATGCATCAACATACATATAAAAAGATACAATTATGGCCCCTAACGCAATTGTTCTCTCAAGCCAATGAGAGAACCTAAGCTAACCTAATAACGATCTAAGCTTCTCCAAGCATGATCTCCAAGGTTATCCTCCTTTAATATTGAATACTTCCTTTTTCTTCATAACATAATATTACATTACATATAAGAAAACTCGTTTTACATACGAGGGAGTGAGATGAGAAAAGAAGTTACATAAAGAGATTGAGAGAGAGGCACGACACGCAGGCCGTATTTAAAAATCCCAAAACAATAATAAAGGATAAACTAAGGCCATAACTGATCACCACAAATAAATAATAATAAACACACTTTTATTATTAGTTTAAAATTCCGATAATTAAATAAACTAAATTAAATTTCGGCTGATTGATCACACTTTGCAGACTTAGCCGGGGTTTCCGCTGCCCGGTCAAACCTTTTGAAACCCAGAATCAATCTCAGCCTCTCCTTCAGCTTACTTCCATTTATTTACTTTTTATTTTCATTTTCTTTGTATTTAACTTCCATAATTTATTTAAAATAGCAAAAATGTTTTAAAAATTATGAAACTTTTTGTCAAGAGTTTCATTAATTTTTAAAACACAAAAATATTTTTATTTTCATTTTTAGCATTAAAAAAGTATTTTTAATTATTTAAAAGTTTATTTTTAATTGATTAATGAAAATTAATTTATTAAAAATACTTTTAGGTATTTAAAAATCACCAAAAAATTCATGAAATGTTCTAAGACATTTAGAAACATTGTCCAACCTTCAAACCAAATTTATTTTTTGATCTTGATGCATTTTGAGAATTTTTCATTGATTTAAAATCATTTTTATGCATTAATTTGATCCAAAGTTCCAAAAATTATTTCTGCCTATCCATGAGGAGTTGGACATTGATTCTTTTTTCATTGTATTGTGTTTAGCATGTAGTTTGTGAGATTAAATGGCCTTGATTTGATCTTTCATTTTCCATTTGTTTGATAATTTTCTTGTTTAGGAACCCTAAAACCCTAGAAAGCCTAGAAAAATCATAACTTGAATTTGGTTAGGAGTTGAGACCTCTCCTTTGGGCATTAAGTTAGTATAGGATTAGGGGTCCTTTGAGTGGCATTTTCAATTTTTTATCTTAGGGTTTGCTTCTGGTTTTGGTTTTTGTTTGTTGCTTTGATCATAAACCCTAATTTGGGGCTTTCATATGCATCCATCTTACATATTCTTGCATAACATGACTTGCCATGACATTCCATGCCTCCATTTGATTCATTTAACATCATAAGGCATATTGAAAGCATTTTTGATCATTGCATCATGTATTTGCCATGTGGTATGTCTGAAGGAAAATTGCGATCTAAACGCAGCGGAAAAACAAAATTTCCTTTAGTGATCCTTACGAATGAGCATGGTCAGTGATAGAATCGTTACCTCTTTGTGGCGATTCAGATCTTTGATGCAGCGATCACAAGCGTTGATGAAGTGCAACGCCTCTACTCAGTCCACACGAACAGCTTCCGGTCACAGTGCTAGCTGCTTACGAACGGAATTATTTGAGTGAGAATCAAAAACGAAATTGCATCAAGTAAAAGCTTCATCACAAGGGTTCCTTTTATAGACTCTCTTGTGGGCTGCGGGCTAAAAGCCCAATTCACATGATCCATAATAATATTATATATTATTATAATAACTATTATTATAATAAATATATTTATTTTATTATTATTTTATAAACATTATAAAATAACAATAATTATTATTATATTATCCGAATTTCTATTTTTCACTTAAGTGCACCGTACCTTACGGTGTTCCTTTGATTTCTCTATCTCTCATCAAACTGTCCTTATGTGTGTGACCCTGTAGGATTTCGTAACGTTGGTAATTATATTAAATTATATATTTAACATAATAAACAGTGAGCGGTATCTAGCAACACATCACTGCTACCCAAGTCACGAAAATGTCATGTGATCTGACAAAACCTTTTTCGTGATAATATATGTTTGTACAATTACCCTTTTGCCCCTATGTCTATATTGAACACAAGGCATACACTGTGTCATCCTTGTCCAGTTCAATATTGGGCCCTTAGACATTTCTCCTGTTATGCAGGATTGGCAAATTCCATCTAGGACACTCATGTCCCTCAGCATGCTTCGTGGAGTGCCCATCAACTGTCTTTATGATCATCCAGTTACGGATAATGTTTGATCAGCAATAAAGCACCCGACTCTACATCTAGGGTCCATAGTGGTTTCAGGTCGAAGGGTGGTAATACACCATTATCACCATGAGAATAACTTATGACACTTTGCATAACATACTATGTAGTATTCTCATAGCGGGTCAATCCGGTATAAATATTAGGAGTAACTCTTTATCCATGATCCATGAGATGTGATCATCAGTCTATCTTCATAATAGTCTCAATGCTTTAATGTTATCCCACTTTGCAATAAAGCTTGACTACGGATATTTTAAGAATAATGTCTTTATGTTTAATGGGATCTCATGATTAAGTCACACTTAACATTTCATTAAACAAACTAACTATTCTAGGGACTTTATTATTCTGAAAGACAAACATAATAAAGAAATGCCTTTTATTATTAAACGAATAATCCGATACAAGTACCAAAAAGTATTGGCCTCTAGGGCTTACACCAACAATGTGCACTTCATAACTTTTCATGTATGTCCTTGCTTATTAACTTGCTTCATTTGCATTCATGAACTTGTATGATCATTTCCATGTGCTGCCTCATGTTTGTAGCATCTCATAGCATCATTAGCATCATGTATATGCTTCTGGTTTTGTTTCTCATCATGTCATCCCATCCCATTTTGCATTGCATTGCATTTCTTTCCTAACCTTTCAGGTGGTAAGTAACTTTGAGAAGTGAATTTGCCTTCACTTCTCATAACTTCTCTTCATCTCTTTTCATGCATCCTTGCTGCATTTTTGTATGTGTTTGAGTTTGAGCTTGCTCATTCCTCCTCTTCCCACTTTCTTTCTTCAAGTGACTTGACTTCTTGAATGAAGCAAGTTGCTTTGCTTCTCTTGATCCTTTCATCTGCTTCCTGGTGGTTCCATTGAAGACTTCTCTTGAAAACCTCACAAACCTTAGGAACAACCAAGCATGACAATGATTAGGGTTTTGATTAGTCTCCCCTCTTAGTTTTACCTTTGTGTCTCTCTTGAGTTTTCTCTTCTCACCTCATAATCAGGGACTAAACCCTAAAGGCTTTAAGGCTTTGTGATTAAGCTTATGCCTGCATCCTTCTCTTAGGATGGAGTGTATAACTTTAATCCTAAGTGTTAAACCCTTAATGTGTTTAAATCTCTTAATCAATTCACTTAATAATCATCAAGACATCACACTTGTAACTTGGGCCTTGCATTAGGGTTCTAATTCTTCCTTAATTGGTTAAGAAGGACTAACCCTAGTGTTAATGGACAAGTCCCCCTCAAGTTGTCTTACAAATCATAAAATCCACTTCATCATCATATCATTGAATAAAATCCACTTAATCAAAGGCTTGTTTTGTCATGAGTTTAATCCCTAATCATGGATTAAGTTGAGGAGCTTTCCTCAGCTTAAACATTCTCATCTATTATTCTTCTATTAGGATGGTGTAATGAGTCTGTTTAATCCCTGATTATGGCTTAATCTCATTACTTAACACTAAACAAAACATCAAAAACATCTAAATAATCACAAGTAGGTTAATGATCTTAATCCTACACCAAAGGTGATTAAGTGTGAGAAGCTGACTTCACACTTAAGGTACTCTCATTACCCCTAATCAGAGGGAAGATGTGATGAGTTTACTAAATCCATTGGTTTAGACTTAAGCTCATTAACTTATGACAAATTTTCAAAAGCAATAAAAGACTGAAAACATAAAAAACAAACAATAATCGTTTCCTTCGGGATTCTTTTCTCATCTCATTCACTCATAAACGAGAACTTGCTTCTTCCGTCTAATGCAAGACAGTTAGCACCTGAGCCAGACAGGTCATACACTTGAGCATTGACAAGCAAGCAGTTCACAAGTCAATTCATCTTTCAGTCTCTTTGGGTCGAACTACGGTGTTCTGACTTCCTCATTGCACGAGAGGATACGTAGGCATAACTTAACAGTTATCGAACAAAAGTCTCTGTACATTCCCCCTCCTTCCAGCTTCATTCTTTAAGCCTCATACTCCTGAGCATTTCACTCTTGTTCTTACACTGACACTTCACTTATATACTTCACTTTTCTCTTACACTGACACCTGTACATTTTGTTTTCCAGCTCTTTTACACACAAATTGCACTGACACTACCCCTTTAAAACACAAATCTTTCAAGCGTGGATCCCGTCGAGTACGGCGGACAATCTGGGTGCTAATACCTTCCCAGGTTGTAACCAACCCCCTTTCTCAGTCTCTCTGGTTCGCAACCGTCTTATCCATTTCTTTCTAGGTCTATGCAGCATTGCCTTTCCTCCGGGATAAAAATGCCTAGCTGGCGACTCTATTCATCTCCAGTGAGTTCACGGCTGTGTGTTCTCATTGTCCCTCTCGCCGACCGTTCGCGTCTGTACCTTTATCTGGGCCATTCCCCACTTATCGGGAGCGACACCAGTGTACAAGAGATACCATATGGAATAAAATGGGTGATCCAGGTCACGAGTACATCCAATGGTTTTCTCCATCACACGCCTAACAAATAGCGGGTTGTTATAACTGTCTCACTATAAAAAGAGTAAGTGCGAAGAATTAAGGTAGACAATTTCAAATTCAATTTCTATTCACTCTTCTCCCGCACTTACTAACTTGAGCATTGGAGTGCTAACGTTACAGATTAACACTCTCTCCACCACATGGGAAACTTATATCCACTGTAGTCCTTCATAATCACTTATTCTTCATCTAATTTTGGTTCTACAACGAAACATTTATGGAAGATTTAGTCTAAGATGTTGTATCACTTATTCTTCATCTAGTTTTGGTTCTACAACGAAACATTTATGAAAGATTTAGTCTAAGATGTTGTTTTATAAGTAGATCCTTCAAATAAAAAGGACATTAAAGAGGAAAGTGAACAAGAGAACGAAAAACAAGAGATCTCAAACCAACTTCCTCAAGATTCGATCGTCACAAAAAAAATATGAACATTGGCTTTGGAATTAGATGTATTAAATATTGGTTGTGATATCAAATAGGAGGAGTTTTGCTCATGACTCAATTACATATAAGTTGTTAAACATAAAAAAGAGGAACACTGAAATTACTCTGATGTTAACCCTATGTAATTAAGGTATTTTATTGACTTTTATGTTTATTTTAGTGCAAGTAAGTCCCTCACAATAAACATGATCCTTTTTAAAATGAATTTTGCATACATATATAACAGTCATTTGAATTAAGAGCATCTTTTTGCCAAATGGATTTAGTTTGGGAATCATGATCTGAATCATGGATTTGTTTGATCTCTAGCGCATACAAAAGGCATGGTATCTTCATTATTGACCATAATTAACCTTCTCTAATAGATAATGATAAGGAGACAACCTATAAGCAACTTAGAAAAGATAATAATAAGATTACTAATCAATTTTCAATCTCCTAAATAGTCAAATAAAGAAGTGTCAACATAAAGTTAAGGAACAATAATTTATAAACTTACATCAACAATCCAAATAAAGTTAAGTTCTTATCATTAAACAATTCTACTAATCAAGTATATCATAGGGACCACTCCACTTGGAATAGTTTATATAACTCACCACATGAACCACTCACATGAATCAATTTGGAACTATTGATGCAGCCACACAAAAACAAGCAATTATAATTATAATCAAACAAAACTAAAATAAGTTTCAATAGAAATTAAGGACAAAATTATACCAGAACAGTTGCAATATTTCTACAGAAGAATATGAAAAACATGAATCATGAAAAAACTGCCTACATTTCTTTGTAGATTTTGCTCAAAACTCATACACCTTTACATACATCTATATTTCATATACAAACTTCTATCTTAGTAGCAAAACAATCTCAAGGATCTGAATTCAGTTCAAACATCTCATCGCAATATCACTCGCACCATAAACTTCTCGGTGCAGTGCAATCCTGCGCTGATATCACCGCAGGAAAAAACACACACACTTATTTAGGTTTGTACAAACTCAAAAACCCATTGAAATCATTCTTGCATTCAAACAAAGCCTTGGCAGTCATTTCCCTCTCAAACTTCCAAATATAATTCAAACCAACAAGCAACTCGGTTATAGCAGCTTCTGTCTTCACCTTATCAGCAAAAAACAAAGTTTGTAAAAGCAAAACATTGGATTTCTTAGGAACCAAACTCTTCTCTTCAAGACTCCTTTCACTTTGCCACCTAATCATGTTTTGTGCCAAAGGTAACAACCAACAAAGTATCCTTCCCAAAGCATTTCTCCATTCAGAAGCCAATAAAGGATCACACGCACAAAATCCGGTCGACCCTTTTAACCTTAATCTCAATGATGATCTTATACTATTTGGTAACATGGTATATAAATCATCTCTTGCATCAACACCAACTAATTGAGGTGATTTAATCATCTTTTCCATTACAATAATCAAATTTGCATAATGTAATGATAAAGCTGAATCACCTAAACTACCTTGTGGTGGTTTCAAAACTTCACAATTTGATTCAAAAAACCTTTTTCCTAAATCCACTTTTCTCTCATCAAGATTGAAACTTTTCAATGGCCCAGATACAAAGCTTTCAACTTTTGGATTATTTTGATGATCAGAAGGATAAACAGCAGCAGAAGCTGACAAACTTCGTGATAAATAAGGTAAATTGTGTCCATTTCCGATTCCAAAAACAACCTTAATTCTTGCTAACAAAGTGAAAACAAACCTAGCTAATAACAGAACAACATTATCAAAACCTTTGTTCCATAATGATTTTTCTTTGAGATTCTTTACCTCTTGTTTCTGCCAGAAAATCTTTTGTTCAAGGTCACTGATTTTGCTTCTGTTGGTCTTGTTGCTGCTGTTTTTGTTGTTCAAAAGTGCTTTTCTCAAAGCGCTTTGTAAAAGTGAAAGCTCATCGATTTCTTTATGAAGACTTAACGTGAGAGACACGTAACGTTCCATTCTTCTGTGTTTGGACTCGATTTCTTTTGGGGATGTGAGAGTCCAACCGAGTGAGTCAAATCCCGAGTCAGCGAACTCGGTGAAAACTCGGTGGAAGGATCTGAGTGTGGAGTTAGAACAGTTCACACTGAGTCGAGAGACCGAGTCAGCTACGAGTCGGAGCGAGTCGGCTAACTCGGCAACAGCGAGTTTGATGAGAAACGCTTTGTCGTTTGAGACTAATTTCAAAACGCCATCGAGTGAAACGACGTCGTTTTGAAGACGAACAATGTTTGCGTCAGAAAGTGATTGCCAGAGATGGAGAAGCTTCGACATCACTCCGGCGACTTCGAAGGCCAAAACGGCGATGCGTTTTGGGTTTGTGATAGACGACTGTGTCGTTTTGTGTGAGGGTCGAACTGAGTCGAAGCTGTTTGAAAATGCTGTTTTGAGCCTTGAGAGTAAAGTTTCAAGGGCCATTGGAAAAAGTGATATTTATTATGAAGATGAAGATGAAGATGAAATTGAGTTGATGGATTTTTTCTTTCTGGTGTTTGGATTTTGATGGGTTTGAAATGGTGTTAGAATGTGAGTACCATGTGTTTGTGAAATTGCTTGAATGAGAAAAGAGAGAAAAAAATAAAATGTTAGAGATAGGGATGAAAGTGATGCTATTGCATGAAACAAGGGGGAAGAGTTATTATTGTGAGAGAGAGAGAGAGAGAGAGAGAGAGAGAGAGAGAGAGGTGTGATTCTATAAAATGAGTATTAGAGAAGGGAAAGAGTTGAGTGTGGTTTAAGTATTTAAAGTGAGGATTTATATCGTAAAATGATGTGCTTAATTAGGGTTGGTTTTCTAAAGTGTTTTTTTTTTAGTTTTCTAAAATTTGAATATAAAAAAAAATTGATAATTTAATTTTATAAAAAAAAATAATTAAAATAAAAAAATAAAAAGTTAATTTTAGAGGTTTTAATTTTTTATTTTAAAAATTAAAAAATCATTTAAAAAAGTTGTATTGACAAATTTATAATATTATATAACTTTAAAATAATTTTTTAAAATAAGATTACCGATTTTTTAAATTGATTTTTAAATTTAATTTTATAAAATGATTTTTAAAAATTAAACTTATTCAAAGAGGCTTAGTCTCTTTTACCCACTTAACATATAAGATTGAATTATGTAAGAAGTTTTCTTTTTTAATTTAGGTTAAATTATAGTTTTGATTTTTTTCTATTTTCACAAATTTACAATATAAGTCTTTCTATATGAATTGAACTCATACCTATACCATTAATATCAAGTGACATTCTAACTTGATATTTATTGAACATTATTATTGAAATTGTAAATTAATATTAATTAAATTATATATTTAGAAAATAATAGTTAAATTTATTTTGAATGTTGAAATGTATTAGCTAAACAAGTTACTTTAATTAGTGAAAATTTACATATCTTTAAGAAGAAGAAAAAATATGAAATTAATATAATACTTATAGACAATGAACTAATGGTTTTTCTGAAGAAAAAAATTACTTTAGTACAAAAGTCTACAATCACTAATTAACTCAAAAACATAATAATTATTTATTAATAAAAATAATTGGATAGAATTATCTTAAATTGTTAGTATCCCCTACAAGCTTCTATTTAAAGTTTGCAATTTTTGCAATGGATGTTAGATTGATTAGGGTGAGTGAGAGGGTTGGTTTAATGTCATATTTTGGAAGGTTATAGTCAGTACAAAAGTGGGTAGAAGTTTCACTCATGATGATGAAGATAGCTCTTATTTTTTATATAATAGTGATTAAAGTGTGTGGGGAATTTGAGTTCATGAACTTTGTTAAATTAATATTTTTGGGTTTGGGAAAGTTTTTGTTGTATTATTGATTTTCTTAGTTGGTGGTTAAAGAGACCTTTTGTGTAGTGTTTGAATCCATAGAAACACTTTTTCTTAGATACTGGTGTTATTTTATGGTTCGAGGGCCATGTCATTATTGGCTCTTTCTTTCTTGAAATTTATAGTTTTGTTGCCACTCATTTGTTGGTTTCTTTCATGTCATTATAAGCTTTAATTCAACATTTAATTTATTTTATAATCATGAAAATTTTGACATTAGGAATGCATGATTACCATATAGAAATCTCGTTTGTCAAAGAAAGTATACCCAATTATTCAAGGATTGTAATATTATTTTGTAATATATTATATTATATATTACGTCAAATATAGTGTTTTATAATATTAATAAAAAGTATATAATTTATAATATATTCAAAAATCAATTCAAATTAAATTGCATGAATTATATTGGATTGTATTAGATTTTTTAATCCATCGTCTTAAATCGAACCAGAATCTCAAATAAATTTATTTTTAGATTGTATGAGATTTTGTCTCAATTAATTATGATCACACCGCGAATATCCTTATACACCACTAGTAAATCACATGAAATTAGATTAGATTGGATTGGAAATTATTTTTTTTAAAACCTACCATCTAAAATCGAATCAAAATCCCCAATAAATTATCTTTGAATAGAATGGGTTTTTGTTTAAAAATGATCCTAGTCCCACCGCAAATATCCTTATTATATACCACTAATAAAAATCAATTTTTTTTAAATATAAATTAGAGAACAAAAATTTTAAAATTTTCTCTAGTTTTCTAAAATCATTATCATTTCCATGTTCATTGATATTGATTTGGCGTATGAATTATAACACCTACCATTAGAATGTTGTGTACTTGAAACAGTGTATTCATCAAATAATTAAAAAGGTGGCAAACATGTTATGTCAAATGAAAAAATAAATAAATACATAGTGTGATTTGGTGTTAATAATTAATCAAGTTTGACTTGAAATAGAAACATATAGATAGTGGTGTATGCCTACAAAGAATGATACATTTGAGAATAACATAGACATAGTGCTTATTTTTGGTGGTTGAAATATAAAGAAAACTCATTCATTATTCATGTCACATGGTTAGTGGTGTGTGTTGGCCATGGTTGATAATATAGAAATTATGGGTCATTAAAATATCTATAGATTTTTTATCTAGGGTGATTTTTATAGATCTCTTGGCAATAAATAATTGATAAAGAAAGTCAATAGAAACTAAGTTACTCAATGTATGTAAAATTAGGGTTAAAATTAACGAATTTATTAGAGTAGGAATTAGAGCGGTTAAAATAAGTTATTCTTAGATCTATTATGATCTCGACTAATTTCTCTTTTATGAATTTGGATAAACAAAAACCTAATTTATGATTTTATGAATTTGGATAAACAAAAACCTAATTTTATGAGGAAGTACGTAGAGAATATCGGTTTTATAACAAAAAAATATAAATAATTTGAATTCAGTTTTATATCGGATGCTATATTGGATGTGGGTTATTCAATTAAAAAAAAAATAACTTCTTTATTTTTTTTATAAATAAATTTAAAAAACCGATAATTCGTTTATAAATATAATATATGAAAAGTATATTATTTTAATTGTAACATATTTTTAAATATTGTATTAATTTTAAAATATAATACAATATCATTTTAAATACAAACAAGAATGAATTATTTTAAATAATACACAAATATTTAATATAATCTAACTCAATAAAATATAAAGAAATTGTAAAACAAAATATAAAATAATTATATATTAATTTAATTATATTAATAAATAATATTTAACATAGAAGAGTTGAAACTTAATATATATTTTTTAATGTAACAACATATTATGCATACTAAACGAATAATATGAACTAACTCAGTAAAAAAAAATTAAACACATGACTAAATAAACTCTTACAAATTTCTGCTTTAATTTTAGTGAATTGTTTATTACATCGGATGCACTTTAATGACTTTCGCTTTTGAGTCGGACCTCGTGTCTATGTTAAAAAAAATGTTATGAAAATGTATTTTCGTGTAATTTACGGAAATATATTTTTGAACGCTATTTTAATTTAATATGTAACGTCTTGTTTATTTAATTATTTAATTAAACATTGTCGTTTGTTTGGTGTTGATTTGTCAGAATTTCGTTGTGTTGAGTTGTTAATTTGATTTTGGTAGAATTAAGTTGATAAAATTGATTAATTTGAATTAAGTTGTGTCTTGATAAGTTGGATTAAGATTTAAGTTGATTAAGTTGTGGGATAATAAGTAGAATTGTGTTATTCTTAATAAGTGGGCCTAATAGTGAGTAGGAGTAGTATTTATGGGAGGTGTATGGTTTAAGCTCAATCAGAATTATTAAGGATTTAATATAAATCATAAAAACAATTAGAATAAAGGGGAAGGAGTTATCAGTGAAAAGAGGAGAGCGTGAAGTTAAGAACAAGAGGTTAAGAGAAGTGCTTAGGAGAGGAAAAGTTAGGGTTCCGATTAAATTGTTAGAGTCACCTTCAATCCAAAGGTAAGGGTAGGGTTCTAACCTTATAATCGGGATTATATGATGAATACATGTGGGATTGGGTGTTATAAGTTGCTTTTGTCCGTGTGTTGAATTGTTGTGTTGAACAATGAGGTTGATCAAGGTTGTTGGATTAGTCGTAGAATAATTATCTGTGTGGTTTGGTGTATGATTTTGTTACGATGATGTTGTACTATGATAGCCTGAGATGATTGGATGTGGTATGCGATGAAAAACCTGGTAAGAGAAGGAAACAAATACAAAACAAAGAAGGGAATTTGGACGTGTGACGTCCGTCAGGGCATGGTGACGACCGTCCCATTTGCGTAACGACCGTCACACTTAGTGACGATGGGCATGTGCATGTGACGCTCGTCACATGTGGATGATAGGTAGTTGTTTATGTCGTGTTGTTTCGTCTGGGAGGCCTAGCATGCTACTGATATGTTCAATTTAGTGCAGGAGCATAATTGAATAATAATCAGAGACTTAAATTAGTTGAATATAACTGATGTAAATAATTAATAGTGTAGTGATGAATTAGCAGTAGATTAATTAAATAACAATGAGGTAGACTTTAATAGCAGTAGCAGGATTTTAGTAACAAGTTTAGTATGTTGGTTGCTGTTATGAATTTGGCAGAGGCATGGTAATTGGCAGTTTGTAGCAGAGTTGGATTCTTGATGACATATAGCAGAAAATATTTCAGCAGTGAGTTAAAAGTAGCAGAAGTAGTAGGACCAATTTGCAAGTGATAGAGTGTAAAACATTGCCGATTTAGTCGAATAAGTGAAATTAAGCGGAAAAGTTAGTTGCCTGGAATGAGCTGGAATTTGTCGGAGTAGTTTGTATAAATTAGTAGATAAGTTGGTGAATTTATTCAGTTATAATTATGTTGAATACGTGGATTTCCAGTACTGCTTAATAAGTTGATTTGTCCCAGTTTACGAGCACAGTAAACTTAGTAGCAGGTTTAATATTTGGTCACTGATATGAATCAACAGAGGCTTAGTATTAGGCTAGTGATATGTAGCAGTGACATGGTATAGCCTATTAATTAATCAATTTATTCGGAGATGGTTGAAGGGATTAAGTATTGGAATTGAATCGAAGTAAGTTGTTTCGTAGTGCTATGGTGATTTAGAAACAACATAATTAAGTGACTGCGAGTCAGGATTGAGTAGTATATGTTGATAAGTGGTTGGCTGAGAATTAAGTTGTCGTGTTGTCTTAGTTGAAGAATTTAATTTAAGGCGGAGAGCCAAGGTTGTTTTGTTGTTGTTGTTGTCGTTGTTCTTAAGGCATAAAGCCAATGTTGAGTTGTCGTTGTGGTTGAAGGCCTTTGGCCAACGTTGATAAGTTGATGATGATCAGTTGTAGGCCTATGGGCCAATGTTGAATGTTGCTACGTTGTTAC